>OZ024830.1:14279032-14854218 GCA_964016985.1 Anodontia alba
TCAAACCAAAGATACGAAACTGAGTATTAATGACTTTACAAGAGCAATATCCTTAATAGTAGTAACGTTACGATTAGACGTGGAAGTGTTTCGGTCCCTAAGATCCCGAGCTTGAACGAAACGAAATATCAAGAAAGGGCTCTGGAGTCTACTGTTATTGTATCATTCGTGTATTATAGAGGATATAACAAGCGCACAAAACAGGTTATTATTTACATTGGTGTTCTTCAACTTATGTGTAACTAAATGATCATATTTAACATAAATTAGTGACTGTATTTAGTCATACAATAATACTCTTCCCAAGGGGTACTCAATGTCAACACAATACTCAGGCAAAATTGACATAAGGAATAGAATAGAATAGAATATAGTGTGATTTCATAAATCCAAAAGGCTTTTAAGCCCATGAGGATTTGCTATTTAAATAATTAATCTTATATTGATTTGCAAATGCCATCATGTATGATGGCATTTGCAAATCAATATAAGATTAATTATTTAAATAGCAAATCTCTATGTTTTCTTGTGGAGAAGGTGAATAATTATGATTAACAAACTTATGCAAAAAATAGCTTCAGATATTGAGCTAGTCGAAAGTGGACAGCGAACCAGGCCAACTGGACCAGCCAGCAATCTGCTTGACTTTTCCCCGTACTGTTACCGATTCCATATTATTTTTATTTTCAAGATATATGTATTTATACGTAGTTATAAAGTCCCACGATGTGTGACAGGTACTGCATTTGATCGCATTGTCATAAACATATTACCCATCACCTTAACACGCCTATGCAGCACAATTTTTTCCGACTATAAAAAGAAACACTGTTAGCCATTTATCCAGCTTAGAAACATCAGTAGGTAGGAAAACGGTTTCTATAATCCTACGATACAGACAGGCCTGCGCAAACTGTGTAGACCCAGATCAGGCGCAGCATTCTGCAGCGTCGGGTCCGGGTAAACACAGTTTCATACTGATCCAGCATTTATTTAGGAACGCCCACAGATGGTAACATGAACTAAATAATTCTGAGTATTGAAACAGACTGGCCAGTGCAACCAGTGTAGACCCAGATCATGCGTCCAGGCCGGGTAAACACAGTTTTATACCCATCCAGCCTTTATTTAGGAACGCTAACATGTAATAATACCGACTCAATAATCCTAAGTATTGAAAATTGAGTTGGACAGGCTTGTACAGTGTAGACCGAATCAGGCACCGCACTCTGCGGCGTCCGTTCCGGGTAAACCAAGCGTCGTACCGTTCCAGCATTTATTTATTAAAACGCCAACAGATTAGAAAATTGACTCAATAATCCTATGTATTGAGATGGACAGTCTTGTGCAATCAGTGTAGACCCAGGTCAGAGGGTGTCGTCCAATCCGGGAAAACACAGTTTCATAAACCCATCCAGCATTGATTTAGAATCACCAACAGTTTGTAAAACGGACTCAATATTCCTACGTATTGAGACGTACAGTCCTGTGCACTGCAAAAGCTACTCACATTTTTTCTGCAAAAACTTTCAGCATATTTGCGTATCACTCGATGTAAATTTTAACGAATCATTAACTAACGACATCGTTAGCTTTGAACAACTGGGCCCTGGTAAACTCTGCTACATGCCCATCTAGCATTTATTTGGAAAAGCCAAAGAGGTAGTAAGATGGATTCAATACTTCTACATATTGAAACAGGCAGACCTGTATACAAGCAGTGAAGACCAAAATTAGGCGCCGCGTTATGTGGCGTTCGATCTGGGTAAACAAAAATCTCATACCCATCTAGCATTTATTTAAAAACGCTAACGGGTTAAAAATTGACTCAATAATTCTAAGGGTTGAGACGGACAGTCCTGTGCAATCAATGTAAACCCATATCAGGGGCCGCACTCTGCACAGTTTTATACCCATCCAGCATCGGTTTAGAAACGCCAACAGGTAGTGAAATGAACTAAAAAATCCGGAGTATTGAAACGGACAGGACTGTACAAACAGTGGAGACCCAGATCAGGCGCCGCGTTCGGTGGCGTTCGATCCGGGTAAAGACAGTTTTATACCCATCAAGCATGTATTTAGAAACGCCAACAGGAGTAAAATGGACTCAATTATTCTACGTATTGAAACTGGCTGGCCTGTGCATTGTAGACCCAGATCAGGCGTCACACATCCGATCCGGATAAAGTTTTATACTCATACAGTATTTAACACTAACAGGTAGTAATATTATTGACTCAATAATCCTAAGGTTTTAGACGTACAGGCCTGTGCAACCAGTGTAGCGCCAGATCAGACACCTCGTTCTTCAACGTCTGATCGGGGTAAAGACCGCTTTCCGCTTTCTACTAATGAAAAAAAAAAAAAAAAAAAAAAAAAAAAAAAACACTCACATTTACAAATAAAAGAAAAGTGTGTTATTCAATATATTTGAATAGGCGTGTTTTCGTAATGGATTGTAAATTAAGATTTAAAAATACTTTTTTCGTTACTTTCTTACATTGAAAGTCAGGGGAAACGAGATTAGTGAAAATTTTACAGAAGGCAAAACGGGGCAAATAGGCAGTTTGTTTTTAATCATCAGACGCAGTAAAAATAAATGTAATTGCCATGTAGATAACTAAACATTCATACTTTTGGCTTGAACAAAAGTTGACATTAACAGCTTTTCCACTGAAAAATGCAATCCATTGTTTACTGGCGACGTTTAACAAGCTTAGTGATGTAAGCTCAGATTGAACTCAGTTATGTCAAAACATGTTAGAAGCTAACAACAGACTGAGGAATGTATGTTAGATTGGTGTGAATTGGAGAAAAGAAATAAAATATTATAATAATTACGGAAGCGTATACGTCTCATCAAATCATGACTTGTATTTCGTCATCTGTTGAACTGATCATCACGAAAACATGCCTATATAATTTTGTCCCCCTTAAACCCCACTGTTATATAGTAAAACTGGGGTTTACAGGGGTATACATTAAAATCTTATTTCTGCTCAAAAACATAGATTGTGGGTACTCGTTAGAACCGCCTCGGCGAGGCGGTTCTAACGAGTACCAACAATCTATGTTTTAAGCAGAAATATGAAAAGTATCGGAATTTTTATCTGAAAAATTTTCAGTTTTTGGTGGTGAAATTTTCAATATATTTGAATAGGCGTGTTTTCGTAATGTATTTGGAAACAGAAAATAATAAAATGTATGTCGTATTATCTCAGTATATGTGCTGAGTTTTATAAGACGTATTCGTTTTTGTCAGAAACCAGGTATATACGTATTTGAGCTCAAGTATACACTCTTCTTAGCCTCAGCAATTTTCGCACACATTCATGGGAAGAAAAAGTGACTTGTTGAAGAAAAGTATAAGATAAAGAGTGAGGGTGTAAATATTTAGGGTAAATACGGTATATCAAATTTATCGAATTTCATTAAAACTTGCCATGAAAATGAAATTTGGAGTCAAAGAAGGGTTTCGATTGAAACCCACGAATCCTCTCTGGATCCGCCCTTGAAGAGCTGCCTTATCGTTACGGCCGTCGTTTAATTGTGTTCGGGTTCAGAGTATGTAATAGCCGCCATCATTAGTAGTCACAAGTAACCACATGATTTTTTTTTTTTTTTTTTTTTTTTTGAAACAAGATGGCGACTGGGCCAACAATAAATAAAAAAAAAAAAAAAAAAAAAAAATATTGAATGCATTCGACAAAACCTTGTATCGATAAAGTGCACAGTCGACAAAATACCCTTCGACGAAATGGTCTTAAGACAAAATAATGCAGTATAATGAATGATGTGTTTGTTTGTGTTGAGGTTTTACGGCCCAGTCAACCCAATGGGGTCATGTCGAGCGCGGTCAGTTTACCTAACCACACGTTCACTGGGCAAGCTTAGTCCTCTGAGCGGTTAACCAGTATTGTGCACATTCTTTCGCCAGAAACTGACAACTGCCCTTCTTGGATCAGCGGAAGGGAGAGAATGACCGTAGAAAATATTTCATGATCAAACTCCAATGAATGATGTGTCGTTCGGAGAAGTTTCGCGCATCGTACCAGATTGAAAAACTATAGTGAACAAATATCTAATAAATAAAGTTCATAATCTTGTATTACTAGAAATTTCCTTCGGGAGCTGGTCAGGACAATAATGGAAATAACAGCAACAGTAGCGCCACATTAACTACATAATAATGATAAATTAATAATAATAATATTGATAACGTATTATTATTTTTATTATTATTAGTAGTATTGTTATTATTATTTTATCATTACTATCATTATTATACTTATTATTATTATCATCATCATTATAATTATTATTATTTTTATTATTATCATTATTATTAATAGTAGTAGTACTATTATTAATAATAATAATAATAGTAATAATAATAATAATATTATTATTATTATTTTAACATTTTAAAGCTGATATATAGTTAAGAACAGGGGTGTGAAATAAAATGTGGTAATATGTGTAAAAAGAGGTCAGTTCCTAGTATCTTTATTTAAGCTCATGGATACTGCACTGGTACTTATTCAGAAAAATAAATAAATAAATAAATAAATAAATAAACAAATAAAAAGTATGTTGTTTATTTTTGAACTGAGTTCTCGCCACGGACGGCCACGCCCACTGGGAGCTTAAGCGGGAATGCAAGTTAACAACAGGCTATTTGCAAGGAGCTTTTTCATTGGTCGGCGCAAGCTCACACTTCCACAACGATTCGGTCCAGAGATTTAAGGTCATTCTACGCATAACTGTTTCGCAGAAAGAACGAAAAAATTAGCAGATAAACACTGGATGAAGGATCACGTTATATATACAGGTAAGTGTCAAGTTACATTATTATTTCTGGTGTTTAAAATTTTTTCCTGATTTTTTTGCATACGCAATTAGAGAAATGTGTTTCAAGTTAAACATTTAAAAGGCGTACACAATAGAAATTGTTCCGAAAGAATTTTACATTTGTAAATTAAAAAAAAAAGTAAATAGATAAATAAATTAGAATTAAAAAAAAATTAAAATGAATGAATAAAAAGAAATTCAAGCTGTAAAATATCTTTAGTATAGGTGGACTTTTGTTATTGTTTAGAAATTTGGATTTTACTATTTTTGGGGGTTTGGGGAAAACGTGGCTATGGATATGTTTTTTTTTGGTAGTGTTTGGTTTGTGTGTGTGGGGGGGGGGGGGGGGGGGGGGGCGGGGGGGGGTGTGTGTGTGTGGGGGGGGGGGGGAAGGGGGAGGGGGAGGTGTATTTTTTTTTATTGAAAGAATCCGGGTTAGGACCTTCTGTTGAACCGATAGTTGTTTTTTTTATTAAGTTTTAACAGCTCAATTTCTGCTTTGTATTAGATCATACCAATAAAGCAATAAAGTAAAAATTTCTGCTGTGTATTAGTTCATACCAATAAAGTAAAAACGGAGCTACTGTTGGAAAATGTTAAATGCTTTTATATTACTAATACAATCATTATACAGGAAAAAATAAATCAAAATCACACCTTTATAAAAAGAAGTAAGGGGGAATATTTTTTGGGGGGTATATTAATATCTGCAGATATTTTTTGGGAATGGCTGATATACCGTTTTTTTTTTTTTTGTTTTTTTTTTTTTGTAAACACTAGATGCTGGGACCCAGTCTGTGTAACAGACAGAATTCAGAGTAGCACCCCTATACTCTCACCCTCCCCCGCGCCCCTGGGATAGGTGGGCTGCCACTAGGAATCGTGTGGCCGCCTATGACATACAACAAATCTTATCTCAAACTGCAAGGAACCATTTTTCTTTTCTTTTTTTCTTTTTTTTTTATTTTGCTAATTTGGTAGAGTTAGGACGTGTTAAGATCAGAGGAAAGAAAATAGAAAATCTTGATATCTGGAAGGTTTGGAGTTCGGTGAGGCGTACAGGTACCAAAGATTATATACCAGGGGCGGATCCAGGAGGATTTCTGTGGGGATCGATTTGAACAAATTATCCTACTTTCTCTACGTATTTGGAAAGACGAGTCTGAGAAAACAGTGAAGACCCATATCGCGGCGTCTGATCAGGTTCTACACATTTTACCACTCATCTAGCAACTTTACATACATTCATAAGTAAAGAGTAAGCGGTCTGACTATTAAGGGTAAATACCGTATCCCAAATTTATCAGATTCGTCCAAAAGTTTCGATGAAAATCAAATTTTGTGTCAAAAGGGGGTTTGACTGAATCCTCTGTCCCTCTCTGAATCTGCCCAGTATACTTATATATGTTGTTTTATTTTATTTGAACTTCAGAACAGTTAATATTTAACATTACTATTTTCTCATTGTTTTCTGTTCACTCTAAACTATAAACAAGGTGAGGGGTAGCGCGCGCGTGTGTGTGTGTGTGTGTGTGTGTGCGGAGGGGGTGGGGAATGGGGGGTTGGAGTCGAAGGGGAGGAGGCTACCTTTACTACAGTTATTAACAAGCTCGCAAGTTTTCGCTAGTGGAAGTTTTCAAAGTGTAACCAACTGCCGATTTAAAAGATATTTCTCAGGCATCAGCTAGCCGGATTGTGGCATCACGCAAACATGCCTATAAAATTTTGACCCCCTTAAACCCCACTTTTATATAGTAAAACTGGGGTTTACAGGGGTATGCATTATTTTTCTTATTTCTGCTCAAAACCTAGATTGTGGGTACTCGTTAGAACCGCCCCGACGGGCGGTTCTAACGAGTACCCACAATCTAGGTTTTGAGCATAAGTATGAAAAATATCAGGATTTTTTATCTGATTTTTTTTTTCAGTTTTTGGTGGTAAAATTTTCAGTATATTTGAATAGGCAGGTTTTCGTAATGGGCAACGTTCCGAAAGCCATTGCTGCACATCACCAAGAATTTATTAAATTTCCTGCACCTCATGAAATACTGACTGATAAATACAAATTCGCTCAAGCAGATTACTGCCAAGCGTGGATGAACAAAGGATTACACCCACGTATTGCGAATTATACAGAAATCAAAACTAATATTTTTTCTGCAAATATACAGGCCGTATGTAGTCCCGACTTGGAATTCACAAATCCTCGGACCCATCGGTATTGATGGGTCCGAGACAAATCTCGTGGCAAGGTGGCCTGGTTCTGTTCATTACTCCAGGATTTTTCAAAATAGCATAAAATAAAATTCGGTATGATAAAATAGATGAAAAACACAAGATAAGACTGCATTATGTCTGAAAAATAAATAGCTACAAATGTAGACATGGTGGAACATAGCTTTTTTTATCCTTGTGTATACCGGTTATATGGTAATTGGTGAAGATCACGAAAACACGCATATATAATATTGACCCCCTTAAACCCCATTTTTATATAGTAAAACTGGAGTTTATAGGGGTATAAATTATTTTTCTTATTTCTGCTCAAAAACATAGATTATGTGTATCGTTAGAACCGCCTCGACGAGGCGGTTCTAACGAGTACCCATAATCTATGTTTTGAGCAGAAATATAAAAAAAAGTCAGAATTTTTATCTAAAAACTTTCATTTTTTTTGGTGGTGAAATTTTCAATATATTTGAATAGGCGTGTTTGCGTAATGATAAAACACACACACACACACACACACACACACACACACACACACACACACACACACACACACACACACACATATATATATATATATATAGAATGAAGTAAAGCGCTTTCTCTGTGTCACTGAATCGAGGAAACGTAACCAGTCAGATGAGGAGTCTGAGTTTATGGCCATTGCAGGAGGAGCAATCAGACCACAGTCTCATTGCAGAACTGTCATTAACTTTGTTAAGTTTTATCGGATTTTTATCAAAATTGTATCAAAATGCATGGTGTTTGAAGAGCATTCTTTAAGATGCATTCTTAACCAACCTTACTTTTACCATATTCATCCTGACATTTAAGCATGCATGTCCATTTTACTACATATTTTTGGATCTAAAACTGCTGGACTAAAACGCAACCTGTGTGGACCCTGATCTGACGCCGTATTATGTCATGTCTTATTTGTTAGCTCAGGCCTGTCTATCATCAGTCTACATTTATTTCGGTGTGCGCCTTTTTCTTTTTTTTTTTTTTTCTGCCTGTGACAGTGAAATCCATGAGGATCAGATTATGCGAATAGATGACCTAATATGCCACGAATTCCATTGTTTTCCATATTTTTTTTATCCAAAAAGATATGATTGATGAATTTTTACACAACGGTCTCAGACGAAAAAAAAAAATGTTCCAGACCAAAACGGCCCTAATAAAAATATCGTTTTAACTACCAAGAGTTAATGAAGTAGAATCCAATTTATACAGAACATATATATTTTTATGATAATAACCATTTCTTTAATTGCCGCAAAGGGAGCACAGTCTTTCCATTTTAAACAGACCACTTTTAAGAAGTGGTTTGGTGTGTAAGAAAGCAAACATGAAGTCTTCCTTGATATATATATGTTCGGCGCCAAATAAGATCGGTACAAATCCGGAATTGTCTTGCGCAAAGTAAGAATTTTTACTTTGGTCGGCAAAGTGAGAATTCTTACTTTGCGCAGGACAATTCCGGAATTCTTACTTTGTGCAGAACACACACCCACACACCCACCCACACACACACACACACACACACACACACACACATATATATATATATATATATATATATATATATATATATATATATATATATATATATTCTTTTGCCTTCTTCTGTAGCTTGAGGTTGATCTAAAAAGATTTAAGTGGAATATATGCATTAGAAGTGAATGTCTATATTGAGAAACGTTCCGAGGACTTAAACATGGTTGAAGAGTGCTCCAAAGTAACAACGGGAAGTGGCCTAGGTGCTTACAGGTACAATGGAGAAGTGGTTGTCAGTGGAATATCTTGTCGTCTGCCAGAGTCGGACAACATGGAGGAATTCAAAGATAATTTACTAAACGGCGTTGACATGGTAACCGAGGATGACAGGCGCTGGAAACCAGGTACATATATGCAGAGAGAGAGGGAGAGAGAGAGAGAGTTCTTGTGTAATCTAGAATTCTGGTTGTAATAAGAACTTGCTATTTCTAATGAAATATGTTTGCAAACCAATTATACCATACCTTAAATAATAATAATAATAATAATAATAATAATAATAGTAATAGTAATAGTAATAATAATCATTCAATTCAAATCTTTTATCTAGGAGTAGTGGTGTTATCAACACTACATAGCACTAGTTAAGGCGTTTTTTTTTCAATCCAAAAGTATTGATATGTTTCTTATTTCTCCACGAAAACATATGTTATGGGTACTCATTAGAAGCGCCTCACCGAGGACATGTTTTCGTGGAGAAATAAGAAAATTATTTACCGGATACCTTCCCTTATCTAGACCTATGACACTACTTAGAAATTTCTATATTTTGCGTTGTACCATACTACAGGTGCCTTTGGTCTTCCGAAAAGAAATGGTAAGCTGAAGGATATATCAAAGTTTGATGCTGCTTTCTTTGGTGTTCATCCCAAACAAGCTGCCAGCATGGATCCACAGCTACGCAGTCTATTGGAAGTTACCTTTGAAGCCATCATTGATGCAGGTAAGATTTAACCGTTGCCATGTTGAATTAATTAAGATGCCACATCCACTTTTAATTGGCAGCTATCAGTGATGCTGGTGAG
Organism: Anodontia alba; assembly: GCA_964016985.1. Classification (NCBI taxonomy): domain Eukaryota; kingdom Metazoa; phylum Mollusca; class Bivalvia; order Lucinida; family Lucinidae; genus Anodontia; species Anodontia alba. The sequence goes on from OZ024830.1 coordinate 14,288,698, forward strand.
ATTTAACCCTTGCCATGTTGACTAAATTAAGAATTCACACTCACTCAAATTGTCAGCCATCATTGATGCTGGTAAGGTTTGGCCTTTGTCAAGTTGACTACATTAAGAGGCCACACCCATTTCTGATTGTCAGCCATCATTACTGCTGGTAAAATTTAATACCTGTAATGTTAATTAAATAAAGATGCCACGCCCACTGCTTATTGTCAGCTATCATTGATGCTGGTAAGATTTACTCATTGCCATATTGAATAAATTAAGCTGCCATGCCCATTTATAGTAGTCAGCCATCATTGATGCAGGCTGAAATAATTATAAAACTAATTTCAGATGCAGGTAAGATTTAACCCTTGCCATGTTGAATAAATTTAGACGCAACGCTTTTTACTAGCTGTCGGCCGTCATTGATGCAGGCTGAAATGATTATAATACATATTAATTTCAGATGCAGGTTAGATTTAACACTTGCAATGAATAAAAATGCCACACCATCTTCTTATTGACAGCCAATCAGATACTTGATCTGGGTGGTTGATGCAAAATTACATACTGAATGACGATCAGTGTAGATCAGGATCAGTGGACTTCAGAATACCATAGTAGACAGATGCGTAGTGTAGACATGTATAAATGAATACCGTAGTTGACAGATGCATAAACGAACTGTTAGTATATAAGAGAATGTAAAAGTAGATGAATGAGTAGACTGACTAAGCTAGTGTATCAGAAAATACCATATCCGACGAATTAGTAGACTGACTGAGCTAGTGTATAAGTGAATACCACAGTAGACGAATGAGTAGAGTGACCGAGTTAGTGTATAAGAGAATGAGTACTAGACGAATGAGTATACTGACTATGTGTATAAGAGAATACCATAGTACTAGAAGAATGAGTAGACTGACTGAGTTAGTGTATAAGAGAATACCATAATAGAAGATGAGTAGACTGAATGAGTTAGTGTATAAGAGAATACCATAATAGAAGAATGAGTAGACTGAATGAGTTAGTGTATAAGAGGATATCATAGTAGAAGGATAAGTAGATTCACACTAGACGAATGAGTACACTGACTATTGATGATCATGTATAAGAGAATGCCATAGTGACTGAGCTAGTGTATAAGAGAATACCATAGTAGACGAATGAGTAGACTGACTGAGCTCGTGTATACGCTAATACCATAGAAAATGAATGAATAGATTGACTGAGCTAGTGCACAAGTGAATTTCATAGCTGACGAATGAGTAGACTGACTCAGCTACTGTATAAGTGAGTACCAGCTGACAAAATGCAGTATTATAAGTGTGTTTGTAACCCACAGTGGTACCCGGAGGAAGCGGCTTGGGAACTGAAGCTTTCACACATTTCCTATTTCTTTCGTTTGAGAGACATTTTGTTTGAACTTAACATGTTCAACCTCATATATAGCCGAACCTTTATTGAGGTTCGACTACATATGAGGTTGAACATGATCAAGCATACTTTGGACCGTGTAAATTTGCTTAGACATGGGTAGTTTTAGCCACAGGGGGGTTAATCATAACATCGGGTCAGGAGGCAAATGGATATTATCTAGGGATGTCTTTTCGATTTTCATGTAAGTTGTGTGTACTCATTGTTTAAATGAGTACTCACAGCATGCATTTTATAATGAAATACGAAACATTCCCTAAAATATCCATAAATATTTGTTTTCTTGGGCTATCAAAAGAATTTCCTAGGGACTCAAAACGAGTTCGAATTAGCCATGGTAAATGAGCCATCAGTGTTTACATAGTAAGGTAAATTGATATACTTTCAGGGGAAACAAATCGGTCAGATGTGAAATACCTCCCTTCTGAGAAGGAATAGTAACTTGATTCATCATATAGTATTGCAAGTAGAATTGGGAGGCACGCGGCTGTGGGTCGGGATCAGAAATTAAACTTGTCGGAATTTTCCATGATGGTCTTTCTTTCAGGGGTCAATCCAGAGATAATACGAGGATCGAAAACGGGAGTATTTATAGGAGCGCAACAGTCAGCAAGACAAGGAGACGCTAAGAATATGTCCAACGGCTATGCACTTATTGGAAACGCCTTATCGATGTTCCCAAACAGATTGTCCTATTTCTTTGACTTCAAAGGTATGCACGTGTAGCTCTGTGGATCTAGAGAGAGTGGTGTCAGTCAATTCTTTTCCCTCTGACTAAAAACTATTTCTTTGACTCTATATGTACATGTTGATCTAGGGCAGCTGAAGTGAGGGTTCAGGGTGTCAGTTAAACCGATTTTCCTTTGACTCCAAATTACATTTTCATGGGAAATTTTGATTCTGGGCCCAGTTGTTCAAAGCTAACGACGTCGTTAGTTAACGATTTGTTATAATTTACATAGAGTGATACGCAAATATGCTAAAAGTTTTTGCTGAAAAAATGTGAGTAGCTTTTGCAGTGCAAAAGCTACTCACGTTTTTTCAGCAAAAAATATCAGAATATTGTATATTGAATCCACTAAAACAGTTAACGAAATGACCCTTAACGAGCTCGTTAAGCTAACGACGCTTTGAACAACTGGGCCCAGTTTGATAAATTATCGATACCGTATTAGCCATAAATATTCACACATTTTACTTTTTTACTTATACCGCTAAACTTTCAATAGGTAAATTTTACTACCTGTGAATGTGTCTAAAATTGCTATATGAGTAACAACTAGTGTAGATCCTAATAAGACGCCGCGTTATGTGGTCTGAACTGTCTGCTCAGGCCTGTCTGTCCGAATACTTAGGACAACGTCTAGATTTTGGTTAAATCTAGACCCACCCCTCAGAAATTTTGAACGGTCCATAATAATTCTTGATTCGCATCAGCAGTCACAAAGGTTTTTTTACTACAAATTATTCATAAGTACTTGACCGAGTTTTACTAATGTTTAGGGTAAATGCTGTAACTTCGCTCCCATCTATGTTATAAAACCAGTATATGTAAAGAGTTGACGCGTCCAAATTCTAAGGTTATTTTCTCTACCGTCTTTCTTACAGGACCGAGTGTCAACCTGGAAACAGCCTGTTCCTCATCTTTGTATGCTCTGAGCCAAGCATTGATGAGCATCAGAGCTGGCGAATGTGATGCGGCCATTGTTGGAGGCAGCAATCTGTGTTTGAGACCTGAGATGGCATTAAAGTTACAGAACCTTGGAATGTTGTCTGAAGAGGGAATGTGCAGGTCTTTTGATAACGCTGGTAAGACTGTTATAATGTACACGGTACCAGTACATTATAGTATGGATGTACAGCATAGTGTACAATTTACATGTACAATATAGGGTAAAATTCTGCTATTAACCCTTAAAGCGCCAAGAAAAACTGCATCTGAAAATGTCGTCTGTTTATGTCGTCTGCTAAATATTCTTGCAGACTTTCCCAACCTATTTTTACATACACGCAAACAGTGTGGACCCAGATCAGACTGCTCCTAAAGGAGCAGTCTGATCTGGGTCCACACTGTTTGCAGAAGTGACTTTTAAAGTAACCAGCAGAAGACAAAGCAGACGACAATAGTTGTGATTGGCGCTTTAAGGGTTAAGACCACATTTGTGAATGCCTCAAAGTTGCTTTATAAGTGCGGAGCTCTTAATATTGAATACGACAAATGTCCTAAAATATCCAACACTTTGTCCCATATTGTTTTGGCCCCAAAACTGGCTGTTATGCAGATGTTTCTTTAATTATTTAGTGAAATGGCAAACAGTGTAGTCCCTGATCAGACTGCCCCTGAAGGAGCAGTCTGATTTGTGCTATACACTGTCTGCATTTGCCATTTTGTCAGAAACGTTGGTATACGAAATTTTATGACATACCGTAGTAAGAAAGAAAACATTTGGGATTGACAAAAGCTGGTCTTGATAGTGGAGTTGTCTTAGTTTCGAGTGGTCTTTTTAACGGAATTCTACAGTAGTGTTAAAATACACGACAAATTTCGAAATGAAAAGGCAAAGTCACAGTGGCAAAGTTGCTTCCCTTCAAACTTCATAGAAGCTCAACAAGGGACGGGACATAACAATACCAGCTAACTGACATGTGTGTCTAGCGATGACTTGGATCAGCTTGGGAATCCGTCCAGCCTGATCCGAGTTTTCGTTGTGAGTTCAGTGGAGGCTTGAATAGACTGACTTCCGCTGTTACCCGAAACTTTTTTTTTTTTTTTTTTTTTGCGGACAGCGATTACTAATTATACGGAACGAATGATTACATCACGAAAACATGCCTATATAATATTGACCCCCTTAAACCCCACTTTTATACAGTAAAACTGAGGTTTACAGGGGTATACATTATTTTTTTTATTTCTGCTCAAAAACATAGATTATGGGTACTTATTAGAACCGCCTCGCCGAGGCGGCTCAAATTAGTACCCACAATCTATGATTTGAGCAGAAGTAAAATATATCAAAGCTTTTATCTGAGATTTTTCAGTTTTTTGGAGGTGAAATTTTCTATATATTTGAATAGACGTGTTTTCGTAATGAGGCTGAAATGAATCTTCGCTGGATGCGCAGGTGATCTTAATTTTGTCGTGCTTCGGCTCACTGTTATATCTCCAATCTTTGGAATGACTGTATAAAAGAGGCATTTATTTAGGACAATACCTGAAATAAGACAGTAGCCGTGAAAAAGACCAACTGAAACGTATACGGATTTCTGATATTTCATCATATGATAATGATGATAGATCGCTGAATGAAAGAAAGGCTGATTGGTAGTGATACGTGATTCATATGACAGAGATTTGCTATTTAAATAGTAATTTTATGTTGACTTGCACTGTCAAATGCCATCATGTATGATGTCTTGTATCCCCAGGGACTTAAGCTTTTGGATTTCTGAAGTAAACCATATTCTATATAATAGTGAAAGACTGAATATTAGACGAGCGTATCCATAGTTTCGGGTATAAAATATAAATCATGCAGTTTAGCTGATGTGTGTTGGTAGTATTTAGTGCAAAAAAATGAAATTCAGTCTTATGTCCTGAATTTATTTATTTATTTATTATTTATTTATTTATTTATTTATTTGAAAGGAATCTTCTTTTTAACGCGGAAATATATGTAAATGACATGACTGAACATGGAATTTTGAAGCTTTCAGTAAACGAAATCTCTTTTGGTTTGTTTTTAACATATTCTATTTTAATAACTCTTTGTACGTACATTCGTACATGTAATCAATATGAAGACGTAAAATGATAGGGACGAAAGCAAATGTGCTAATATTCTGTTATTCTAAGTATCTACGCAACAGTTTGACCATTTATACTACTCAAATGAAGCAATAAAATCCTGTTTGATTTCATTCTTTCTTATTTTGTTGTATTTAACTGATATGTTCCCATCTATCATATTGTAATCTCGCTCAGATAAAGCCGATTCGAGACTAAACTTGACAGTTTGGCCCCTGCACTCAGACATGTGAAATTTGCTGCATGACTTTCTTTCATGGTAAGGGTGTGTGAGAGCAAGTCTATCACCCGTCATGCTATTAGCAACATTAGCAAGGAGCGTTGGGATTTGCGATTGTGTGCCATCGACTGCGTATTCTAGTTGTACTTTTATTGTTACTTTGTAGTCCAGTTTAAGGGCGTAAAATTTAACACGCACACGCACGTACAACGCACGACGACTGATGCATTGGATTTCTGCCAATATTTGAATACATGCAGTGTTGGCTCTGATCAGTGCTGCAATGGAGATTAGCATGGCGATGTCCCAAAATATTTTAAATAATACGTGACTTCGAAGTTATAAAGAATCAACGTCGACGCAACGTTGATATGTTGTTTTAAAATGGCATGCACACTGGAGTATCAATGTCGAGTCAACGTCCAACAGGCACATAACATCGTATCAGCATCGATTTAACCTAATGACGTTTCATGGCGTCGTTTCGACGTTAATACGACATTATTACAACGTTGCTATAGAGGACAAAACGTCTGAACAACGTCGTACCGATGTCGATCCAAAGTACACGTTGATACGACATTGTTTCAACGTTGGGTATCAGATGGATTGCTGTTCCTAGAAATCAAAATAGAATGTGACAGTAGTGCAATTGCCATTTCGGAGCAAATTTGGGTAACATGTCATTCTGTCTAATTCAGTGCCCTGCGATTACTAGTCCGTGATCCTGGTCTTCTTGTCTGGGTATCCCCAATAGTTCTTTTACTTTCGTGGAGATTGATCATGAAATCATTTCTGTGATCTTCCTTGTCTTTCCACTGATTATTAAGAGCATTTATCAGCTACTGGCGAAAGTATATGCATAAGTACTGGTTAACCGCTTGGAGGACTAAACCTGCCAAATAAATACATGTGTGCGTAGGTGAACGGACCGGCTCGACATGACCTTAACAGCATCGACTAGTCCGTAAAACTCCAACTCCAAAGAAGCAAACATGAAGACATATTTCTGATATTTTTTCTTATTTTCAGGAAAGGGATACTGCCGTAGTGAAGGTATCATTGCCATATATCTACAGAAGGAAGATATTGCTAAAAGAATCTATTGTACTTTGGTCCACTCCAAGGTCAACAGTGATGGAAACAAACCTCATGGTATATATATAGTCATTGCGTATTTGGGTGGCGGGAAGGGATGGGGGCGCTGGACACACTGATGCGTAGATTTTCAGCAATATTTAACAAGGGAGACAACTTTAGTGACTTCCTGCTTTCACGCACACCGAACTCTTTCTGAAAAGTGGCAGAAAAGCTTTTTTGTCGATACAGGTTAAATTTAATGTCAACTAATTTCTACAAAAACGCAATGACATGCCCACATCCACATCACATCAGACCTGTCAGTTATACAATGTACATTATATATGTACACAGTGAAAAGACAAACAGACCATAGCGCCCTCTGACTGCAGATCCAGGGGTCGCAATCCAAGCTCGGCCACATAACTTTAATGGAGATAATAATTTCTATTATCATTATCACCCCTCTGCTGATTCAAGAAGGGCACATCACGAAAACATGCCTATATAATATTGACCCCCTTAAACCCCACTTTAATAAAGTAAAACTGGGGTTTACAGGGGTATACATTATTTTTCTTATTTCTGCTCAAAAACATAGATTGTGGGTACTCGTTAGAACCGCCTCGTCGAGGCGGTTCTAACGAGTACCCACAATCTATGTTTGGAGCAGAAATATGTAAAATATAGGATTTTTTTTTATCTGAAAATTTTCGTTTTTTGGTGGTAAAATTGTCAGTATATTTGAATAGGCGTGTTTTCGTAATTGGAAGGGCACATCACGAAAACATACCTATATAATATTGACCCCCTTAAACCCCACATTTATACAGTGAAATTGGGGTTTACAAGGGTATAGGTTATTTTTCTTATTTCTGCTAAACATAGATTTTTGTTCATTTGAGATATTGGCAGTTCGAGCTACTGAGGAATAATCATGACGCAATGTCTGAACGCAAATAATGATGGTTTAGGGAAATATTTTCGATTTTCTACACAATAATTATTTGTTGAATGTACTCGCTGAGGCAATTCTAATGAGTAAAAATACCATAAGATACAATTTCATTATAAAATAAGAGAATTTCCCTAAATATTTATTTTCTTCAGCTATCGGAAGAATTTAATATGAACTCAAAAACCATGGTAAACAGGACGTCAGTGTTCGAGCTATTGAGGTTCCACTGTAATAGGTTTGAAGCGTCCAGCTCGCCAAGTGGTTAACATTCATCGGTTTGAATCTGCTGGCAGAATTCAGCTCATCATCACGAAAACATGCCTATATAATTCTGACCCCCTTAAACCCCACTTTTATATAGTAAAACTGGAGTTTACAGGGGTATACATTATTTTTCCTATTTCTGCTCAAAACATAGATTGTGGGTACTCGTTAGAACCGCCTCGTCGAGGCGGTTCTAACGGGTATCCATAATCTATGTTTTGAGCAGATATATGAAAAATCTTAGAACTTTTCGTCTGAAAACTGTCATTTTTTTGGTGGTAAAATTTTCAGATTATTTGAATAGGTTTGTTCTCGTAATGATGTTTTTTGTACAGAGTCTTTCCTGTTTATCCATCCCCTCGATATGACCTAAATAATGTTTAAAGGGCCGTAAAACACCATATCGCCATCACCATTAACTCTTTCCATGCCATGGGCAAATTCAGCAGACGACAATTTGAAGATATTTTTCTTATCAAATCCTATTTTCTTGATATTTCAAAAAGCCGTCTGCTGAATTTTTCACGCAGCATGCAAAGTGTAACCGTTTTGTATGTAGAATCATATTTTATCCACCTTGTTTTATTAGGCATAACATTTCCATCTGGAGAGGATCAGAAAGTGCTGTTGGAGACCACTTGCCAAGAGGCAGGTGTGGATCCACGTCATGTTGTCTATGTAGAGGCCCACGGGACAGGCACTCCGGCTGGTGACCCTCAAGAATGTAGCTCGATATCAGAGACCTTCTGTAAAAATAGAGAGAGACCTTTATTAATCGGATCAGTCAAATCAAATATGGGACATTGTGAATCGGCCTCCGGTAAGTTTTTTAGAACCCTGATAGTCTTTCAAGCAAGTAATCATTCCACTCTGAGTGCAGACGAGGCGTGTCATCGATTTTGTAATTAAAATAATGCAATATATATATATATATATATATATATATATATATATATATATATATATATATATATATATATATATATATATATATTACGAAAACACGCCTATGCAAATATGAAGAAAATTTCATCTCCAAAAACTGAAAATTTTCAGATAAAAACCTCTGATATTTTTCACATTTCTGCTCAAAACATAGATTGTAGGTACTCGTTAGAACCGCCACGGCGAGGCGAGGCGGTTCTAACGAGTACCCACAATCTATGTTTTTGAGCAGAAATAAGAAAAATAATATATATTCCTGTAAACCCCAGTTTTAGTATATAAAAGTGGGGTTTAAAGGGGTCAGAATTATATATATATATATATTTATATATATATATATATATATATATATATATATATATATATATATATATATATATATATATATATATATATATATATATATATATATATATATATATATGTTGAGAGTTAATCATTAACAGTGCAAATAATTTGTTTACCTGAGGCCTTTCGGCTTTCGCCTTCTTCAGAGGTTTTCTATTTTTAAAAAAAGACATAAAAATGTAAAATTTACGAATAAAAGATTATGCCCTTTTCGGGCCCATGTTATCTAGCCCGCTGCGACTTAATAACTGATCGTGTTTAGATATATATGAAATGTAAACATACGCGTAAACACAACGTGCAAAAAGTAGAAAGTTTATCTTCAAAACGTATAAAGCTTATCTTTACAATCAGCCGAAAGGCCTCAGGTAAACAAATTATTTGCACTGTTAATGATTAACTCTCAACATATAGTTTAACGCCTATCATTTCAGCATCCTTTCTGGATCCAGTGCTACCAAAAAGATTTTTTGTTAGATGTTATGCTCCTTTTCCCAACTTATATATATATATATATATATATATATCTATATATATATATATATATATATATATATATATATATATATATATATATATATATATATATATATATATATATATATATATGTGTGTGTGTGTGTGTGTGTGTGTGTGTTAGAAAAAAAATAGTTAGGTCAGGGTAAGACTTTACTATTATTATTTTTTTTTTATGCAGAAGTATACCATTATTAGTAGATACATTTGGATTTTGCACCGTAATTCACATAAACGTTTTCACCAAATCTGACTCCCCTTTGATGTGTCTAAACGTACTGATAGAATGACAAACAGTGTAGACCCTGATCAAAAACAGCTCCTAAAGGAGCAGATTCATCTGGGTCTACATTGTTTACTCAGACCTACTTGTCCAAATATTTAGTATTGATATTATATCCAAATAAAACAGGGAAAAATTGCCAGGTTTCACCAGGAAAATTAGGTAGGCTAGGGTAACCTTAAACATACATTTTGTTTTATTTATTTTGCCTAAATACTTTTGTCATTTAGCCTGACAAGTTAACTCTTTCACTGCCACAGGCGATAATAATAGGGTTTTTTTTGTAAACAGCATAGATCCAGATGGGTTGGCTCATCTGGATCTATGCTGGATCATTGAGCCCATCCTGGTTATTTTGAAAATCGAATACTGCTTAAGCCTGCGCTAAGGGAGCGTATGCAGCTTGGCAAACTGCAGTATTGCATATGAAGAGACTCAATCAAACCGAGTCTCCGGTTTTCGTGATTTTGTCTGTTCTTTGTTGCCAAAAGCAATCCTTCTTTACTTTTATTTTACATTTTTACATATAAACTTCTTCCCAAGCGATAGTTTGTTAAAAAAAAAAAAAAAAAAAAAAGCCGACAAATGTCATGTGAACTTTGGCACAGAAAGAGTTAAAGGGCCCACTAACTGCAATGTATATCTTGAAATATTCAGCTTTAGAAAACAAGCTACTTCACTCAAATTTATAAACATCGGTTAAAAAATAAGGAAGTCAGTAAGGTAACGTTTTTATAAGTATTAGCATGGGTGCAATCATATTGAAAAGTTAATTCGAAAATTTTTGTAAGCAACAAAAATAAAAGCGGTTTGCTCACAAGAATATGTTGCTTACGTAAACAAGTTGATAGTGTGCATTTACTGTTTAGCAGTAAAATTATGCTTCAGGCGAGATTTATTTATTTATTTATTTATTTATTTTTTTATTGTATATTTGCATCACGAAAACATGTCTATATAACTTTGACCCCCTTAAACCCCACTTTTATAGGGTAAAACTAGGGTTTACAGGGGTATACATTATTTTTCTTATTTCTGCTCAAAACATAGATTGTGGGTACTTGTTAGAACCGCCTCATCGAGGCGGTTCTAACAGGTACCCACAATCTATGTTTTGCTCAGAAACTTGACAAATATCAGAATTTTTTTTATCTGATTTTTCATTTATTGGTGGTAAAATTTTCAATATATTTGAATAGGCATGTTTTCGTAATAACTGTTTTTTTTTTATTTCTCAGCCGGTTTTCCTAATATTTTCACTAAACTGTTTAAACAGTTTAATATGCTTTTATTTTTTAATAGATTATAGGTTATCATTACGAAAACACTCCTATTCAAATATACAGAAAATTTCATCTCCAAAAAGTATAAATTTTCAGATGAAAAACTCTCATAGTTTTCATATTTCTGCTCAAAACATGGATTGTGGGTACTCGTTAGAGCCGTCTCTGAGAGGCGGTTCTAACGAGTACCCACAATCTATGTTTTTGAGCAGAAATAAGAAAAATAATGTATACCCCCCTGTAAACCCCAGTTTTACTACATAAAAGTGGGATTTAAAGGGGTCAAAATTTCATAGACATGTTTTCGTGATGTTATTTGGTATGCGTTGAATATTATTTGATGTGCGTTTGATGTATTCAATTTTAGGCATGGCCTCCATGGCGAAGATAATCATTGCTATGGAAACGGGTGTGATTCCAGCCAATCTGCATTATAACGAACCAAATGAAAATATACCAAGCTTAAAGAATGGAACGTTACAAGTGGTGGACAAGAACACGGAATGGTCAGGCGGCTTGGTTGGATTAAACTCATTCGGTTTTGGTGGGGCCAATGCGCATGTTTTATTAAAATCCAACAGTAATGGAAGAAGCAGTCAAAGTGAAGCAGCGAATAAACAACGCCTTTTTGTTTATGGGTCAAGGACACAGGAAGGCGTAGAGAGTGTGATGAAGCTGATTCAAAGTAACCCACGTGATTTAAACCTGCATAAATTATTAAACGAAACTGCCAACCTGCATGTGGAGAAACATCCTTACAGAGGATTTTTAGTGATAAATAGCCATGAAAGCAAGGCAGATATTCAGGTATGAGTCACACTTAAATTCTTTTACTATAACCTTGTGCTCGTCTTGAGCACTTTGTCTTTTCTCCATTTAACATCTTTCCGAAAGTTGTTTTTGCCTGTATTCATGTATTTTGGAATTGATTTGCTTAATGTCCCTGCACCATAATCAGCACATATTCTAATTTGATAATAAAAATGAAACATCTGGTTTTCCATTTCTCACGGTTTATGTCTATATTTGAGAAAACGCACCTTCTTATATATGCGTATTTGGTGATAATACTAGGATACCTTTCTAATTTCTCCATAGAAACGCATGTTATAGGTATTCATTAGAGTACACACAACATGTTTTTTATAGAGAACTAGAGAAAATTATCCCAGAATTATCATTCAATACTCCCTCTTAACAATTCATTAGCCTTTGTTTCATTGCTGCATTTTACCTAACGGCTATGCTTTAACTTATACGGTATTTCAGACAATACCTTACTTCATATTAAGGTATTTCAGTCAATGTTTTAGTTGTATTACGGTATTTCGGACAATGCTTTAGTTTGTATTAAGGTATTTCAGACAATGTTTTAGTTTGTATTATGGTAGTTTGTATTACGGTATTTCAGACAAATGCTTTAGTTTGTATTACAGTATTTCAGACATTGCTTTAATTTGTAATACGGTATTCCAGGCAATTGTTTAGTTTATATTACGGCATTTCAGGAAAGCACACATTTGCAGAGACAAGTATGGTTTGTGTTCTCTGGTATGGGATCGCAATGGTCTGGTATGGGTAGACAAATGATGGAGATAGAGGTGTTCCGAAATTCCATTTTAAAGTCAGACGCCACCTTGAAACCACATGGCATAGATTTGTGTGATATAATAATGGAAGGAATGGAATTAACAGGAGACGTTCTAAAATCATTTGTTGGCATAACATCAATTCAGGTATATTAGTATTCAATTAGAATATTGTCTAGCTCATTAACATAGCAGCTTAAATTTACTTAATCCTTAGCATGATGGGTTACATTTCAGTAGACAACATGTGGAAATATTTTGATTTTCCCAGAAAAGTAGGCTTTGGTATTTTCCATTTCCTATGAAGACGATTTGCATGAAGTGTCTATTTATTTTCTGGGGGAAAAATAAGAAAATATAATCAAATTGTCGTCTGCTGAATTAGCCCAGCGATATAGGCCAAGTAAAGGAGCTGTTTTTTTACACCTAACTCTGGTCAATTTTCGTGATATTTCTTACTCTGATTTTCTTTATTTTATGTGTTCGATGCTTCCAAAGGAAACTTTAATAGATATTATTTGAACTGCAGCTAGTGTTAAGGGTCGTGTGGCGCCCATAAAAAGTCTCCACGTACTTCCCCATAGCAGAGTTTTTATTTTTATTTTCCTTAGAATTTTTGAGCTCATAATGATATCTTGCAAAATCAGATTCCGCTTAAGCCGGTGCTAGAGGGAGTATGTAGCCCTGAAAACTACACTGATGCATAGCAGCTCTGCAAACTACACAGTCACTGATGCATAGCAGCCTTGCAAACTACACTGGTGCATATGAAGAGTCTCGATGAAACCGAACTCCAATTTTCTTTATTTTATGTGTTCGATGTTTCCAAGGATTTATTTAACTTCTATGTCCAGCTCTGTTAACCCATTTCAGACTGAATAAACTCCCCACACTATATATTGGAAGAGTCAAATTTCAATTTTGTATGGCAGGATATGTAATATAAATATTCTTAGAGGAAAACAAAACGCCTTTACTATTTACAAAAAGTGGAGACCTGATCAGATGCCGCAGAATGTGGCGTCTGATGTAGAGCTGTACTGTTTGTCAATTACCATTTTTGGGGTCTACAGACTAAAATGAGTTAATGTAGTTTACAGGGATTCATATGCCTCTAACACCGACTCAAGCAGAACTGTTTTGTGGAGAAATATTGAAAAAAAGATATTGATGCGATTTTTCTTTCTTTTAACCCTAAAATGCCAAAAAAAAAAACAAAAGAAAAACAAAAAAAAAAAAAACGTACACCTGACAATGTCGTCTGTTTATGTCGTCTGCTGAATATTCTTGCAAACGTTTCAAACCTAGTTTTGGATAGAGGAAAATATTGTGGACCCTGATCAGACTGCTTCTAGAGGAGTAGTCTGATCTGGGTCTACACTGTTTGCGAAAATGACTTTTAAAATCACAAGCAGATGACAAAGCAGACGACATTTGTTGTGAGTGGCAGTTTAAGGGTTAAAAGCGCCTTATCTAGCATTATGCCTGATGTATTCATTACGAAAACATGCCTATTTAAATACATTGACAATTTTACCACCAAAAAATGAAAATTTTCAGATAAAAAATTCTGATATTTTCCATATTTATGTTCAAAACATAGATTGTGGGTACTCGTTAGAACCGCCTCGATGAAAACATGCCTATTTAAATACATTGACAATTTTACCACCAAAAAATGAAAATTTTCAGATAAAAAATTCTGATATTTTCCATATTTATGTTCAAAACATAGATTGTGGGTACTCGTTAGAACCGCCTCGATGAGGCGGTTCTAACGAGTATCCACAATCTATGTTTTTGAGCAGAAATAAGAACAATAATGTATGCCCCTGTAAACACCAGTTTTACTGTATAAAAGTTGGGTTTAAGGGGGTCAAACTTATATAGGTATGTTATCGTGATGAAAAAATTACATTGTATATCACCATTTACTCGTTCTCATAATTTCAGATTGCTTTGGTTGATATGCTGACATGCATGGGTATCACACCTGATGGAATCGTGGGGCACTCGGTGGGGGAACTGGGATGTGCCTACGCTGATGGGTCCCTTACAGCAGAGGAAGCTGTTCTCGCCGCCTTCTGGAGAGGTTATTGTGTACAGCAAGCAAAGTTACCGCCAGGCGGTATGGCCGCAGTGGGTAGGTGTTCTTGTAGTATTTAGGTGGTTGCCGAAGAGGCGCTTCTAATGAGCAGCAATCACATATGTTTTTGAGCAGAAATTAGAATATTATATTTTATTATTACGAGCCCCGTCTGAAAAGGGTCTACTCTAAAGGGAAAATGTAAAGAAAAAGAAAAACAAAGTGAGCCGTTTCTTTTCTTTTAGCGTAAACCCTTTTTCCAGAAGGGGGCAAATGTGAGAGTTTTGTTACATTCTGAATGCTTCCTTCACACAAATTCCTTCAGAAAAGGGATCAACTCTAAAATGGTGAAAAATTAACAGAGAATTATCTTCCTCTAATTTCTTCTCAAAATTTACGTGATTGCTACTCGTTAGACGCGCCTCTTTAATGATTGAGATCACCTAAATAAAATATGAAGTCTAAGATTTTGTGAAAAAAAACAAAACAAAAAAACAATAAATAATTTTCATTAATGATTGAGATCACCTAAATAAAATATCAAGTCTAAGTTTCTGTGAAAAAAAACAAAACAAAAAAAAAAACAATAAGTAATTCTCATTGATGAATTAGCCTATAAAGCACTAAAACTGAAGGGAAAATGATTACCTTCACAAAAACTTAGACTTGATATTTTAAGTGATCTCAATCGTTAATGGAAATACAGTCGACTCTCGTTATCTCGAATTCCAAGGGACTCTCTGAAATACTTCGAGATATCCGTAGTTCGACATATCAGGTTTGCAGAATTGAGGAAAAAAATAATTTGATTAACCACATTTAACAAACTGATAGGTAATTGGACTTTTGAAGTTAGAGATATATTGAAAATATTGTGGAAAAGAGGAGAAATTGCTCCTTAGGAGCAATTTCTCCTCTTTTCTACAATATTTTCCATCTGTTGTTAGGTTTTCATGTATAGGCAGGGACCAGATTTTCACTTCGAGATAAGCGGTTATTCGAGATAAGCGAGGTCGAGATAACGAGAGTCAACTGTAATTTAATTATTTTCACAAAAACTTAGACTTGATATTTTGTTTAAGTGATCTCCTTGGACTATATTACTAGTTTCATTCGGAGACAGTTTAAACTAAATTGTCTTATTTTCTGTGATATATTTAAGACTGTTTTTATATGTTGTGTGCTGTTAATTATAGGCGGAGCAGCTCTTGTGTGCTTGCGCGAAACTCGGGCCTGTCCCATTTCAACGGATGATTCAGTAAATAAACGTGTTTCATCACGAAAACATACCTATATAAAGTTGACCCCCTTAAACCCAACTTTTATATGGTAAAACTGGGGTTTACAGGGGTATACATTATTTTTCTTATTTCTGCTAAACAACATAGATTGTGGGTACTCGTTAGAACCTCCTCACTGAGGCGGTTCTAACGAGTACCCACAATCTATGTTTTGAGCAGAAATATGAAAAATATCAAAATTTTTATCTGAAAATTTTCATTTTTTGGTGGTGAAATTTTCAGTATATTTGAATAGGCATGTTTTCATAATGCATGCATTTTGTCCTGAGGTTTTAGCCATTTTAACACTTGAAGCGTTGAGCAAAATTTTAGCAGACACCATTCTATTTTATTATCATTTTTTACAGTGAAAAATCATGACACTTTTTTTCAGAGAAAATGAGGCTTGACATTTAATTTTATGTGAATCTTCTGCTAGGCTAGGCAGAAGATTCACATAAAATTAAATGTCAAGCCTCATTTTCTCTGAAAAAAAAGTAAAAAAAAAATCAGAATGTCGTCTGCTGCAATTATGATTGTATGATATACCTAAGAATCAAAAGCAGCGGTACCGCTACTTTTCACCCCTTTTGTAACCATATGATTTGCAAATTAACGGTAAACCATTTCGCAAGGTTTGAGCTGGCAGGAAGCTTTGAAGCATTGTCCACCTGGTGTTGTACCTGCTTGCCACAACGCAGAAGGATCTGTCACAGTGTCCGGACCAGCAGAGAGTATTAAACGCTTTGTAGAAGAATTGCAAGAGAAAGGGGTGTTTGCGAAGGAAGTGGACAGTGCTGGAATTGCATTTCATTCTTATTTCCTGGAAGACGTTGCTCCAGTTTTAAAATCTGCTTTAGATAAGGTAAGTGGGATATACAGTCAACCCTATTTATACCGACACTCGATACAACGATAAAATTCGTTATAATGACAACGAAACCTTCACTTAAGAGGTAACAGTTAGTCACAAATCATGCCAGAATATTGTATTTAATATAATAAATAAACATGTTTTGGATATTTGATAGAATTGCCTCAATGAGACGATTCTAACAAATATCCAAAACAGATGTTCTGTAAAGAAATAAGAACAATACAAGACTTTTCTTACATACCAGTCTGTATTAGGAATTCTGTACAACAGCAAATTCATTTTAATGGCAACGTCTTTGGAAACAAATGCTGTCGTTGTAACGAAATGTAGATAATGTAAGTGGAATATCAGTACAAAGAGGAGGGCAACACTAATAAATCTGGTTTGATGTTTAAGACCGTTTCAAATCATTGAAACTAGCAAATTTTATTCGATCCGCATGAAAAACAAGACGTATTGAACTCTAACACTGTTTTAGGCGATAATAATAGGTTTTGGCGAACAGCGTAGATCCAGCTGAGGCTAATAATGAGCCGTCTCATCAGAATTTAGGCTACCTGACATTTCGTCTTTCCATTTTACATACATCACGAAAACATGCCTATATAACTTTGACCCCCTTAAACCCCACTTTTATATAGTAAAACTGGGGTTTACAGGGGTATACATTATTTTTCTTATTTTTGCTCAAAAACATAGATTGTGGGTACTCATTAGAACCGCCTCGTCGAGGCGGTTCTAACGAGTACCCACAATCTATGTTTTGAGCAGAAATACGAAAAATATCAGTTTTTATCTGAAAATATTCAGTTTTTGGAGTTGAAATTTTCTGTATATTTGAATAGGCGTGTTCTCGTAATGTAAAGTTGTTTTCCAATCTATACTTTACCAAAAAAAAAAAAAAAAATAGAAGCAGACGACCCTTGTAGTTAGAAATTTGGTGCCGAAAGATGATTACTGATGAGTACTTTACTGTTTTGAATACATGTATTTAAGAATGGAACGCACTACAAATGCCGTGTGGCAGCAGTAAAAAGGCTTCGCCGTACTTCATCCATCACGAAAACATACCTATATAACTTTGACCCCCTTAAACCCCACTTTTATATAGTAAAAATGGGGTTTACAGGGGTATACATTATTTTTCTTATTTCTGCTCAAAACCATAGATTGTGGGTACTCATTAGAACCGCCTCGCCGAGGCGGTTCTAACGAGTCCCCACAATCTATGTTTTGAGCAAAAATATGCAAAAAAAAAAATATTAGAATTTTTTATCTGAAAGTTTTCAGTTTTGGGTGGTGAAATTTTCAGTATATTTGAATAGGCGTGTTTTCGTAATGTCTAAGTATAGATTATATTTTCATGTACTTTCGGATGAGACTTTTTTGCGTAATTGTGAATTCTGCTCAACACGTGACTACACTGCACGTGCAGTGTTGCATATTACATCTCTTTAAGACAGGAGTGCACTGTAAAAAGAGAACAAGACAAAATATTTAGACGTAAACGTCTAAGTAGCGGCGCACATTTTGTTCATGTTAACATAGAGATATGGAACAAAGATATACTAAAGTTTAATAAATTTTTAATGTAACAGGTAAAAATGAACAACAATGTGGTTTGCTTTTATTAAGTTTTATGAAATTTCTTGATTGAAATGAAAACATCTGTTTATAACACAATTTGTTATATATATCACTGAGGACATTTTATATTTGCCGGGATTGTCGGTTTGTGACGATCCCTGCAAATATAAAATGTCCTCAGTGAGCTATCGAATCATCTACCATATATAAAAATCCAAAGCTTATAAAGAGATCGGCGCGCGATTAAGTTCCACAGTGTAAGTCTGTCTCTTGATCTCAAGGAAGTAACATCTCCAGTCAACCAACAGAATGACCATGTATGGTATTTCTAGTCCACTGATTAGCTAAAATAAATTCACACCTTTACCTGTACAGGTAACATATTCCCTGTACCGGGAACCAGACCCCCGGTTTAAAAATCCTGTCTTTAAGACCTCTAAAAGAATGAACAACACTAGAAATCCCGCCTTAGAACGGTCGTATGCAAACAGCGGTGATGACATACATTTCCATCGTCTACCATGGAGAAACGAAAAAGTTCATAAGCAAATCCGAGCTTGGGAGAAGGAAAAACAATTGCCATTGTTTTCCTCGACTACAGTCAATTTAATAGCGTCTTCGTAATTTGCCGTAAATCTGATCGGAAATAAGTCACGTGGACTTCGATCACAGGTCCAAATTAATCAATCATCTATAGGCGGAAAACAACGACACTCGCGTGCTCTTTTTCCGTCTTCCCAGTTCGTTTAAGCATTGCTTGCAAACATTTTCTTTCCGCCTTTGCAGACAATGGAAACGCATATGATACATCCGTTTGCACAATTAACAAGGCAGTTAGATGACATTTTATAAGTTAGTATTGCTGTTTAATTGACGGTTAACAGTCGCCGCAATCTTTTATTTCTACTAATCTTCTATTTTTTGATTGGTAGATTTTTTTATCATGGATTTGGCCTCGAAAAACAGTCCTTAAATTCCTTACCGGTTCGGTTTTTTTTTTTTTTTTTTTTTTTTTCGTAGTGAAATCGACTTAAAAATTGCAGGCTCTGAATATCGCCCGGGTCTTTACCGATTAGCACAGAGGCGTAAGCATAGACAGATCGGAGACGCCCCTGGACACGCATGGCATTGCGAATATGTTTTCTACGATCCTGATCAAACCTTGTATTTTCCACAGGTGATCATACCAAAGCCAAGAACAGAGAAATGGATCAGTTCTTCATTCCGAGAATGTGACTGGTCATCAGATGTTGCAAAGTCTTCATCGGCGGATTATCATGTTCACAATTTTCTCAATCCAGTCCTGTTTCACGACGCTATTAGTCAGGTACCTAAAGACGCTGTCGTCTTGGAGATAGCACCTCACTGTCTTCTACAGTCTATTTTGAAACGGTCGTTGGATTCCAGCTGTTGCATTGTGGGACTTATGAAAAGAGATTGTTCAGATAATGTCGATTTCTGTCTGACGTCTCTTGGCAGGTAAACCTGTTTTATTGACCTCTCTGTCAGTATCGTGTAAGACTTTCATGGGTAGTCTGTGCGTGCAGAAAAAATCCCGTCCCAAGGAATCTCTTTGTGGCATCACGAGGTTTGCCGAATAATGCCAGACGATGATCCCGGGGGGTGAATTTTCTATACGCAGCAAACCCCCATGATAGATTATTTTTCTTGCACACCTTTTAATTTCTAGTGTTTGTTGATCTTTTTCATTGTTTCTTAAACGCATCACACCCTTCGATACACAATGAAGTCGATGTCGGCCATCTTGAAAGGAGACGTCATTTGTCACATTGTAATGACGTCAGCTTAGCAACAGAGCTACTTGACGTCCTATATAACCAACAAATTGATCGATCACACGTGATTTTTTTTCTGATTCTATCTAATTTCATGGTAGGGTATGGTTAATAGGAAAAAAATTTCTTTCCCTAGCGAAAACCTCGGATTATTTTATCTGGGCTATATGAAAGAAAAATACAATTTATAGGTGGCTTAGAAATGCTTCTTGAAACGGTAACAAGGAGACAGCACACAATTTATAGATTTCCCGCCATTATTTACAAGGGGAACACTTTTTGTGACCTTTTCCTGTATCACAAGCCCTTTCTGAAAAGGATTTTACTTAAAAAAAAGTAAGGACTGGGGAGCAAATTATGTGTATCTTCTGTCCATAAGTTCAGTTTGTACAATCTGAGACCAAAACTTATGCTATAATATTTCCATAATTAAATTGATGTTTTGTCCACATATAATGTAAGAAGCAGACAGAACTTTGAAATTACTTACTCTAGGCTAAGTTCTTTTGAATCATTATATCAGTCATCATCCTTGGAATGATCTGGATCTGGAGACACGTAATGCAGTGACCCTTACAAGTTTTAAATATAACCTGAGAAAACGTAAAACATCAAGGAATCCAAAAAGTTTTCTATCATGAAGTTATAGACCGCATGCCATTCTTATTAGGACGCCATAACTGTAGCAGCCTAAATGAAGACCTTTTCAGAGTCAATATCGTGCCACCCAAAGGCACAACTGTGGTGCTCCTGTTGAAAATGCATAATACTATTTACTTCTTTGAGAGTAGATTGTTGAATATGCAGAGAAAACGGTTAATCTTGTCTCATAACATAATTCCTAATATTAATATAGATTTAATTTTCCATGATAAAAAAATTATGCTGCTGATACAAATACAACAGTTTAATTTGCGGCTCTGAAAAAGAAAAGGAAACTAGTAGATTTCAAGTTGACTTGACAAATTTCAAATTTGTTGTTTACTCAATGAGAGGTAGTCAGCATAGTACCTTTAGCATAATCTGTGCTCTGTATTAGGGAGGAGACTATGTAATGTTGTATGGCTTGTGTCCAATATTTTTCTTTGTCTTTTTAGGGACTGTCACAAAGTCGAATACAGCAAAACCACAATGGCTCGAACACGGATTACTTGTTTACCCCGGCTAATTCAAACTCGCTTTTGAGTCCCTAAGAAATTCTTCAATAATTCAAGAAAACAAATCTTTAGAGAAATTTTCTTATTTTTTCATAAAGTAGTTTGTTGTGTGTACTCATTAGAATCACTTCATCGAGACAATTCTAGTGAGTACACTCAACATACCATTATCGTCTAGAAAATCAAAAACAAATCCCTAAATTATCGTCAGTTACCTTACTGACCTGGTGTTGTAATTAACCCTCAGTAGCTTGGACTACCCAATGTCTCGAACAAATTTGAATGGTTCCAAACGTATTTGAGCCATTGAGGTTTCACTGTATACTGTACAGTATTTATCCTAAACATTCAGACAAACAGGCCTACTATTCTACAATGTCTGGCTTTCGTAGACCTGGAGAAGGCGTTTGATCGAGTACCTCAGAAGGTCATCTGGTGGGCGCTGAGAAAACTTGGTGTGGAGGAGTGGATTGTGCGACTGGTGCAGGGGACGTATGCAAAGGCACGGAGCCGTGTCCGTGTTGATGAGGGCTACAGTAAAGAGTTTGAAGTGAAGGTTGGTGTTCACCACGAGTCAGTACTCAGCCCGCTGCTCTTCATCATTGTGCTTGAAGCCTTATCACGAGAGTTCCGCTCTGGGGTCCCCTAAGAGGACCTCTATGCCGATGACCTTGTTATCATCGCTGAATCGCTTGAGGAATGTGTCAGGAGGCTCTTGACCTGGAAAGAAGCAATGTAGAAGAAAGGACTTGGAGTAAATGCAGGAAAGACAAAGATTCCATGCTCTTGAGTGGGCAGCAACAGCATCTTCTGCAGTGGCTGCAAGCACTGGGTGCACAAGAAATGCAGTGGGCTCAAGCGCTTGAAAAAGGACCCTGACTACAAATGTACACGGTGCCAGGGAACTGCACGCCCCTTGGATGGCAGACCACAGAAGGAAGTCCAGGTCGGACCTGACGAGTTTGAGGTGGTAGCTTCCTTTTGCTACCTAGGAGACATGCTCTCAGCAGCAGGTGGCTGTGAACTTTCAACCACAACACGTGTGAAAACCGCCTGGAAGAAGTTCAAGGATCTGCTACCAGTCCTGTCTTCACGCCACCTCTCTTTCAAGACACGTGGCCGTGTGTACAGCTCTTATGTGCGGAGCGCAATGCTCCATGCAAGCGAGACTTGGCCATTGACAAAGCCGAACCTCCAGCGACTGCAGCGAAATGACAGGGCAATGATCAGACAGATCTGCAATGTCAGGCTGCAGGACATTATCACCTTCAGGCCCAATGAGCTACTTGTGCGGCTTGGCATTGAGGATCTAGACCTCATTCAGAAGGAGAGAAGACTCCGATGGTATGAACATGTGGAACGCTCCAGTGGTGCAATCAAGACAGCCTTTGACATACAGGTTGATGGAAAGCGTGGGCCTGGGAGGCCCAAAATGACATGAAAGCAGCTGACAGAGAGGGATTGCAGAGAGTGGAAGCTCTCGGCTATCAACTCTCAGACGCACCTGGAGATCTGGTGTGAGATCTGCCATGCGTGCAGCAAGCCAGTTATCTGGAAGGGGGCCCACTGATGTGGATGTTGCCCCTGTACCTGCACGTAAATCAAAAATCCGATTATGATGATATGATGATTATGAGGCCTAACCCAGTTAGCATTCTACTTAACCCAGTTAGCATTCTACTTAACCCAGTTAGCATTCTACTTAACCCAGTAAGCATTCTACTATGTCTAACCGTGAACAGGCCTATCCCAGTTAGCATTCTACTTAACCCAATTAGCATTCTAATTAACCCAGTTAGCATTCTACTATGTCTAACCGTGAACAGGCCTATCCCAGTTAGCATTCTACTTAAACCTATGTCTAATCGTGAATAGGCCTAACCCAGTTAGCATTCTACTTAACCCAGTTAGCATTCTAAATAACCCAGTTAGCATTCTACTATGTCTAACCGTGAACAGGCCTATCCCAGTTAGCATTCTACTTAAACCTATGTCTAATCGTGAATAGGCCTTACCCAGTTAGCATTCTACTTAAACCTATGTCTAACCGTGAACAGGCCTAACCCAGTTAGCATTCTACTTAACCCAGTTAGCATTCTACTTAACCCAGTTAGCATTCTACTTAACCCAGTTAGCATTCTACTTAACCCAGTTAGCATTCTACTTAAAGCTATGTCTAACCGTGAATAGGCCTTACCCAGTTAGCATTCTACTTAAACCTATGTCTAACGTGAACAGGTCTAACCCAGTTAGCATTCTACTTAAACCTATGTCTAATCGTGAACAGACCTAACCCATTTAGCATTCTACTTAAACCTATGTCTAACCGTGAACAGGCCTAACCCAGTTAGCATTCTACTTAAACCTATGTCTAACTTTGAAATAGCCGACAGGATTCCTGCCCTGCCTATAACGGTCCAGTATAGATTTAAGTGGAATGCTAGTTGGGGAGCAAACAGTGTAGAGCCACAGCTGACGCTTCAGAACGCAGCGTCTGATCAGAGTCTTCAAAGGTTGCCATTTCTAGAATGTATATATATCAAAAGGTAATAAACTGGACGTCTTGTTTATTTTGGAGAACAATCATGGTAAGGAGTGAAAGAGTCCGAATATTTTTAGTGAACACGGTCAGCAGAAATAAGAACTTTGCATTATAATAAAATCTATTTAAAATGTATGGCTGAAAATATTTCGTCAATATATGTATTGTTGATTTTAGATGTTACCAGAATGGCTTGAAACTGGACCCACTTGCATTGCTACCACCGACGAAGTTTCCGGTTCCCCGAGGCACGCCAATGCTATCTCCGACAGTTAGATGGAACCACACTCAATCATGGGCTGTTGAAAGTGCAGATATAGAAAATGATAACGGGAGTAGTTTTAACATCGACCTGTCTAAGGACTCAGAATATCGCTTTTTCCTTGATCACAAGATAGACGGACGTCCTATATTTCCAGGTGCCGGCTACTTGGTTCTGGTTTGGAAAGCTCTTGCTAACCGAGAGGGTAAAAAATGGGACCAGATGCCAATTCTATTTGAAGATGTCAACATTCACAACGCTACCATGCTTGTTCCAGACAGTAGGTGGATTTTATTATTTTCTGTGATTTGATATTAAAAAGTCTACTAGGAAATTGATAAATCAGATATTACTACTACTACTACTACTACTACTACCTCTTATACTACTGCCGGCCTCGGTGGCTCAGATGTGCATCCGACTGGTGATCAGGAGGTCGCGAATTCAATCTCTGCAGGGCTGCGGCAACATTCTTTCACAGAGATTGATCTGAAACTATTGTCAATATCTCCCGTCCGCTGATTCAAGAGACAGTTGTCAGAATGTGCACAAGTAATGGTCAATCGCTTAGTCTGCCCAGGAAAAGTGTGGTTAGGCGTATTGACCTTAGTAGCCGCTCCAACTCTAACTTAAAACATCTACTAAACTACTGCTTCTAACAACAAGGAGAGAGAGAGAGAGAGAGAGAGAGAGAGAGAGAGAGAGAGAGAGAGAGAGAGAGAGAGAGAGTTGGCTATTTTGTATTTGTAAACGCTTGGCATGCTGGGTAAAAATCGGCGGACAATTATTGCTCCCCTGGGAGCAAATTGTTTCCTTAATAGGTCAGAACAGAACCTATTAGAAGGTACCTGGCGTACAAAAAAAAACAAACAAACAAAAAGTCACAAAAGTAGTCTCCATAATTTAAAATGGCGGCTTCTGTACCAAGTGTATCAAGTCCCTACAAAGAGTAGTCTGCTTTTAGTTATAGTCAGTTTATAGTCAGCAAACAAAATGTTGAGCTTTCAACTTCGAACCCTCACTTGTGTGCTTGCCATAAGTAAGGCTCCACAGTCTGATCAATCTTTATTGTCCGCGTGCACTTCGAATCCTTGGCTATCCAAAATGCTCCTTTTCCAATGTAGAATCTGATCAGACACCTTATATGCACAGTCTGATCTGAATCTATGCTGGACGCACACGGTGGACTCTGACCATTGCTCACATTTTCTCTTTGCAGCTAAAATACAAGTCGATGTCAGTTTCCTACCTGGATCTGACAAATTCCAACTTTTGATCGGTCAGGAAGTTGTCGCAAGTGGAACGGTCACCATTCCAGACAACAAAACTATCGGAATTTACTTCAATGATGATGTAGAGAAAGTAGAAGAAACAGACATGGAGCTAAAGGCTGAAGATTTGTACAAATGCTTCCGGTTAAAAGGCTACGAATACGGGCCTTGTTTTCAAAGACTACGGAAATCCACATTGGATGGTGAGAGAAATGGTTTTTGAAGTAATAGTGTCAATTTCTGAAAAATACACGTGCATGCTCAGTTTGAAATATTGTTATATATTCCCTAAATTTAAGTTTTAAACGGCTGTAGTGTTAACCTTTAGATAAACATAAGTAGGCTTAACCTTTTAGATAGACTTTAGTAGTCTTAACCATAAGAAAGTAGTCTTAACAATTAGATAGACGTAAGAAAAAATAATATTTAATTGTAGAAATAGTTTTTGAAGTAATAGTGTCAATTTATGAAAAAATACACGTGCATGCTCAGTTTGAAATATTGTTATATATTCCCAATCACGTAATCCGACTCACATACAGTTTGAGCTTTAAAAAGCTGTAGTGTTAACCTTTAGATAAACATAAATAGTCTTAACCTTTTAGATAGACGTTAGTAGTCTTAATCATTAGAAAGACGATAGTAGTCTTAACAATTAGATAGACGTTAGAGAAAATAAGACTTGATTCGTTCGATTTGTGCTTGTTTGGATTTGTCGGTTTCCTCTTCCTCTTGGGGTTTGGGAAGGGCTGCGGTTTGTGATTGTGGCACTCCCTGGACTTTTCTCTTACCTGTTTTAGACTGTTCATTCAAGTTCTCTCCTTCAAACACAATTTGAATGAAAGATCAAGTATTATTTTCTGCAAAAAATGGCAAATTTAATTTGACGCTTTCAGTTAATAAGTTTCAACATCGGAGCCTCTTTAATGTGCTTGTTACAAACTTTCCGGCCAATAGTTCGCGGGGACTTGCTACCATTCAACGATAATAATCATAACTGAATAGTAAAATTGAATAGTTCGCGAGTTGCCATGAACATTTTCTTTTATTGAACACAGCCCAGAATCACCTTCAGTCTACTTTAAAAATACAAGTGACGTGTCTTGATATTGACGAATATAACGTATGATCTACACTTTGTAAATGCGCCTTCAGGAATTATGTGGACAGCTCGCTGGAATGTTCAAGCTGAACTGGGCCTTTTATATCCATTTATAGACTCAATGCCCAGTAAGCATTCTTTATAAATCAATAGCGGGCCGTTATCGGCCCGTCAGGGTAGCTGACGGGCCGATAACGGCCCGCTATAGATTTATAAAGAATGCTAGCTGGGTGGATACGGTAAAGCATATTGATGTATACCTTTATCAAAGTGTGCGGTTGCGCTGGCAGATCTGAAATAAACGTCAAAAAGATTGCCTTTGGAAACAAAGAACACACTACAGATAAGAAAGTGGGAGTCTCGGTTTTATTGAGACTCTTCATAAGCAGTAATGAAGTTTGCAACACTGCTTACGCCCTCTAGTGTAAACATGAGCAGAACTCCATTTTCAAAGATTCTACAATGGGCACAATGATCCCAAAGGAAATGAAATATAATCTGCACTATGGTAAAGTACGGGGAGACGTTCTACTGCCTCCACACGGCACAAATACCAGCTGCAGTGTAGTAAAATAAACGTTGAAACTCTACAGCCCACATATACCCCGAGAACCTCTCATTATACGCTCATATGTCATTACTAGTATACATGAACAAACAGATAGTCTGTCCAGTCATCAGGGTGTTTAAACCGTGCAATGAAAATAACTTTTGCCCCACTGTTTAGAATCGTTTTGTCTTGGTAATTTTATACCTATCGCATGCTTTCAGAAGACTACAAATACAAGAAAAAGTTAAGAGTGATTTTGAGTAAATAACCTAATAAGGCACATGTATTTTCCATGTGAAGGCAACCATGGTTTGATAGAATGGACGGACGACTGGATACAGTTTATAGACACAGTGACACAGCTGTCAATTTTGATGACACGGGGCTTGAGACTGCCGACCAGAATAACCTGTCTTGCCATTGACCCCGAACAACACAAGAAACGTCTAAGGAAAATAGCAGATGACTCCATAGGTTTGTATTGCGGTATTCGATACCGTATTATTTGTTAATGTAAAAGTATTACGCCTATTTAATCTATTCTATGAGCCGCAACGTAAGATAACGTACCTTCTGACATGTGCATACAGCAAAGACTCAAATCAGGTTGCGTATCCGCACAGTCTTCGATATCCGCCTAAAGAAACTGCATCCTTAGTTTAAACATATTTTATTTATTATTACAGATACAATACATGTCAACATAAACATATTTCAGCTGGGATTCAGAAAAAAGTCAAAGACTTGTATGAATCTGTCTCTCATAAATTTTGAACAAAATAAATGTCATGGTGAATAATTTAAATTAATGCAGAATGTAGTATTTGCTATGAACACTATTAAATAATTGTAATTTTTAACAAGATTGAGACATACCACTACATACACATATTCGTACATGCACTTCCATACATATAATGTATACATACATGTACATATATATTTATACATGTACATATATATACATAAACATATAAACATATATACCAGCATACATATATTAAACGTATGTAATATGTAGTTTTGCTATATTCAGTATTGAATACATATGGTATATACGTGCCTGAAAAATCTTTAATATACGAGATATTGGCTATCCACAATGTGCGTAGTGAAGATTCTATGAGACTACGCAAATGTACAGGCTGATCTGAATCTTTGCTCGACGGACATTACCGTAGGTACGTTTCCTGATGTTGGGGATCTAATAACAATAAATACCAGCAACAAGAGGTTCGCAAATAACTGCGATCGAAATAACCTACAATTTGGTACTCAAACTTTAAAAATTGTGTATCATAAACGATTGTGAAGACGGTGAAATCTTTTTAATCATCTGAAGCGAAAAACGAATTATTTTTCATTGGCAGCCATGTAACAGGAATCCTCCCGTTCGAACACGTCCTTCAGTTAAATCCAGAGAATTATCTTTAATCAGTTTATGCACTAGGGTGGTGCAGAAAGGTCATGCGCGGCAACTGAACACTGGAAAATATCTACCGTATTCTAATTACCGCACATACCCCTATAAGCGCACAGTCGATAAATTCCGGAGTCTTCAGATTACAGCCAGTGTACTTTTTCTTTACTTCTTTATAAAGGCATATGTTGTGGGTACTCATTTGAATTGCATCGACGTGAAAAAAAAACACGCATAGTTATCATCAAACAAGGCCTTTTCTGACTTTTTTTTTAATAGTGTATCCTTAGCAGGTAGATACGTATTTTACCACAGCCGAGTGTGTCCTGTAATTTTGAAAAACCTAAGCGCACAGTGCGGTTATTAGGTCGAATACGGTAGATGTAAATTTATTGTTTTCTTTGGGAGCCCTATTCGACCGTTAAAGTTCTTAACTTTTTTTCGTTTCCCATTTTTACATGTTTCATGCAAATATGCAAATAAAAGAGTGTTTCTCATATTACTTGCGTTCGTGGATGAACCTAGCAATTACTGTTACATATAATTTAACCATGGCAAAAGCATTCATAAATGTTTGGCGTGTATAATTTCGTGCGTACGTTTTTTAAGCGGAACATATACACATTCAGGGAGGCTTTTCGTTTTCTTCAGAAAAGGGATCTATTCTAAAAGGAAAGAATTTGCTCTCCTTTGAAGCCAATTCTTACCTATTAAAGTTAACCCCTTTCAGAAAAGTTTTGTTGTGCAGGAAAACAAACAGGGAGTCACAGAAATGGTCTCCCTTGTAAAACATGGCGGACAATCTACCAAATGTATCCATTTTACTTAAGCAAGAATACATAGCTGTCTGTTTTCCAGAAGAATGCTTGCTAAATACAGCTGTTGATATATATATATATATATATATATATATATAATATATATATATATATATATATATATATATATATATATATATATATATATATATATATATATATATATATATATAGGGGTGGTCGGGTGGTGCGAAGGTACTGTGTATCTTACATCACCGGGGCGTCCAACTGATATTGGCTTACAGTTGGGCAAGGCCTGCTATCCTTGTAGTGGGTAAGGGTAGTGGGGGAATGTTTTTATTTCTTCTGTTTCTTCACTTTCATTCCTGTTCCTCTTTCTTTCCTGTCCCTCTCTTTCATCTCCTCTACTCTCTCTTCTATCTCTTTTCTCCCTTTCTCTGGGAGACGACACAAAATGACCCTCAAGGGTTGACGTGTCGTTAAACCCCAACACCATCAATCAATCAATATATAAGAAAAGGGGAAAAGTCCACTGCACAAGACGTGCAAAATATCAACAAAAACTAGAATGACTTGCATGCCGTTGATAGCTCTAATCACATAAAGTAACAAAGTACTTTCGCCTGTATATATATATATATATATATATATATATATATATATATATATATATATATATATATATATATATATATATATATAATACACGAACAGCAAAAGTTCAGGCCAGACGAACCTGCAAATCTGCACATTTGCGAGAACCTGTGCTGTTCGCTAACATGAGCGGTATGCAAAAGGTAAACTTCAGCTGAAGGACGTGGCGTTGCTAAGGGGCCGGGCATGCGCACTGACTCTCTGGAAAGTCTGAAGGACCTTTTTGTCTCGAGATGTGGCTCATTTTTTCTTATTGTACGTGATCTAGAGAATGAAAATATCTTGAAGTTAAACAGTGGTTTCTTTATTTTGTAGTAGCAGATGTATACGTTTCTCCACATGACCGCTTAAGGAAAGCGGGTGGAGTCCATATGCACGGTGTTGTGACCAGCGTATCCAGACGGACAGCACCTACTCAGGGAACTCACGAATCATATCAGTTTGTTCCATATGAACGTTCGCTGTCATTGAAGGCGCATGAACAGTCGTTACTGGAATACACCGAGGCATGTAAAACATTGGCTTTGGCTGGTGGTAAGAAGCAGTTTGGAGACAAGTTGGTAGAAATGATACCGTTCTGTGAGGATACACTTGATGAAGTTATTACTGGTTCGCCAAGCACAGAGGAATACTTTAAGGACCCAAAGTCACACAGTTTTCTCCAAGTGCTAAGCTCAGTCTTTGACATTACAAAGGACGAGGACAAGAACATCAGTGATATTATTGCGTCTAAGGTGGAAGATCTCCGGTCCGATGTGTTGTTAGGAAACTTACTTCAAGTTGAATACTTGAAACCTTGTGTAGATATAGTAAAGGAGAATGCAGTTGTGAGGAATTTACGGGTTTTGGAAATTTACAGAGCAGGTATGTCTGATCAGATATTCAAATTGCTCACTGCGGACCCTCATCGAAGTACGTCATACTCTGTTGCTACTCGGGACCAAGCTGTCATTGAACAGTTATCAGTGGGTGAGACAGTGAAAGAAGTTGTTAAATGGGAGCCAGGTTTTAAAACCCCTGTTGACAAATTCAGCCTGGTCGTAGCAAACAACACGGTACGGAGAAGTAAGAACATCAGAAAAACACTCAGGGGCATGTCCGAGATTTTAACAGAAGGGGGTTTTCTGCTGATTCAAGAAGTCACCACAAACTTCTACATGGTAGCACCACTAGACGGCATTGTTGACTTCAGTACACAGGCGTATGAAGACCTGGATAAGCGTACATGCAGTATTTATTGTGGCCAGTCTACATGGAGGCAAGTGTTTGCTGAAGAAGGGTTTGATATTATATATGAAGTCTCCGACAACCTTTTGTCATCCTTGTTTCTGCTGAAACGAAACATAACTCATTTAACGGCAACACCAATTGTTCTTGATGTAACACAACTTAGCTGTGCTTGGGTAGACGACTTGAAGAACTCAATTGAGGAATTGAATGACAAACCAAATAGTCGGAATTTGTGGCTGAGAGCAGATGATAGTAACAGTGGTATTTTGGGTATGGTCAACTGTCTTCGAAAGGAGCCTGGAGGTCACAAAATCAGGTATAGTTAGATTATGTCTTCACAATAATAGAATATAATAATACATCTAACCAGTATTAAGCAAGCACCTAATGTAAGACCAAAAAATGGTTGCTTAAGACAGGTGCTTGCTTAATACAGGTAAATTTTCACTTATTTGACATTTAAAGGACCCAAAAATATGGCCTCTAAGTAGAGGTGATTGCTTTATACAGGTGTTCTTTAAGACATGTTTGACTGTATGCATAAACAAAGGGTGTTCTCTATTCACATGAAAATATACAATAATAAAATACATAATAATAAAGTACACTAAAGAACAACAATTTACCATTTCAATGCCTCTTGAATGCATTTGCAAATACGTTTTGTATCTATAGCCCTTCTGGGATTCAGCAAATTAGGAAAGAGTTTTCAGTGTCATCAGTATTGGGTGTCATATCTGGTATCTAGTATTAATTGCAGATTGGTAAACAGTGCTACCCTTAAATCTTTATATTTACTATAAAATAGGAAATTGCTGCTCTCCATCGCAAACAACTCTGCTGTTCACGTGGAAAGCGCAGGCTGATCTGAATATTCGTTTGTCACAGATGTCCGAAGGTTCGCTTGCTGACATTGTGGCTCTTTTTAGTATTTTATTAAACTCTCTAACATAAAATACATAGAGGATATTCAAATGTTTGGAGTGAATATGACTTTTATTTCATCGAGTGAAGTGAAAAAATGTATATTTCGGCACGAATGAAATATACTTTTTTTTAATTCACGAGATGAAATAAAAAAGTCATATTCACGACAAACATTTGAATTTTCTTTTATTATATACATCACTTTCGATAGAAGAGATGCAAATCTTGCATTTGCAAGCGGAAGTCGACGTCGACGCCATGACGTTCATGTTTTGTTTGGTGACGTTAGATATGACGTCAGAAACGCGCATTGGCCTGTAAACAATAAAATAAAAATAAAATTTACTCTTTTTCAGTGAATACCATAAAAATTTTCATCTTGTGTAATGAAAACATTAAAAATAAGAAAAAAAGTAGTTCCAGATCTTATATTTTTCACTGCTCAGCGGAGTGAAAATATATGTTTTATATTTTCACTAGTGAAAATATAACTTTTTCGAAATATACATTTTATTTATTAATAATTCTCTATATTTCATTACTTTGTATATAATAAAACTAACGACTGTCCTTTACATCTATCCTGTAATGTTTTAGAGAAAATCAAAATTTACTCAGAACAGTTAAACACATTGTCTTAAAAGGGCGAGGCATATAGTCACTGGCAGTTTCATTCATGTGAGCGAATCAAGGGCCGTTGGTCTCGTTCCTACTCTCATTGATTTTTTGTTTATTACAAAGATGAATTAGTAAGGTAATAACTGTTTAAGGGGAATGGGCACAGCACAGCTCCTATATTTTATGCCATTTATTACAAGGATGACAACTTTAGCGACACCTCGTTTGCTATCTTGCTTTACCACAAGTCCCTTTCCTAAAAGGGGTCTACCGAAAAAGAAAACAAATGCTCCTATGGGGTATAAATTCTTTTCTCTTAGAATAGACCTTTTGTTCAGAAGGGAGACAAAGCAGTTTTGACAGAATTACCTCCCTTGAAAGTGTATCATTTTCAATTATACAGGTGTTTGTTTAACATGGACGGAACATCGGCAGAAATTGACGACGGAACAGTGCAGGAAATTGTGAGACGGGATCTTATTATGAACGTATACAAAAATGGACAATGGGGTTCTTTCAGACATCTACCCCTAGAATCAGGTATGTTTTGCTTATTTTTACGTAAAGATGTTTTGTTAAATTTCATTGGCAGTACATGGTTAGCTACGTACTGTTGTTACATGGGGCAACTTCTGTTCAGCATATTGTACTAAGCGTCTAACAATGTTGTGTTTGTATGCAACTTCTTAATAGTGGAGTTACAATAACAAGGAATCCAAACGTACAAACTCACTATTTTTTCTAGGGAAGAAATTCTGCAAAACCACAATTCGGTTATGGTGTCATCGGAATTTGTCTCGCTGATGAAGATCTTGGTCTTTTTAAAGTTTACTGGATTCCTAAATTGCACAAGAATCCATACAAGCTAGTAAAAGAAAGGCTTTTTAAGTATAGCAAAACCGCATACGGAAGAAGCGGTGCCAGTCAAATAATAATCCTTAAAAAATCCAAAAAGCTCCTTCAAAATTTACAATCACGGTCATTCTGTATCCTGTAAACAGTTTTAAATCTTTCCATTTCCAAACTCTTTATACCAGAAATCCTTATGTCAAACTGAAATCCAAATTAAAAGATATTATTAACCAGTGTTTCTTTCGCAGAATAGAAATCGTCGTTTCCAGTATAGCCCTTTGTTATGCAGACACATTGTAACAACATTCATTGTGTGTCGAATTGTTAGACATTTCTAGAGGTGAAGACAAGAACATCCGTGGTACCTTTGTTCTTTACCGGTTGGTATAAGAGGTGAAACATGTGCTCAGATGATAGACTTAGAGCACGTCTTTTGTTCTTTACCGGTTAGTGTAAGTGGTGAAGCATGTGTTCAGGTGTTAGACTTTGAGCACACTCTTTATTCTTTACCGGTTGGTGTAAGTAGAATTGATATATTTTGAAGGAAGACAATTTTTTTTTTTTTTTCAAAATCATTTTTTTCCCGTCTGAAAAAAGGAATCTACTTTACCTTTTGGGCGCAATTTCTTTCCTTTTAGACTTGACCCTTTTTTAAATGGGGATTGGTGTACAAGAAAGCACATAGGAAGTCATGAACCTTAGTCCTTTGGCAGAAATAGCGAACAATCTACCGAATGTATTCATAGCCATTAAAGTAATGTTGTATGTTGGTTAATATGATACCATCAAAATTCTGGCTGAATGAATAATGATTATATTCAGATGACGCTTAAATGAGATACCAAAACTGCGAAAATAAGATCAGCACGTATAGCCTCACTGGTTAGAATCTTAGCTAGAAACAGCAAATCCTTGGCGAGTGCACGGATGCCTAGTCAGTTGTTTGCCTGTGCAATTCCCATATAAAACTGTGAAAAGCTTGGTGATTTGATCTTTTACGGGTACTAGATATACGGTACATTTTTTGCCATTTTAAAAAAAAGTTGTCTCCCTTGAAAGTGTATCAATTCATGTTAATTTTATCTTTTCAGTGAAGACGATACCATCTACCCATGCCTACGTGGATATAGAGAGACACGGTGATTTGTCAGGTCTAACCTGGTACCAGTCGCCACTCAGGTATCATCACACGTCAGAAGCAAGCGTTTCCGAGATATGTGACGTCCATTATGCGTCGCTCAACTTCCGGGACGTAATGCTTGCCAGCGGAAAACTTCCTCCAGATGCAATACCCGGATTTGATCTGGACCAGGGCTGTATGTTAGGCATGGAGTTCTCTGGTACTGATACTAAGGGGAATAGAGTTATGGGTCTTGTTCCGAAAAAGGTATGTTTTGAGTTTGAAGAAATAAATTGCATTACATGCATTGTTGAATTTAATAAAAATGGTCATCGGTGCTTGACTGTTTTGATTCTACGAAACACGAGCCTTGAATGAATGAGTCTTTCTACAGAAATACCCGGGCTCTTAGGGGACAGATATTCATATTAAGAAAATACTGTTCCTAATACCTCTTTAGTTTCTGATATACCATCGCACTAATAAGTCCTGAGTATAACTGAAAATCCCTATACTTCACTAATACTTCACTACTATGTATATAACGAATGAACAGGTTTTGTGGTTCTCATTTAAAGAATGCACCTCTATTAACATACCGTATTTACCATAAGTATTTGGACAGACAGGCCCCGTCAAACAGGGTAGACCTAGATCTGACGTCAAAAAGTATTAACATTATTTGCCAGTCGTCCAGAAACAGTTTAGACTAAAACGGAGACTCCTTCAAGTTTTAGGACAAGTATGGTAATCAGTTGTTGTCCTAATAATTAGGGTAAATATAGTATGTTCTTACTTTAAGAACTATTCCTGTCAAGTATCCTTTTTGATAATATATAATTGCTTGCACTAAGATCTGGTCATCTGCTCTATCGTCTACGAGAACATATGCGCCGCAACATTCGAAAACGTACCTTCCGTCATGTGCGCCCAGTGAAGATTCAGATCAGCCCGCACATTCACGCAGTTTGATCAGAATCTTCACTAAATGCATTTTGGATAGGGAAAGATGTAACGTTCCTTCGTGCTAACAATGAAGCTCTGATCAGATTGCGCGGATGCGAAGGCTGATATTTGTTGGACGCGCATGTCAGAAGGAACATTTTCTTACATTGCGGCTCGCGTGTTATTTTTCAGGGTCTTGCAACAGTTGTTGAGGCTAACAAGAACTTAATCTGGGAAGTTCCTGACAACTGGTCACTAGAAGAGGCTGCAACGGTGCCAGTGGTGTACACCACAGTTTTCTATGCCCTTGTTATCCGGGGGAATATACAACGTGGCAACTCGGTGTTAATTCATTCAGGAAGTGGTGGCGTCGGTCAGGCGGCCATTAGAGTTGCTCTGCATTATGGGTGTGAAGTTTTCACAACAGTTAGCTCCGATGAGAAGAAAAAATATCTGAAGGAGAGGTTTCCTGAATTGGAAGATGGTCATTTCTTTAACTCAAGGGATAGGGCTTTTGAATTAGGCATTTTGGCAGCTACTTCATGGAAAGGTATTTATGGAATTTGGTTATAAACTAGTTTGGAAACAATATGTGCATGGAATCTCTAGATTCATATATTTATCTGTTGTAACTTTCTTTTTACAGCTTAGAAATAACAAGAACTTATCTAAATGATGGAAACAGTCAAGCTGAGTTTATAATATTGTTAGTGAATGATACATTGTATTTAATTCTTGAAATTTCCATAGTAAAGGAAGTTCTATTTGTTGTAGTTGACAAAGCAACTTAGGTTAGATTAGGTTAGGTTCTTACTACATTCAGTTCTGGCTACACTCTTAAGGCGCCAATCACAACTGCAGCAGACGACATTTGAAATAAAGACAAAACAAATTCCACATATGAACACGCCGACGCATAAGCATAAAATAACTAAACAGAGGTATCGCCTTGTTACGGTTAGCAGTAAGTCAAGTCAAATTGCCTTTGAAATCAAATTACACATAAACCGAACAAAAATAGGACTCTCGGTTTTATCAGTCTCTTCATATACAGCTATGTATTTTCCAAGGCAGCATACGCCAAACAGCACAGACATAAGCGGTATTTAATGTTCAAAGTAACCAGAATGGGCTCCTTGATCCCAAAAGAAATAAAATATAATCTGTGGGAGATGTTTTAAGGCAAGATATGTTTATTTAAATTGGTTAGATTAGTTACAACATTTTAACACTAGTTCCTTAGAGCTTTGTCTACCGACTGCCCAAAATGCAATATTAATACAGAATTAAGTTACAACTTACCACAGGAAAAAATATAAGTAACACTAGTTAAACATATGGAACAGCATTAAGAGCAACTAAAAATAATGCAGAACTTTGAGTATAAACACAGATAAAGCATTCCTAAAATAACTAAGAAAATTTTGATAGTCTGCCAAAGTTGTGTGAAACTTTGATGCGAGATGTTTATTTTCCACCTTTTGGATTACTTTAGGCAGAAAAGGAGGGCTAAAATTGGGATGGGGAACATAGGATCTACAATATAGAAAGAAGAAGAATAATTACAGTTATATATTTGTCTGGTTACTTTTTTTACAGGTGTAGATGTTGTGCTGAACTCGTTAGCGGAAGACAAATTACAGGCCAGTGTAAGAGTTCTTGCAAATCACGGGAAATTCCTGGAAATAGGAAAAGTTGATTTGGCTAACAATTCTGCTTTAGGTAAATAAGACGTTACCATTTATATCCACTAATGATAAAGAACATTTGAGATCGGGTACAGGATTTTCCTGCAAGATTGCATGTATGCCTAGCAAAGTCTGTGAGTCTTCTCAGAGCATCCTGTGGTAGTCAAGGAAAGCGTCTTCAAGCGGATAGTCTGTGCAGATATGCAGGCTGATCGGAATCTTTGCTACACGCACAAGTAATCATTTAATAAATGTTGCGCCCATCTCAGTGTTTAGTGTTTTGTTTGTAGATTAAACTTGAACAACTGGCTTAATAACAGTATGATGTTATATAGATATGTATGATGGCTTAAGTGGGCTACCATACCCGTATGGAACACCTTTAGATATGTTTATTGGTTTTCCCATATAATATTACGACTAGTTTATCAAAACGTAGCACTTTATGGGTAAATTCTCTGCGGACGATATATTGATAACATTTTTCTTATTTGTTCCCAGAAAATAGACTTTAACATTTTATGCAAATTATCTCTTCTGGTGACAAAGGAGACAATTTGCATGAAATGTCAATGTCTGTTTTCCGAGAAAATTAAGAAATTATCATCAATTTGTTGCACAATGAATAGTAAAGGTGATAGTGCTATATTTTTCTTTGTATTTTAAAATCAAAACATAAATGTAACAAATTGGACGAAGCTTTAAAGTCCAAATGTTTGAAAAAAACATTTGAAGTGCAGGTACCGGCCAGCAGCGACAGACAACAAAGGGCACCCTGAGATGGTATAACCTGTGAGACGCAATTTGAGAAAACGTACGTACTTTCTCACGTGCGCCCAACGAAAAGTCAGTTAGCATGCGCATCCATGCAGTATGATCAGATACTTCGTTATCCGCACGACGAAACTTTGCATCCCTAACTATACAAAATATTCCTCGTAAACATTTTAGTATTTTTTTTTTCATTTTTTTTTTTTTTATTTTTTTTTATTTTTTATTTTTCATAGAAAATAAGTCTTGTTATTTCATAGAAAATAAGTTTTGTTATTTCAAGTGAATCATCTGCCAAGCAGATGATTCACTTGAAATATCAACATTTTTTTTTTTGAAAATAATCAGAACAATTAGAATGTCTTCTGGTACAAATTTTGCGAGGCGCTTTAAGGGTTAAGGTGAATGAATACATCCGGAGCTCTAGCCACTATTTTTCCTAAGGGAATCAATTTGGTGCTTGCTACATACCAATATCCTTCTGAAACTACTCTGTACGTTCTTTGGAGTAAATTCTTTCTCTATCAAGTGGACACCCTTCCGGAACGGAACAAAGTAATTTTCACATAGGTACGTCTGGATAGTGTATTTAATTAATATTTTTAATTTTGCAGGCATGTCCATTTTTCTTAAAAATGTGACATTCCATGGTATATTGATGGATTCCCTTTTTGATGCTAAGAATGATGATATTGATGTAGTATCCTCGTGTTTGACTGAAGGCATAAAGTCAGGAATAGTTAAACCATTACAGTCGACAGTATTTGATGCAGATGATGTCGCAGGTGCCTTCAGGTTTATGGCAAAGGGTAAACATATTGGAAAAGTTCTAATAAAGGTAAAGTATATAAAAGAGCTATTTAGTTATAGAGGAGTAAAATGATATACATAAACCATTTGGATTACTTTTTATTGACAAATTAGTTAATTAGCATACTAAACATACAACCATTTGGATTACTTTTTATTGACAAATTAGTTAATTAGCATACTAAAAATACAGTAAACGAATATATACAGAAATAACAACCATACAAACACCTAGAAGAGGCTACAGTCACGTTAATACCCATCTAGAATTCTGCTTAAATACATGTGATCGATATCGGACCGACATAAATCCTGTCGGATCGATAGCGGCCTGATATTGATTTAGGAGAATGCTATCTAAATTCATCCATCCCAAGACACCAGGTATGGGTTAAGTGAACACTAATCAACACTTCATCGATACCAAAACGAACAAGATAATGGAAATGCAACATAAATATCACCATGGAATGATCAACAGCAAAACTGTTTGCGGACGTGGCTGAAACTTTCATCTTAATTCCCGGAACAGGTCCGAACATAAACAGAAAAGTACAAATCTGTCGACAGCACAGTCAAACGTAATATAGGAAGAAAAATGGGCAATTCTTGAAGACGGTGCAAGTATAATACATTCTGAGACAGTTTCAAAATACTGTGTGACTACTAAATCATTAGATGCTATAGAGTATTTCGACGAACAGCGAAGGTCCTGATCAGTCACACTGCTTCGAACCACAGGCTGGTCTAGGTCTTCGTTTTTCCAATGTGTCTCTAAGAATCAATTTAAATGCCTTAGTGTATTATTATTCTTAAAGGTACGAACCGAGTCCAAACCTGCTACTGTAGTACCGGCTTTCCCAAGAAGTGCCTGTCATCCTGACAAAACATACATTATCACTGGTGGACTTGGTGGTTTTGGTTTAGAGCTTGCCTCTTGGTTGGTGAAAAGGGGAGCGAAAAGCCTCGTTCTGACATCTAGATCAGGTGTGAAGACTGGGTATCAAAGAAAGATGTTGTCTTATTTGAAACATTTGGGTGCGGAAGTGACTGTATCTTCAAAGAACGTTTGTGACGAGGAAGAGGTGAAACTGCTTTTTAGAAACATTATTACCAGACCTGTAGGAGGTGTCTTTCATCTTGCTGTGGTAGGTATTATATCGCAACACGAGCTCATAGAGTGGTAGTCTACCTGGAAGGCCATTGGGCTTTCATATTATATACGCCTTCTGAACTTAGAATAGCAAAACATTTATTTTCCTGATGCGATTCTAACATTATCAGTATAACAAATTTGGTATTTATATCTAGTGTCGGTATAAGAGGGTTGATTATAACACCACACTCAAGCATGGAAAGACTTATAGGCATAGCGTTAAATCCTACACAGGTAGGTAAGTGCCTGATACTATGTCCTTGGCCTGGTCCGTCGTGGTTCAATTACTTTGTTCTCACTGTACCTAAAGAACTGTGAAAACGGTATAAGACAGCCACGAAGGTATCTAAGCTTATATGTCTTTTCTTTCGTAGAAGTTAAAGAGCGCCTCTTTTCCAAAAAAATAAAATGCGGTCTTCTCTAGTCGATTTTGGAGGAAAAACAACGATAGATTTAGGCTGTTGATAATAAATACACTGTTTAGCTTAGGAAAAGATGACAGTTAAATTTTGGGTGCTTATCTATTAAACTTAGTCATGCTTTTTTTGTCTAACTTTGGTAATTTTCTACGCTTTTTGCACCAGTTGATGTAGGAACGGATTGGTGATATTTCCGGAGATTTGTCATTGTGCTAAAGCCTTGGAATTGTTGTATTGATTTTAGTCCTTAATATTCTCCGGACAAAGTCCGCAGAGAACACATTGATATATTTTTTTTTTATTTTTTTTTTTCAAGATATTAAGCTTTTGACTTTTCATGCAAATGGTCGCTCAAGGGGACAATTTGCATGAAAGTTCCACATCTACTTTGTCGGGAAAATATGATAACTATTTTAAAATGTCGTCTGTTGAAAGCTTTACCCGGCTTGCTAAGCGTTAACATAGTGATACGCTTTTGTAAAACTAACATTTTCTGTTAAAAAAAACAAAAACGGTTGGGTGTATATCGTTTAGAAACCCATTTTATAATGCCTGTTTATTATAACTTTGATAGGTGTTGAAAGACTCATTATTGGAGAATCAGACAGAGAAAACGTTTCAAGCCGTTTGTGAACCAAAGGTGACAGGAACGATCAATTTAGACCTTGTTACGAGAAAACTTTGTAAGGAAACCCTGGACTGGTTTGTTGTCTTCTCGTCTATTAGCAGTGGATACGGTAATGCTGGACAATCCAACTACGGATTCGCTAATTCAAGTATGGAAAGAATTATAGAGCAGCGAAGGAATGATGGATATCCAGGTTTGTCTTTAACTTCCTATAAACACGGCTTTTACTTCGTGAAAGCCCAAATCCTTATTTTCATATCTAGAGCTGTTTTGCAATTGGTGGTCAAACCAGACATTTTAAAATGAGATTAATACTTTACTCTAAACATTCGGACAGATATATCAGTAAGAAGCAGTTAGCAGACATATCACCCGGTTACTAAATGAGTTTGTTCAATTTGTTTTTTAATTTATATAGTAAGAAGTTATCTTATCATATATCATTTAACGGAGAAAATAAATTGGTTACAGAATAAAAATTCAAAAAAAATAAAATTGTCCTTTCCAAAACAGAAGGATGAACAGATTATGTATCAAGACGGTTATTATCATTGTTTTCTTTGTATGTATAATTAACCAAATCAAAGTGTCTAACTGATAATCCTTGTAAACTTTCGTTTTCGATATTCTTGGTTTCTCTTTTAATGAAACAAATCAAAGCTCTCTTTTTCATGAACCGTTTCTTTTCTTTTTTTTTTTTTTGTAATTTATAATAAAAAGCTACAACGAAATCATGTAATATTAAACTTCATTTAGTTATTTGTAAATTTTAGCATTATTTTAAAAGAATTGGGCAAAAATGATAAATAATCTTGCAGAGAAAGGTTCCCAAATACACTGTCTACAGAAAGTGTTGAAGCAGACGCATGTAATTTCACATTTTGGCATGTAATGAGAATCATGCTTCTCATGTTTTCTTAAGAGAACACAAATGATAACTTATTGTCACTTTGAGCTCCTCTGATTGCGGATTTAATTTGAAAGAAAGATAATGTCCCTCCGACAAAATTCAAGCTGACATTATTGAATAGTTTGATTCTAGATGACATCTGTATTATTGGTAATATTTATTTTGAACAAATAATTCATCTAATTTAGCCCACTGGACGGCAGTTATAAAGTTAATTCTTAATATAGAAGCACACATGATATAAAAATCTAACAAATATAGAATAAACATTGGTTAGAATATAATTATTTTCAGGCTTGGCGATACAGTGGGGTCCCGTGGGTGATGTTGGTGTGTTTATGGATACAACAGGAAATAATGAAACAGTGATGTTGGGCACCATTCCGCAACGTATCACATCATGCCTCCAGTCTCTCGATATACTGCTCAACCAGCCAAAACAGGTTGTCTGTAGCTATGCAGCAGCCGATAAAGCTGTCATCGGACAAAAGAATTCAGGAGAGGACCTTGTTCAGGCTATATGCAAGATATTAGGTATGTGTGCTAGGTGTATGCACGATGGGTGGAGAAAACCCTTGCACATACAGTACTGTAAATGAATGGGCTCAATAAACTGGAGTCTGCTATTTTCGTTTATCTGATCTGTTTTTTGCTTCAAAAGTTCCTAATCTATTTTATCGGGAAAATATGAATGATGATAAATAGATTCTAAACGGAATCACCCTTAAAAGCAATGAACTCACTGAAAAAAAAAACAATAAAAAAACAGCTAAAATGTCAAACTTTCTGTGGCAGACTAGCTTGTTTTGGTCAATTACGGTAGGTCTCGTCACTGACCCTCTCATACGTTAATTAAAATCCCGGATAATTTAATGCTAGCTGTCCTTCTACTTTAATCTCTTCCCAGTTCAGATTTAAGCAGAACGCTGAGTTGGGTTAGCATTATATCGAACTAAGATAGGATGTTTACGACCTCCACACAAGCATTTTGCAACAGCAAGTATAAAGAAACATTTTATTTTCATTTGTAAACTATTTAAACGTATCAGCAACAGAGGGTAAGATCTGAATTAACTTCATTGAATAATGCTAAGTGTAACTTATAACTAGAGTGAGTTTATGGCGCGCCATCGCATATCCCCGCGCCAGCTCCATCGCATATCTCCGCGCACATCAAAATTTTAAATGCATTCCTCCAGCAGTCTTCATCCATGGGGCTATTACCGGTGACAGTTTCGAGGTTCTAATTCAAAAAGCCTAGGAGGAGTTGTGTGACAATAAAAAGGACAAAACTCCTACGTTTCGGCCTCTGGTGACCCCCAGACATGCCTCGGGCAAAATTTTTGCACCATTGTATTCTACTCTTCATTACCTTTGATTTGATATGACTATGTTTGTACAAAATGGATTTAGGACCCTTCGGGGCAACAAATAGCTGGCCCTGGCCCCAGGGTTTACATTAAAATTCCGAATGTTTCCATAAGGCTGTCGCCCGTGAAAGTTTCAAGATTTAGCTTAAATGGTCTAGGGGCAATGGTGTGACATTACAGACGGACGTACGGACGTACGGCCGGACGGCCGGACGGACGGGGGTATCACAATATTCCCACTTTTTCTTCGTAAAGCGTGGGGATAATGAAGCTTTAACAGTGGCATAAGTTCTTACTGCAGCTAGTATTAGTGCTGTGTGGCGGCCGTAGAAAGTCTCCCCGTGCTTCACAATAGTGCAGATTATAATTTCATTTCCTTTGGAATCAATAGGTACATTGTTGTATCTTTGAAAATGGAGGTCTGCTCATGTATACGCTGGAGGGCGTAAGAGTATTGTAAACTTCTTTACTGCTTATGAAGAGTCCCAATAAAAGCAAGACTTTCATTTTCTATCAGTAATGTGTTGATTTTTATTGAAGAGAATCAATGGTCAATTGAGCTAACATATGAACCACGTGTAGGAAATACATTCTCAGATTGCGGACTGCCCATGTTAGATATTATAGAATGCATCATCAAGTTCACAAATTTATGTAATATACACCCATGTTCTCCTAAATATATAGTGAAAATGAGGTGTTGAGGGATCAATATGGCTTAGCTTAGGTAAAGTGACCGGCTCGAAAT
The DNA here is from genome assembly GCA_964016985.1 of Anodontia alba. Taxonomy (NCBI): domain Eukaryota; kingdom Metazoa; phylum Mollusca; class Bivalvia; order Lucinida; family Lucinidae; genus Anodontia; species Anodontia alba. Next base: position 14,332,963 of record OZ024830.1, read on the forward strand.
GACCCTAATGGGTTGACTGGGCCGTAAAACCTCCACCCCGTCAATCTCTTTATGTGCACATAATTATTTCTGTTTTGCTTTCAGGTGTGAAAAATACGGAGTCGGTTAGTGAAGACAGGTCATTTAGCGAGTTTGGACTCGATTCGATACTTGGTGTTGAAATAAAACTCACTCTAGAGAACAACTACAATATTCATCTCAACTCTAAAGAAATCAGGGAGCTGAGCATAAGAAAATTGAAGGTTTTAGCTAAAAATAAAGACGGCGAAATATTCGATAAAGACCTTGATCTATTGAATGTAAACATTTTATGGAAAGACCTCATATTACTGCCTTCGGAAGTATTGACCAAAGCTAATGACGTACAGGAAGGGACACCACTATTCTTTGTTCATCATATGTTTGGTATGAATTACTTCTTAAGCTAGCATTCTACTTAAATCAATATCGGACTGGTATATCATTCCTGTCAGGCCAATAATCTAATATAGATTATGTAAAATAACGATCCAATATAGATTAAGTAGAATGCTAGATGGGATCACTTTCTTTGCTGTATAAAGCTGTTTATTAGAGCACCGATTTTTTTTACCTGTACATTATCACGTAGATGTTTGGTATAATGGGTATACCTTATATACTCAGAAAATGACTTTCAAAACATATAGTTTCAACAGTCTAAGATCCGATCTTTATTACTTTACCCGAGGTTTCAGTAAACAAAATATATACATTTGTGCCAAGGTTTGCAATCATTCTTCACGTTAAGGTCGACCTTAAAATTTAATAACTGGGATTTGCAATGCATGTTTTTCGCTTTCGCATAAATGCTTATTTCAAAGATGACATCAAGAAATATATTTCGACACCCACTACTGAACGTGAAATATTTCTTCTAAGCCCACTTTAAACCCGCATTTTATGAGCCCAAAATTTCGGACCTTAACATAAGATGTATCTTTATTCTAGAGAAACACTGTAAACCTAGGCCCTGAATATTAACTTGCAGAATATCCTTATTTCTTATCACCTTAGATATACATTCGCCTCATAACTGAAGCAACAATAAATAAATACAAATGAAGATACCCAGGAAAGTCCTTACTCACGAAGTTCAGCTTTTACGCCCCGCCAAAATAACAACCTAGCTGCAATTCTGCTTAAATCTATTTCGAAACGACAGGTAGCCTGTGATATATATATATATATATATATATATATATATATATATATATATATAGAATGGTAGCTGTAGAGCTGTAGAAGAAACAAAACAAAAATACATAAAACGGCACATTTGCAATCACAGACAAACGAAAAAGAATAAGTGTAACCGAAAAGATAGTATAAAAGATGTATAGAAATATCCACAATCGCAGATCATAGCCTATACTAAATGAGATGTCCAGAAATATCCACAATCGCAGATCATAACATACCAGTGACACTACATAAGATGTCCAGAAATAGCTACAATCGCAGACAATAGCCTACCAGTGACACTAAGAAATATGCCAAGAAATGTCCACAATCGCAGACAATAGCGTACCAGTGACACTAAGAAAGATGCCAAGAAATATCCACAATCGCAGACAATAAACTACCAGTGACACTAACAGTTAATATCCACAATCGCAGACAATAGCCTACCAGTGACACTAAGAGGAATATCCACAATCGCAAATCATAGCCTACCAGTGACACTAAGAGGAATATCCACAATCGCAGTTCATAGCCTACCAGTGATACTAAGAGGAATATCCACAATCGCAGATCATAGCCCACCAGTGACACTAAGAGGAATATCCACAATCGAAGATCATAGCCCACCAGTGACACTAAGAGGAATATCCACAATCGCAGCTCATAGCCTACCAGTGACACTAAGAGGAATATCCACAATCGCAGCTCATAGCCTACCAGTGACACTAAGAGGAATATCCACAATCGCAGCTAATAGCCTACCAGTGACACTAAGAGGAATATCCACAATCGCAGATCATAGCCCACCAGTGACACTAAGAGGAATATCCACAATCGCAGATCATAGCCCACCAGTGACACTAAGAGGAATATCCACAATCGCAGCTCATAGCCTACCAGTGACACTAAGAGGAATATCCACAATCGCAGCTCATAGCCTACCAGTGACACTAAGAGGAATATCCACATTCGCAGCTCATAGCCTACCAGTGACACTAAGAGGAATATCCACAATCGCAGCTCATAGCCTACCAGTGACACTAAGAGGAATATCCACATTCGCAGCTCATAGCCTACCAGTGACACTAAGAGGAATATCCACAATCGCAGATCATAGCCCACCAGTGACACTAAGAGGAAAAGCAATAAACAATGAAAAACAATGATTTAACCACAGACAAAAGGAAAGCGAAACACAACAATAAGACATCGAACAGTTCATGTAACTTAGAAAATCTGTATTGGAACGTTCAGCAGAAATTTCTAATGCTTTGCCATCTTTTGTCCTTCGAAATATATTTAAAAATCATTTTGTTGCTCTTTGTTTAATTACTGACACGTTTTTGCAAAGTTTTATTTAAATAAATGAACTCATGTAACTATACAATTATTGACTATTTAGGTATTGACGTGATATCCACCAGAGAATACCAGTATTGACCGAGGCGATAGCCGAGATCAATATTGGTATTCAGTGGTGGATATCAACGTCATATCCAATACATGAATAGTCAATAATTGTTTTATTATACAGTTTGTGGCAATCGCGGTCAGCGCCAAGCCCGTTTATATGAAAACGCGCGTAGACGTTGGCGACACTACTGGCGACGTCACTTAAAGGTGATAGTAACTGGAAGGCGGTGAACATCAGATATATTCACTGGGCTGAAAACAGCTCTCTGTCAATTAAAGACAGTCTATTTTTAGGTTATATAATTAGAATTCTTATTTTATATGTCTAAATATCATTTTCAGGCACTTTGAATGGCATGGAACAGATCATGGCACAAATTCAAGTTCCGGTTTATGGGCTCCAAAGAACGGTTGATGTACCGCAAGAGTCAATGCGTGATTTAGTTGATTACTATGTTAAGGTAAGATTAAGACTAATTTGGTGCATATCACTCCGCCAATTAAAGGTTATAGTCGACGTTCATTGGCTCAAACATCTTTGGGAACGTGGAAATTTGTTCGAGATATGGATACTTCGAGCCACTAAGGGTTAATCATTACACGCGTAGGATGCAAATGGGGATAATTTAGGGAAGTATTTTTAATCTCCTGTATAAAAATGGCATGTTGAATATACTCATTAGAATTTCCTTGATGAGGCGATTCTAATTAGTACACACACTAGACAAATTCATTATAATAAAAGAAAAGTTCACAAAAAAATCCCTAATTTTTTTTACCTTGAGCCATCGGATGAATTCGGTAGGGACTCAAAAACGAGTTTGAATCAGCCATGGTAAACGAGCCATCGGTGTTCGAGCTATTGAGGTCCAACTGTATAGTCTAATTCACCGGTTTATTGACATGCATTTCAGCTTCTTGTCCAAAACATATGTGATTCGTAAAATCAAATTTACGGCCACGTATAAGCAAAAGAGAAAATCTAATAATTTGAATTTACCTCTATGAGGGTTGGGAGAGGTGGAGGTTGGCAGGGTGTAAAAAAGTTCTTAGACAACTCGAATAATTCCAAAGCCATAACAGGCACTTACCTTTAACATTTATTCCTTTTTGAAGAATCGACCCTTCACTTGTCTGCTCTTTTTCCATTTTTCAGTCCACGCGCGAAGCACGTAATATAAGCCGTGATACGACGAAAAATGAAACCCCGACGAAAACTTATTACCGGTATCATATTTCGTACATTATGTAAATCGTAAATTTATTTAGCCTGGTACGATTCAATTTTCAGTAATGTGGCGCTATATTCACCACTGACCTTTTTCTTATGAGGTACCATGTGAGTAAAGATAATTTCTTGTATATCGCAGGAGACACTGCACATAACCTTGGCTGCAGATTTAGTTAGGATGGCTTTTGTGAGGGAAAGGGAAAAAGATGCTTCTAAACTTATCTCTGGCGTTTTGTTTCAGACTCGAACATATGAACCCTCGTTTCAGCACAAGGGCCAATTCTGTTGAGAAACAAATCTCATTCCGTTTGCGGTATTGTCGGCACTTTTCAGATGATTAACATGAAATATCTAGACTTGTTTTCTCTACAGAATAAAAACAAAATCAAAATTGTTGTCTGGAGTAGTTGTGATTGGCGCATTAAGGTTAACATACTTTATTCAGATGAACTGTAAATATAGTAATGGCTAATAATTTCGCTCAGAGCAGCCGAGGTGTCTGTACTGTGAAGTCTGAGTCTCAACTGTTCACATGAATTGTTTAAGTCATATCGTGAAAAAAGAGACTTAATTTACGAAGGTCCACATCACAGCTGCAAGTCTGGTCAGGTCAAACTCAGTCATTAACCTTTACCATTCTCCTAGTAAATTCAACAGACGACACACTGATGGCAGTTTTCTCATATAGTGTGGAACCTCAATGACTCGAACATCTTTGGGATCATGGAAATTTGTCGGAGGTATGGGTAGTTTTGAGTCACTAGGGGTTAATCGTGGCGCCAGGTCAGGAAGCGAATGGTGATAATTTAGTGAAATCTTTTTGATCTTCTGCACAATAATGGTATGTTGAGTGTAGTCATTAAGATTGTCCCGATATGGTGCTTTAAATGAGTACATCAATCATGCAACTTCATGATAAAATAAGAAAAAGTCCCTAAATGTCTGTTTTCTTGAGCTATTGGAAGAATTTCGTAGGGACTCAAAAAAACGAGTTCGAATCAGCCATGGTAAACGAGGCATCGGTGTTCGAGTTATTGAGGGTCAACTGTAATAAGTTATGGCACTGAGACAATTTTCTGGACAAAAATAAGTAAAAACATTTCAAAATGTCGTCTGCTGAAATTTTCAAAACCCAGCATGTGACGCAGATAACTTCCATTTGAACGAGTCAAAATATGCTCAGACATAAACTACAGTCGAACTTTATTTGCTTGAAAACCATTGGACCATAGTTTTGTTCTGGACATGTTTTATTCGAGCCATTGGGAGCTTATCATAGTACCAGGCCAGGCGACAAATAAAGATAATTTGAGATTGATCTTTTTTAAAATAATGATATGTTGAATGTATTCATTAGAATCGCCTCGATGAGACGATCCTAAGGAGTAAACACAATATACATTTTCATGATAAAATCAGAATATTCCCCCAAATATCAATTAATATGTCTTCTTATACTATCTGATGAATTTCCTTGAACCCGTAAACGAGTTTGAATCAGCCACGGTAAACGAGTCAAAGGTGTTCGTGTCACTGAAGTCACTGAAGTTTTACGAGTAAATCATATTTTTCAGCTAATCACAGAGCAGTGCAGAGGCGAGGCGTTTCATTTGGCAGGCTACTCTTTTGGTGCATGCATTGCACTGGAAATGGCCACACAGATTCAAAACAGTAAACCAGAAAGCTTGTCATCTCTGACTTTATTGGATGGCTCCCACAAGATTATACACAAATTTTTGGATATAGTCAGGAAAGAAAGAACAGATGTGAGGAAACAAGTAGAGTTGATACTTGCCAACGACTTTGAAGTGAATGCAAAGGTAACTGCGCAAAGGAAGAGCGCGTTCATGCGTGTATGTGTGTCCATACGTGTGTAGGTGTATATGTGTGTGATCGTGCATTTGTGTGCGTGCGTTCGTCTGTGTGTGTGTGTGTGTGTGTGTGTGTGTGTGTGTGTGTGTGTGTGTGTGTGTGTGTGTGTGTTGCGTGCAAGTGTCCAAGGGATAATGAAATGTCAAGCCTACTTTTCTATGAAAGATAAGAAAAAAAAATAATGTAAAATATTGTAACCAGCAGGTTAAGTGACAGCTTGACTGCTTTCAACTTCGGATCATCTCTTACTTGCTTGCAATAAGTTAGACACCTACTCTTTACAGTTAGTGGTCTAATTAACAAAACCGTTTTTGAGGATTTAAATATAAACACAATCCCAAATCATCCCTTTATATAGTAAAACCGGGGAATCGTGAGGATCAGTATTTTTAGGAATGACAAACGAAAGGGGAATAGGGATTTTCTTAACTAATGACACCAGACCCCTTTCTATTTCTAAGGTCTACATTTAAATAATATAAAAAATGATCATATTCACATACCACATGATTCTCTTGTATTAAGAAAAATTGATATACATTAAGGGGAGGCAGCTATCAAAATGATTTTGCCTCCCTTCTGAAAAAGGGGAATCTGTCATAAATGGAAATAATTAGCTGCCCGTTGGGGCAACTACTTTCCTTTCAGAAAAAAAAAATCAGCATGGGCTTGGTGTCCAGGAAAGCAAACAGGAAGTCATAAGTGTCGTCTGCTTTGTGAAATATGGCAAATTAGACACTTTTTGGATAAATGTAGAAGCAGGCAATAATTTAAAATACTTCTTAGTTTTTAAATTTTCCCCAGAAAACAGGGTTTAATATTTTATGAAAATGGTCTCAAAAATAGACAAATAGCATAAAATGTTTAACCCTGTTTTATGGAGAAAAAAAATGAAACGTCGTCTGCTGAAAATTTTGTCCAGCACACAAAGTATTAGCCCTTGCCAGCCGGATGTACCTTGCCTTTGCAAACAGTGTAGATCCACATCAGTTGACTTATGCACTGTTTGCCATTAAGTTTGCTAGTAAAAGCGTGGTTTGAAAAACTAACCGCGCTAGACATGACCCCATTGGGTTCTCTGGATCGTAAAACCTCAACACAAACAAGCAATAATCCAGATAAAGTAATCTAGTTGGCTGAAAAATTAGAAGTGCTCGTTGCATCTTAATTTATCCAGCACACAAAGTATTAAGTGGACAACGAAAGTGCCGCAGAAGCCTCAAAGCCACTGACTTCTTATTTGCTTTACTGCACACCTAGCTCCTTCTAAAATCAGTTTTCTTATACCGAAGTCCCCTTTTCAGAATGAGACAAAAACAATTTTGCCAGAGTTATCTCGTCTGAAAATGTATTGATTCCTCTTAATGGGGGAAGATACACGCGGTAGATTTTCGCCTCTTTTACAAAGAACACAACTTTTGTGACTTTTTATTTGCCTTCCTGCACACCACTCCCTTCTGAAAAGAAATCCGCTCTAAACGGGATGCCTTCCATTAGAGTAGACGCCTTTTCAGAAGAACGGGAAACAGTTTTGAAATGTTGCCTCCCCTGAAAGTGTATCCGTTCCCCTTGAGCTACTGTATCACCAAACCAAAGTTCTGAATTTTAGTAAAGTGCTATTGCATCACCAAACCAAAGTTATGAATTTTAGTAAACTGCTATTGCATCACCAAACCAAAGTTCTGAATTTTAGTAAACTGCTATTGTATCACCAAACCAAAGTTCTGAATTTTAGTGAACAGCTATTGCATCACAAAACCAAAGTTATGAATTTTAGCAAACTGCTATTGCATCATAAAACCAAAGTTCTGAATTTTAGTAATCTGCTATTGCATCACCAAACCAGAGTTCTGAATTTTAGTAAACTGCTATTGCATCACCAAACCAAAGTTCTGAATTTTAGTAAATTGCTGTTGCATCACCAAACCAAAGTTCTGAATTTTAGTAAAGTGCTATTGCATCACAGAACCAAAGTTTTGAATTTTAGTAAACTTCTATTGCGTCACAAAACCAAAGTTCTGAAGTTCAGCGAACTACTCTTAACTATACACTTTACCATACTATACTCGTCCAAAACTAGGAACAAATTCGCTTTACTTCCTGTTGAAGGCACTTAAACTGGTGGATGTTTGGCAAAGCCTGATAAAACACTGCGTTTTGTTGTGACTGAACTGAGTCTACACCATTTACTCAGACCTGTCCGTCTCAGAGAAAAGGAAGTTACTGAAGAAACAGACAAAGATATTGTAATTAACCTTTACCACTCCCAGCGTTAATTCAGCAGATGATAAACTGTTGATGTTATTCTTATTAATCCCAGAATATAGGCGTTGACATTTTATGCAAATCGTCTTGCATGACATGTCAAAGCCTACTTTTTTGGGGGAAAAATAACATATTTTAAAATGCCGTCTGCTGAATTCTTTACCAAGTATGCTGAACATTAAGGGATATATATTTCTTGTCGTAGAGTACTGAGTCAGCAGACGAAATTCTGGAAAAGGCGACGTCAAATCTTCTTGCTGTACGACCAGACCTTTCCTTAGAAGAAGCTAAAGCAATTTGTAGAGGAACTCAACGTGGTTATCAGCTGCAACTAAACTATCAACCAAACCAGACGTATCAAGGGGACATTACTTTAATAGCAGCTGAACGAACTGCTTCAAGTTATGGTCTTCCTTCGGATTACGGGCTGAAAGAGGTAGGTGGCGTTTCAGATGAGCTTGTTTTGTCAGTGTTCATCATTCGCGTTAAGTTAGAGAATGGATAAAAGGGCCTCAAAAAAGATAAAAAGCAAACATTAGTCGTTCCTTGCAAGCGGCAAGGGGATAAAACAGTAATACAACGTTGGATTCGTTTTCCTGTGCGGGAATCGGTAGTTTATGGTTCCAAATAGAAACAGATAGGAAATCGAATATCTTTTATCTTGCAAAAGATAAATTTTCCAACGGGAGAAAAAGAAAATTTTCGCTTAAACTTATGCACGTGATATCATATACTGAGAAAAAATGGAAAATATACACTTGATTTCAAACTGGGCCCGAAAAAATATAAGAAGTGAAATTTCATTCTATTTATATATTATTCTATTTATTTGATGTCTTTGACATTGTGCTCAAAATTTGACGTCATAGTTTTGACGTTGTTAGCTCACTGTAAAGGCCAAAATTATACTGTTTTCATTCACTTTTGTCCCTCTAGTGGTAGAGCGATAACGAATCGGTATCTAGTGCGAGATACCCTTGCATCGATAACGGCTTGACATCGATGTCTCATGGATCTCGTCAGGCGCCACTGAAAATTGCCCGCATTGGTATCCGCCTCCATTCCTGGATTAGCACACATTCCAACTGATGCAGATACTGCACAGTATTTCCACTTCCAAGTACATGTGAAAAAGTATGTGCACAATATTTGTTAACTGCTTAGAGGACTAAGCCTGCCCAGGAATAGTCTGAGTGGGTTAACTGACTGGTTCGATATGGCCTTAACAGAGTTGACTTGGACGACAACTCAGTCAATTATAAATGTAGCTGAACCATTATCTGGTGCTTTGGGGATATATCCGGTACCATGATTACCACCTTTCCTGTCTCTTTCTGTGAATTGTCTATGAATTTTCAAGCTTTAATTCCTCAAAAGTAAAAGTGTATCGTCTGCTGCAGATTCGACTGACGTATTAAGGGTCAAGATCATTTAGTGCAGTGAGACATTTTAAGGTGAAAGGTGCTATTCACAGAAAACCATTCCAACAGGAAATAATTCATTTTTCTTTCCTGGAACATAAATCACTTTTTCAAAGTAAACTATTGTATTTACCCTAATTATTTAGATAGACAGACCGGAGCAAACAGTGCACTCAGATCAGGCGCCACAGAACCCAGCGTCTGATCAGGGAGTACACAGTTTGCCATTAATCCAATAATATTTTCAACGTTCTGCAGGTAGTAAAATGACTTCCAAAATTTAGGCATTACGAGTTAATACGACCGTTTCTCAAAGAATTTGCGCCATTTCCTTTAATTGCAGTTCTACTTTGTAAAGGGAAGTAACGACTTCCAACTTGGTGTGCACTTTTTAATCCGTTTACCTTAAGGAGAATTGATACACTTAAATGGGGGAAAATTGTAAAATTTGTTTTCCATCGCTTCTGTACCGAGTCTACTATAAAAGGGGAGCAATTTTGTTTCTTTACAGAGTGGATCCCTTTCCAATAAGCAGGAAAGGAGTTGCCTCCCTTGTATAAAATCAGCATTATGAATGTTAAGTATTGCACAACATCAAGGTCACTAGCGGTGTAGATCTACACAGCGTGTACTTAAGGGGACCGGATACACCAGTGTAGATCTTCACCGCCAATAACCTTGATATTGTACAGTACGTAATGCTGATTTCTTCTTTAAACTCTTAGCATGCTGAGATAAACATTCAGCAGACTTTTTTTTAAGAAATATTTTTTTTCTATTTCCTACTAAATAGAATTTGACATTTAATATAATTTACACGTAATGTTAAATCCTATTTTCTGGGAAAAATAAGAAAAATATGTTAAGTTTGTCGTCTGCTGATTTTGCCCAAAGAGTGGTAATGGTTAAATGGGTCCCTGGATAGGGTCGCTTATATCATTTTGTTCTTTTTATTGCGTTTACTTATTCTGTTATATTTTCTGTTTCAGTTCTGCACCGGGAAGATTTCTGTTCATGTTGTTCCGGGAAGCCACACCTCTTTTATTACAAACACAAACTCGGATGGGGTCGCCAAAATCATCAACAATGTTGTTACGACTTGAGAAGATTACTTTTTATTTGTACTTTTTATTATTGTAATTAGTGGCCTACAATTAATAATGACAATAATTAATTTGAAAGGATACACTTGGTGGATTTTCAGTCATAAGTAAAAAGGGAATACTTTCATGACTACTTCTTTTTCGAGCTCACCTAAGCCTTTAGGCTCAAAGGTGAACTTGTAGTGTAGGCAGGCTGGCGTCGTTGTCGCTGTCAACATTTTCAAATGACTTCTCCAAAGCCACTGGGCCGATTGAAGAAAAGTGCTTATAGGGCCGCCATGGGTCGGGAAAACGTAAGTTTGTTCGCGGGGTCTAGGTCACATGACCAAGTTGGACGCCGAACCCATACATGGTAAAATTCATTTAAAATGTTTCTTCTTCAAGACCGATGGGCTAATAATAGTGGAACTTGGTATGTAGCACTCGGGACATAAGCTCATCATAGTTTGTTCACATGATGACCGTCGGTTGACCTTGACCTATTTTATGGCAAGGTCAAATTTGGCTCCTTATGTTTTTTAAAGAAAAGAAAACAACGGAAAACCAATAGTTTTTTATAAACTATCATAGACTTTGTTATTAAACTTGCATCTATGGGCCGAAATGACAAAACATATCTGTTGAAATCAAACTTCTGCACCCAGGGGCTATTTACCCCTGCCCTGGGGCTCCGTCCGTCCATCCATTGTCCACACTCTTCAAACATCTTTTCTGATCAAATTTCATATGGAAGCATCATGGGCTGGGGGAACGAAAGTTTGTTTGTTGTTTGCGTGGTTTGGGTCACCAGACCAAGATGGCCGCATGCCCATATATAGTAATATTAATAACCCTTTAAAACTTTTTCTACGTCGGAACCAATGAGCCATGGGGCTTGGTATATAGTATTGGGACATAGACCCAGCGTATTTGTCACTAGGTGAACCTTGGTTGACTTTTACCTATCTTATGGCAAGGTCAAATTTAGCCCCTTATGCTTTTGTATGGGAAAAAGTAAAAATACTATTTTTTAGGATCATAGATTTTATTATGAAACTCGATTGGCCACAATGACAAAATGATCTACTAACAGCAAAATTCTGCCCAAAGGATTTATTAGCCCCTGCCCCTGGGCGATATATATATATATATATATATATATATATATATATATATATATATATATATATATATATATATATATATATATATATATATATAAACGTACAAAATCAGTTTAAAGAGATTATTTTTATACTTGAACCGTGAATCATGAAAGGTTTGTATAAAATCAGTTTAAATGGATTGATTTTGAACTAATATCAATTGATTACAGTTTCTATGTACTGAAATTCTGTCACCTATACATACATTGTCTGTCCGTTCCGAGAGCCGGAGGTCTCAGGTGAGCTACTGGACCGTGGGTCCTCTGTTTTGTGTTACTGTGATGTTCCACTTATGTGGTTGAGGACCCAACACGTTCCACTTATGAGGTTGAGGACCCTACACGGACCATTAACACATTTGTCATTTGAAGCTGCTTCAGAATTAACCCAGCTGACATTCTACAAAAATCTATATCGGACAGTAAACAGCCATACAGGATTACTAGCGGGCTGATAACGGTCCGTTCTATATTTAAGTAGAATGGACAGAGAACCAGAAAAGACTCCTGGCCCAGAAAACCTGACACTTTAGTTGTTTTCAATTTGTGAGAATCCCATTGCGTTCAAAGGGAATTATTTTTAGAATCTCTTTCAGACTGTGAAGATGCGCAGGGTTATCTGAATATTCCCTTGACACACCTGTCTGAAGGTGCTTGTGTCACATATTCTCACGGCTTTTGTTCATGAATATAATTGTTCCTCCATGCTTGTATAGTCCGACCAAATTGACCTGTCGCTTTAACATTTTAATTATTATGTTCCTAGGTATATGAAAATATATGTACAGATATTACCTATACCGGTGAGCAAATATATGCCTGGCACGGAACCCAAGATTTTATGACTGCCATGTCTAAAATAGTACAGTGGACATATCCATATGAATATTAACACTTACCACGTAATGTGCAGATTCAGTAGACGACAAATTGGTGATATTTTTTCGTATTTTTTCCTAGAAAATAGAATTCGAGACTTCATGCATATTGTTACCTAAGGAGACAATTTGCATGAAGTGTCAGATCCTATTTTCTAGGAAAAAGAAGAAAAATGTTTCAAAATGTCGTCTGCTGAATTTTTTACCCCAGCATGTAATATGTTAAATATAAAGGTCAAAGCGACTACTGAACTTGGTCTGTCTTTACCTGTCATTCAAGGTATCAAAATATATACCTTCCAAATGAATAAGTATGAAAACCACACAGAATTGCACCGTAACGTCAGAAAACGTACCTCTGGACACATGCTCCTAGACATAGGCTCCCAGACATAGGCCCATTGCAGACTCACATAAGCTCCCAAACACAGACTCCCAGACATAGTCTCCCAGACCTAAACTTACAGACATAGGCTCCCTAGGCTCCCAGACATAGGCTCCCTAGGCTCCCAGACATAGGCTCCCAGACATAAGCTCACAAACATCGGCTCCCACACATAGGCTCCCAGCGATGATTCACTTCAGCCTAGGCATTCACGCATTCTGATAAGATATGTTTGCCGTCCCATCTTGAATAGACAAAGATAAAGTTGCTTCATGTAGCTAACACAGGCTCATTTGAATCCTCGTTGGGCGCACATGTTACGTTTTCTCCCTTTGCGGCTCATACAAATTTGTGTATATAGAGCGATTGTATAGAACAATATAAAATGATAATATAATGAAGTTATGTTTACTATAAATAGATACAGGTCAGTCTCCCTCCACCACCAACCATTAGAGGGGAACAAAACTGCTGACTGTAGGGGAGGTTTCTGTTGTCGAGTATTAAATATATCTACAGCGAAAAACTGAGGTGTGAGAAAAACATTGACTGTTATAATTTGTGTATATAGAGCGATTGTATAGTGGATTTTTAATAATGTAATTACTTCGATCGCTTACATCCGCCATATTGTGATAACATTACTGTGACGTTTAGAAACGGCATTACGTTAAGTGACGTCAAACTTAACGATGGCATGTGTGACGTCCTATACAACCAGTGCACATCAAACACGTGAGAACTCTCGATTTTTCTCTTACCCTGGGTAGGATAACCTGGGTAGGATAAGAATTTCTATCCCAGGGTAAAATGTAGGACATCATTATCTGGTGTGCAGTTTCTTTTCAGGGTAAAACCCACGACTTTCTAAACTGTTGTGCAAGAAAACCATTACGAAAACATGCCTATTCAAATATAATGAAATTTTTACCACCAAAAAATGAAAATTTTCAGATAAAAAAAATCCTGATATTTTATATATTTCTGCTCAAAACATAGATTGTGGGTACTCGTTAGAACCTCCTTCGCAATCTATGTTTTTGAGCAGAAATAAGAAAAAAAATGCTTACCCCTGTAAACCCCAGTTTTACTATATAAAAGTGGGGTTTAAAGGGGTCAGAATTATATAGGCATGTTTTCGTGATGAGTGACTGTTATAGGGCGGTAGCTATTGTTGAGAGGTGAACATTAGTGTAGATACAATATGTATAGAGAGAGGAGCCGAAGCTGAAAGTTTTAACTTCAGTCTGCTGGCAATTAACCCATTAAAAACTGAATAACATTACTAAAACATGCCTATTCAAACTTACTGAAAATTATACAACCAAAACAGGAAAACTTCAGATAAAAAGATTTGGATATTTTTCATATTTCTGCTCAAAACATGGATTGTGGTTACTCGTTAGAACCGCCTCGCCGAGGCGGTTCTAACGAGTACCCACAAATTATGTTTTGAGCAGAAATAAGAAACATAATGTTTACCCCTTTAAACCCCAGTTTTACTATATAAAAGTGGGGTTTAAGGGGGTCAAAATTATATAGGAATGTTTTCGTGATGACTCCTCCAAAATATATATTGGAAGAGTTTATTTCGATTTTAGGTATTTTAGGCTCTATGATATAGATATTCCTAAAGAAAATTGGTTGAACTATTTGCAAAAAGTGGAGACCTTGATCAGACGCCGCGTTCTGCGGCGTAGAACGCGGCATCTGATCTAAGTATGCACCGTTGCAAATTACCTGTTTAGGGGCCTTAAATCTTCAATCGTTAATAAAAGAAAACATTTTAAATCGTTTTGTTTTGCTTTTTGTCTCAGAAAATGTCGTAGTCTCATTTACATACACATAGTCTTTGTCAGGAGAAATGATATTACTTACTGGTACCTGATGATTTAGCCTAGAGAATTTTAAATCTTAAAACGTATATGGACCGGACTGCTTAACTAACATTTTATAAAAGTTTATAATAACTGTGATATTTGAGTAATAAAGTTATTACAAGTAATAAATATTCTTACAATTAACTGTGTATTGTTGTACTTATTTCTATCATGAAAACATTTTAACGGACTGCTTCAAGTGAAAAAGTGTCTTCGAACATGCGCAAAATGTGCAGATTCAGATTATCCTACGCATTCACATACTATCATCCGGGCGCTTGTTCTGTAGTATCCAGTGATTCTGATAGCGGACATTGAAAACTCTGATCAGATTGCGCAGATGCGCAGGCTGATTTTGTCATTCACTGTCCGCATATGTCCAAAGACACGTTTTCGCATGGCACGGTCCATATAAAGGAGTTTCTGCTTTTAACATTTTCAGAAAGTCGTTCTTTGAATGACGCTTTACTCAGAAGGAAATTTGCAAACATTTGTAATGATTCTATACGAAATCTTTCGTCGTAACTACCTGTATGTATCTATCCAGGCAACTGAGTCACATGGAGGCAGCGCCGAACTACCTATGCACACAATAGTTTTATTGAAGCTTTTTATTTTTAAAACGATCGAATATTTTTATCTTTCGCATTATAAAACTGGCTGTAAATTGAGAAAAAATCGATTGGATAAGCAAATTGGCGGCAGAGATCTCTAGTTGTCTCAACACGTTAGTTTTCTTGAGTCTGCTTTGTAAGCGATCTGGGCCCAGTTGTTCAAAGCGTCGTTAGCTTAACGAGCTCGTTAAGGGTATTTTCGTTAACTGTTTTAGCGGCTTCAATATGCAATATTCTGATATTTTTTGCTGAAAAAATGTGAGTAGCTTTTGCACTGCAAAAGCTACTCACATTTTTTCAGCAAAAAATTTCAGCATATTTGTGTATCACTCGATTTAAATTTTAACGAATCGTTAACTAACGACGTCGTTAGCTTTGAACAACTGGGCCCTGCTTGTTGCCCGTAATAATTCATGGATGTGTTGAAAACCTCCACGCAGACCGACCAAATATACACAATATATGTGTTTTACCACAACAGAAGGCCGAGGACTGGGATCCCGTAAAGCTAGCATAAGCTCCCAGAAATTTATTACTGGCCGTTCCTAGGGTTAGGATGCAGTTTCATTGGATGCAGGACAACTCGCCCCAAAGACAACTCGCCTCAGGAAAACTCACCCCAAAGACAACTCGCCTCAGGACAACTCGCCCCAAAGACAACTCGCCTCAGGACAACTCGCCCCAAAGACAACTCGCCTCAGGACAACTCGCCCCAAAGACAACTCGCCTCAGGATAACTCGTCCCACATAAAACTTGCCCTAAGACAACTCGCTCCACATTCATAGGACAACTCGCCCCATTTAGAAGACAAGTCGCCCCTGATCATAGCACATTATGATAATAAATAGCACATAATGTGGCATAACAAACAGAAAAAAAATGTATTTATTCAACAGCAGCGAACTTAATCTGGTTAATTACCATGCTGACGGATGAATGCGGGATGTACAGACGTCTGTAGTTCCTTTCATTGTGAACCTTATTGTTAAATGTTCTGTAGTATTTCGCTTAAAATGTGTTTTTTTTATTATTCTTTCAACAGTTAAGTTTAAGACATTTAGTCACGTTTAGATAAAAGAGTTGCCACTTTTTTTTGGAAAGGGCTGCCAACTCTGATCGTCATCTATTCTTTTTGTGGCTGTTTCATTATATTTATCTGCCTTTCCCTTTGATGCCGAGAACTTGCTTTGTATCTGATTGTATCAATTCCTGAGTTCACTTATTTACTTTTCAAGAAGTTCTATTTGCTAAAAATTTCTGAATTTTTCACATTTTTTTATTATGGAACTTCAATAATTAAAATCAGTAGAGAATCGGCAAACATATTTACTTATATAAAAATTCCTAACAATGCATTTACTGTAGAAATCTGATAGGTCAGACCAATTACGGACGTAAATTGCATTTAGAAGGAAACATGAGGAGAAGGCACAAAAACTGAAACAGTATATGGTTTCCAATAAGACACGGTCAATCAAAACATAATTTATTCGTGAACTAAACACGTGTTTTCCAATAGTCAATTTTCTCATTTTTCGTATCTTGCAAAACAAAAACTCACACAAAACAAAAACACAACCCTGCTATCGGAAAGATGGAAAGATATACAGTTGAGTTTTTGTAACATAAAGTCTGGATATTTCATGATACAAAACCACTGTATAGTTATCCGAGATTCATTGCATTTTGGAGAAATGCATGCATTTTGCATGGTACAGATGCCGATTTTGGCCTAGCCACTGTAAGTTATGTTAAGAGACTGCTAAACTGAAGGTAAATACAAACGTCTGGCGATAAATTAACCTGTACAGTTGATGCCTAGATATAAATGGGCGTTGAATGTTTAAAATTCTGGTAGCTTTCTTTTTTGTGTGAAACGATCTGTATTTTATAGAATTTCGATGAACAGTTTTGTTTGCGGAAATTACTTGACATATTGTATCTGGTATTCACAATTCTTACCGAGTGTAATTCGTCAACAAATGTTTTAAAAATGTCGACGTAACGAAATTTGCAAAGAACTCCCTCGGCATACATTTTAAAGCCTTACATATAAAAAAAGGTAAGAGAAAAGTCCAGGGAGTGCCACAAACACAAACCGCAGCCCTTCCCAGACCCCAAGAGGAAGAGGAAACCGACAAATCTAAACAAGCACAAACCGAACAAACGTACGAAAAGCACTTGGATATCAAATGAAGTTATGATATACACTCCAGGCATTTTTTTTGTAGCAGACGAATAAAAAAAAAGGCTCATCTATGTATCTTTAACCTTTAAACCACCAATCACAACTGCAATTGACGACAACTTTGATTATTTTTAAATTTGCCAGAGAAAACAAGTCCTGATATTTCAGGACTTGAAATATCATTGAAAACAGAAAAAAAATAAATTAAGATTAATACCCAGTTTTAAAATCATAAATTAATTTTAATAACCACAATACAAGTATATCTAAATTAATACATTAATTAAGGTTACATAAATAAAAAAAAATTCAATAAATGACTTTATTATTTGTTACTGGTCAATAAACCATCTATATATTTTTGCTGGCTGTCACTAGCGAACTTTCGCTGGAGACAGCCGGCTGTCTGCAGCGAACTATCGCTGGTGACAGACGGCTGTCAATAGTCACTTCTTTTAAAATTTGTCAAAAATATTACAGTGTACAATTTCCAAAACAAGTATGTTCTTACAAGTTTATCGTGGTGGCCATACTGGATCTGAAATCGGGTATATTTGTGTCAGTCCATTTCTAATTTAATATTTGTGGGTTGTGTATTTGAAATACAGTTTGCATGCAAAA
This sequence comes from Anodontia alba, assembly GCA_964016985.1. Lineage (NCBI taxonomy): Eukaryota > Metazoa > Mollusca > Bivalvia > Lucinida > Lucinidae > Anodontia > Anodontia alba. The sequence continues at coordinate 14,351,182 of OZ024830.1, forward strand.
TTTTAAAATCGGTTTCAGCCAGCAAACCGGAGTACGCTCACATGAATTCAGAAAACAGCCTCAGTGTCACTTTTTGCTTCATAGTTGCATACGCACATGAGAAAATAAACTTTCTGGTTTCTGTTTTGAACATTATTTTCTTTCTTTTCTAGGATGTTAAACTGATTAGTCAAGATTTTGTATACTTGAAATATCTTAAGTATGAACTTGGCCTCCGTACAAACATACCTGTTTTCGTGAAATGCAATGTATACATATCTGCTATACAGTTGTTTTATGTTCAGGCATATCCAAACTGTCTTCCAATATCAAAATAAATTGTATATCTTTCCGATTGTAGGGTTAGCACCTATCTTATATTGGATCTCGTACTACAAATATTTACCTTTGATAAAATTTACAGCCAAAATGGTTCGAATCAGTAAAATTTATAAAGATACTGAATTTTTGTGAAAAAATATTAGAAAATATTTTTTTTTTCCTTTTTTTTTTTCACTGGATTTTAATTATTCCTGTTTTATAACAACATTGCGATAATTTCAGAAAATAGAATAAAGCATTTGGTGCACAGGTAGTCACGATAAAACGATTTGTAGCGATGACAAAAGTCTTCTGAGTAAAATAAGCATGCAAAAAATAAATAAATAAATAAATAAATAAATAAAAACAAAGCTGACCCTCTGTAAGATGTTAAAAGCAGAGTAAGTTCTGCTTTAGAGATGGTCCGAGGCGCAACATTTCCTGTAGAACAAAACAGGTATATATATATTTATCAAATGTTACCAGAGTCTGTTTCACAATAATCCCTTACTAGTCCAGACGCTGAAATTCGTATAAGCTCTAAATCGCGAGTAAAATCCCCCAATCGTTCGAAAGGATAATTTTGGTCTCAAACTAAAGCTTAACATCTCAACTTTTATTTGCCGGGTGTTGTCGCGTCCGAAAATAGTAGCGTCATACATTAAAATGGGGAGATAACTCTATACCATCGCGGTCTGAGAATGGAATCATAGGTATTTAGATGAGAAAATTAACGTTCTTAGTCATTTTTTTCTTCGTCAAATTGCAACGTTTTTTTTTTAAAATAAAATATATACGCTACAGAACGATGCTGTTGAACAGATTGCTAAAAAGTCGATTAGTGTAATTTACGTGATATAACTTAGAATAACCCTATAAAGTGAGTAAATAGCACTTTTGCCGTTTAATTGTGGAACTTCAATATATCAAGTTGTGCTCTGTTTTTTTTAAATATCATAAAAGAGTAATTCATAAGCTTTTTAAAACTGTAAGTTACATTTGTCTATGCTGTATACTTAATCACCTATATCGATCAATGATGCGTACCCTAAGTGCAAAATATCCGTCAAAATGCATGTTCCTAATACTGTTATATATGTATGGCCATTGATCTAAACGTTTCTGGAAGTCTTTCAGCTAAAGCAAATGTAGTGCATTGTTATATAAATGAAGAACAGGGTAAGAAAATGCAAATGATTCAGTCCGTTTCAAAGCTAAGTCCTAATATAAAACGCGGTAACGTACGTAATTTATTTGCAGAGTGGTCTTTTGAATGACTACTTATAAAATTAACACATTGATTTGTTTGAAATGTATGTCACTTTCAATTTTCTTGTCTTAAGAATACAAGTGTCACTGATGAGGCTTCATACGCAAAAACTAGGAATTCTGGCCCATATGCTTATAAGTAATACCAAAAGAAATAAAATAACACTTATTTTACTATTTATTGTTTCTCATAAACTATGTATGTATAAGTCTATGCATGGGAAAAATATTTTTGCTTTCTTAGCTCCTACCCTAATATGATTCCCCTTACAGAAATAAACTTCATAGTTCCTTTATGCACGATATATTTTGATTGAAAAACGAAATCTATTTTATGTTTGATATAATTGTTTTTCGTCTCTGTTACTATAATTACAGAAGTCATTACAGTATTTTATACCATAATAATAGTAGAAAACAGTACAGCTAAAACTCAACTTATTCGATCTAAAATTATATTCTATTTATACTTCTACTTTTTCTTCTGTAATAGATTCACCCAGCAACGGACTAGTCTATTCCAGGCCATCCGTAAATTTCAGCCTGTCGGTATACGTCTTCTCCTACACGGTTCTCCTGATCTCTCTGATGACGACAACGTTGAACTTTTTTTCACACGTCCAACATTTTATAAACGAAACAAATCGATTTTGAAACGGAAAACCAAATTTAAATACTGTAAACATGTAAGTAGCCTGTTATATCTATTAAAGATTTATCGAAGCTTGGTTTGGTGACTCCCGCTCACTACTCATCCTTCTTAATTTCATTTTCATCCTTGAAACTAGATTCCTTTAGAACTAATTTTCTTATCATTGTACTCCTTTCTTCTTTTTTTCCCCTCTATTTATTTTCTTCTTTCTATAGCTCTACTTGCGACCGCTCAATGTTTTGTTGATTATAAATTAATTTTGTATGCATGTAAACATGCGAACTCGGACTCTCCAGACGCTGTATATTGTTTGATCTTATATAATTTTATCTTCTTTCTTCTTTCTGACCTAGCATCTGGACAGTCGGAATTCTAGTGTCTACATAATAAGATTTACTCAATGCCATAAACTTTGTATGTTATATTTTGTTTTGGGGAGGACCTTATCTAATGTTGTGAGAACTTGTGGTCCAACCTACTTGCTATATGATTTTGTAGCAATAAAATATGATTAAACTAATACTTCTGTTAAAGTCATTCATTACAAACAAAAAGCTGGATTGATTCTGAGGTTCTTACTGTTTAAAAGTCCATTATACTAAAGCTTCTACATCGTAAATACTTACGGGTTTGACGTTATGGAAGATGCGACCGGCGTATAGGTTCAGTAAAGCCTGCGGATATTAGCGCAGTCTGGTCAGAGTCTAAACGGATCATTATTATATTGCTCTTTGCCTGCTCTTTGCCTGTTAGCAACGACGCTACTCGGACTGCGCGGGTGCGCACAGTGTATACTGTAATTCCCGGAGCGCTTCCGATGTGTAACCGTGACATGTTTGTTTTAAAGCAGAAGTAAAAATTATTTTCTGGACAGTAGTTAGGGTACATACAACAGGATCTCGTACTTTTTTTGTTGCGCCATGCTAAAACGGATGCTTAAAATACGCAAACAGGAACAGGTACAGTACACCTGGGATTGCTTGTCGGGCCCTTCACAGTACTCTAATAGATACGCTCGAGTTCTTTAATCATAAATCGAAGCGGCAAGAGAACACCGAACACCCAGATCAGACAGTAAAAATGTTTTCTGCGGGATAATAAATAAATAAACCCTAATTTTGGTATTTGCTTATTTATCGGGATCAGTCTGCACACCAAGCGCCTTAGTGACGTCTTCTGTATCCGTCTGCTTATATTTTATGCGACACTGTTAAAGGCAGAGCTCGAAGGACCCGGACCAGATTAAAATATACAATACAGTACAATACAATACAATAACTTTATTGCATTAAACATACATAATATGTTTAGAGCAAAATAATCATCAATGGGCAATATACAAGACAGCTTGCCAGTAGGATAAAGAGAGATTAGTGTCTAAAAGATCACTGCCCGCAGGGTCACACATTTGCGGTATCAGGTCGTAAAAATGGGGGGGGGGGGGTACATTGTGATGTTCGACGTGGGGGAAAAGGGCAGCTATCCCATGTGCGGACATTGAAGGCTAGGCCTGCTTACTTATTATTCGCGCAGTGCCATCAGAGCCTCAATATGTTCGTCAGCATATTCTACAGTAATCATCAATCCTGTAAGCGGGAAAAGAGGCCCTAATCAGACTGCACATATTTCCACATATGTGATTGGGGACCTTTAATTACTCTACACACTGTGTCACAACGTAGTTTCGATAGTATCCAGATTTTCAGTTAGAAAGCTCCCTTGTGTCACCTACGAACATGGAACAGATAGACCAACGCCACATATTTTGGTGCTGGTCTCTGGTGTTAGCTGTCAAGTTTATACAAAGCCCAAGTACTACGACTGCTAACAACGGTCAGACCAGACTGCGTGACTTTCATTTGGTGGTCGAACTCTGACTTGGTATTATAAGATACGTTTTCCCATAATAATATCCGCATATGATGACAGCGGTTTGTTCGGACATGCGGCAAAAGCTCTCTCTCTCTCTCTCTCTCACACACACACACACACACACACACACACACACACACACACACACACATATATATATATATATATATATATATATATATATATATATATATATATATATATATATATATATATATATATATATATACATATAATTACTTCCGGTAGTGAATGGTGATAGACGCTTGTTTTTTGTTTCGAACAATTTTGTGTTGCAAAATGTGAAAAATGTGGTGATTTTGCTTTTTTTGTGACTTCGGTGAATTAACTATGTTCTAGTTATGAAATTTAATGATTCAGGATATTCATAAAGGACAATGTATTGATAATACAGTGAAGGTATAAACATTCTAGATTTTATCTATTATGCGGGTAGGCCGCCATACTTAACATTGTTTACACATATGAATTCTAATAGCATTCCATAGTACTATTCATATAAACGTAAAATAACGGTAAATTTACTGCTCGCGGGCCACACCGCCACGCTGAACGATTCCAAAAGTATACTGCAAAGCAGAAAGTAACGTGTCAGGCCTCTATTTACTTAAAACATAATGGCTGAAACCAGTTTAAAACAGATGCCGTCGTTTTCTGCTGAAGACGAACCTCAGAACACTCCTGGTAAAGGCGAAAAGAGTAAAAAGAGGGAGGCCTCCTCCCCTCTGATGGTGCAAGACATGCAGCCAGAGAAGAAAAATCGTCACGGGTCCGGCAGCAGTGTCTCTACGGAGTCTTCAGCCTCTGCGTTTCAGGACGTTGCCGAGACAGACGACACCAGTTCAGTACGTCTGTACACATTCTCTCAAATCCAATTAATCCTACAGATATTTTGCAGATTGCTAGTGAACTTAGATCGCTTATGCTACATGAGATTAGTGCCATAATTAAGCAACAAATTCCAGATCTCAAGACGATTGTATGTGAAGCTGTGCAGGCTGCCACACGCCCCTTGCAGGAGGAAATACAGACACTCAAAACGGAAAATGACCAATTGAAGAAGGCCTATACTGATCTTGAGAAGAGAATTGTTAGTTTGTATATCAAAAGCGTTGCATCAGACTCTATTAATAATCATAATAATTGTACGCGGGTACTACTGTTATTAAATTACAAACACGGACAAAAGTGAATTGTTTATCGATTTCCAGTCACCCGTAACTTTTTACAGTTGGTCACTCGTAACTTTTTACGGGACCCGTAAGTATTTATTATACTGGACTTTTAAGCAGTAAGAACCTCAGAATCAATCCAGCTTTTTGTTTGTAATGAATGACTTTAATAGAAGTATTAGTTTAATCATATTTTATTGCCAAATAATCATATAGCAAGTGGGTTGGACCACAAGTTCTCACAACATTGAGCGGTCGCAAGTAGAGCTATAGAAAGAAGAAAATAAATAGAGCAAAAAAAAAAAAAAAGAAGAAAGGAGTACAATGATAAGAAAATTTGTTCTACAGGAATCTAGTTTCAAGGATGAAAATGAAACTAAGAAGGATGAGTAGTGAGCGGGAGTCACCAAACCAAGCTTCGATAAATCTTTAATAGATATAACAGGCTACTTACATGTTTACAGTATTTAAATTTGGTTTTCCGTTTCAAAATCAATTTGTTTCGTTTATAAAATGTTGGACGTGTGAAAAAAAGTTCAACGTTGTCGTCATCAGAGAGATCAGGAGAACCGTGTAGGAGAAGACGTATACCGACAGGCTGAAATTTACGGATGGCCTGGAATAGACTAGTCCGTTGCTGGGTGAATCTATTACAGAAGAAAAAGTAGAAGTATAAATAGAATATAATTTTTGATCGAATAAGTTGAGTTTTAGCTGTACTGTTTTCTACTATTATTATGGTATAAAATACTGTAATGACTTCTGTAATTATAGTAACAGAGACGAAAAACAATTATATCAAACATAAAGTAGATTTCGTTTTTCAATCAAAATATATCGTGCATAAAGGAACTATGAAGTTTGTTTCAGTAAGGGGAATCTTATTAGGGTAGGAGCTAAGAAAGCAAAAATATGTTTCCCATGCATAGACTGATACATACATAGTTTATGAGAAACAATAAATAGTAAAATAATTGTTATTTTATTTATTTTGGTATTACTTATAAGCATATGGGCCAGGTTAAGGTTGTACCGAATTATCTATAACTTAATGCAACTCGTTTTTTAATTAATTAATTAATTAATAATTAATTAATTGATATTAAATTTATTTTCATACATCAAACTATTAATATTCGTTTCAAATTCATTCATTTATTCATTCAGTCTAAAGAACACTAATACATATTTTGTATTTTTGCTTTGCATGGTTGAAACACCGTTTTCAAGCAAATTGGAAATTTCATCCATTTCTACAGTTAATATGTGCGCCCAGCGAAGACTCGGATCAGCCTACGCATCCATGTAGCTGATCTGAGTCCTTGCTGGGCGCACGCTGCTGTGCCTCGACTCAAATGATATAACGACGTGTGTAGCCGCCGGTCCCTTCGAAACAGAGAGAGAAACTTCACAGAGCACCGAAGAGATTTATCTTCACCGGTGCTCTATGAAGATTCTCTCCCTGCTGTGAAGGGGCTGGTGGGTATACACAAGCGGAAAATGTCATAAATCACAACATAAAATGCAGACGTATACTCGGCACGCAGACAGTAACTTCATACGGAAAGCAGTGTCTGATAATTTAACCAAAGTGAAAATAGGTGTTTGACAAGTTTGTTATCCGAATGCTTAAAATAAATAAATAAATAATAATAATAATAATAGTAAAAACAAAAAAGCGATGAGGATATTGTGAACGCCACCGTACGTCCATGCGCCCGTCATTCATGCTATAACCTCCTAAACCACTGGGCGGAATATACCAAACTTGCCACGTTTAAAGGTGTGCGAGAGCAATATTATTTATTCACGCGTCCGTCCTTCCGTGCGTCACGTTATCGCCTGCTAAACCGCCGGACGGAATTTAATCGAATTTACTACAGGACTTTCCCTCATGATAAGAGTCTGCGAGAGGAACATTATTTTTCCGTGCGTCAGGCGACCGTCCACCTGTCCGTCACACATTCTTATCCTAAACCGCTTGGCGGAGTTTAACCGAACTTGGTCCAGGACTTCCCCTCATGATAAGGGTGTGCGAGAACAACATTATTTTTCCGTGCGTCTTTCGTCTGTTCATGTGTCCGTGGCGCTATCTCCGAATAAAACCGAAACTTGCTACATGACCTCCTCTCATGGTAAGGTTGTGCGAGAGAAACATTATTTTACCGTCCGTCTGGCCGTCCGTCCAACTGTCCGTCATGGTATCTTCTCGCAAACCACTGGGCGGAATTTAACTAAAGTTGCTACAGGGCTTCCTTTTCTTGGCAAGGGTGTGCGAGAGCTAGTCCGTCTGTCCGTCCGTTAGTCATGCTATATGCAACATAAGCAACAAGCGTGGCGACGCGCATTTGTATTTATATATGTTTGCACACTCTTTTGAATACTACTGCTACTAATGATGATAATAATAATAATAATTATCATTACTGTTTATTCTCATTCACCTGAGACAAAATTAACTTCCGTATGTATGATTCAGATGTATTCGTGGATATCCATACATAACTGTGATATACGTTTAAGGTATTCGTTTAAAATTAAAACATATGCATATTTAATACTAAATTAAATGTAGTTTCAAAATGGTAGAGTGAATAAAAATATTGCTTAACAATACCTGGGAGAGAAACACATGGAATATATTCATATTTATACGCGGTTGTCGTAAGTTTGTATTTCCAAAGCGTTGAATTGAAGAATAATTCTCGTGATAACTTCTAATAATTAGTATAAACATATTTTATTCAAATAGTTTACAATATAACACAAACAGACGAAAGCTGAAAACATATAAAGGATTAGAACGAAAGCAAATGCTTATAGAGTCCCTCTCCCAGTAAATATACAGTTGTAATGTTTGTGGCGGATTACTACTGATATAAGTTAATATTAAGTAATGGTTCAGGCAGACTGATATGAATCAATTTGAATAACAACAGATGAACAATATACTAACTGACTACCAAAAACTTGGGCAGATAAGAATATATATGAACCATAGTTTGAAAATTTGGTACATTAAATGTAGAAGAAATGAAAAAAAAACACAAAAAAAAACAACGAAAATAAACTAAGGGGAAAAGAGAATAAAAGTGGGGAGCAGGCATACTGGATGATCTAAGCAGCAGCTTTCATTATATCGTCGCATACTTATGGCTAATTATATAAGGTTAGAAACGCTTTGTGTCAATGATAAATTTATGAACATGATCAAAAATATCTCTGTTTATTTCCTGGGATAAAGACGGATCACCATATAACAACAATCTTAAGGAAGGAGTGTAATAACCAGTTATGGCATTTAGGAGAATATTACGGTGTGCTTGATAAAATCTGCAATGAAAGAAAAAATGTTGTGGATCTTCAATACTGCCACAAAGACATAAAGGCGAGTCTGTTATATTTTTATAGAATAAATCTAAATTCAAAGAACTACAGCCTGTACGTAGTCGAGCGTGTAGGATTTGTGCCTTTCTATTGCCATGATAGTAATAGTTCGGGACTGAAGATTTATCTTTCTTAAGAAAATGTTTAAAGGAATTTAAGGTGGTGCGTTGTCTTGCCTCAGATGGTAAGTTATTCCACTCTCTTAAAGTCGAAGGTAGGAAAGAGTTGTAAAACTGATTCGTTTTAGCCCGTATAGTTTGAATATCCCCTGAATTTCGCAGATTATATTGGGAAATGTGACTTACTTGTTGGGGTATTAAGGAAGATAGATAGATCGGTGCAAGGTTGTTCAACATTTTATAAAACAGTGTAAGTTTGTGATCCTGTCGTCGTTTGTGAAGGGACTCCCAACAAACTTCTCTGTAGAGATTGTTTAACGAGACGAGCTTAGTAGCCCCCGTGGCTATCCTTGCCGCCTCATTCTGAATTTTGTCCAGTTCATTTTTTTCATACTGGGAACAGTTATCCCATATGATATCCCCGTATTCTAATAACGGTCTTATAAATACTAGATGAATTGTTTCCAAAGATTTCCTATCAAGTTTGAATTTTAATTTCCGCATAATATTTATCCTACATCAGGCCTTATCTTTTATATAGTCAATATGTTGATGCCAGCTACAATCATTAGTAAAATATATGCCTAGATGTTTATGAAAATCTACTTCTTCTATCTGCACGTTTTGCAGATAAGGGTGGATGATTTTGCCAGTTGATCTTACGAGAGATTAGAAGAGATTCGCTTTTAGAAGGATTGAAAGTTACTAGCCATGTGGCAGCCTACCTGGAAATCTTATCTAAATCGGAGTTCAATAGGTTAGCTGCGGTCAAAGGATTTTCTACAATAATAAACAGACTGGTATCATCCGCAAAAAGACGTATATTTGAATGAATATCAGTAACAATGTCGTTGATATAAATAAGAAACAGTAGGGGGCCCAAGATGGAACCTTGAGGAACACCAGCCCTAAGATAAGTCCAATCAGAAAAAGTACCCGGAAGAACAACACGTTGTCTTCTATCAGAAAGATAACTTTCAAACCAGCGAAGGACTTCTCCTGTGACACCAGCAACTTCGAGTTTGTATATAAGGCCTGCATGCCAAACACGGTCAAATGCTTTGCTGATGTCACAGAAGACAGTCCGAACCTCTTTACCTGAATCCAATGCCTCGCAAAATATATGATATAAATAGGTTAGTTGATTAACGGTTGAGTCACCGGGTATAAAACCAGACTGAACAGAAGACAACATGTTATTGTCCTGGAGATGGTTATATAGATATTTAAATATAAGTTTCTCAAAGACTTTACTTTCAGAATTCAGTAATGATATTGGTCGATAATTGGAAACAAGAGAAAGATCGCCCTTTTTGGGAACAGGAGAAACATTCGCTTCTTTGTAGCATTTTGGTATAACACCAGAGTGAAGAGACTGATTAAAGAGAGAACACAATGGAGAGGATACTTCACTTGATAGTTCACGAAGAATGTAATTGCTCAGGCCGTTTGGACCAGATGCTTTTCCAACTTTTAATATTTTAAGAACTGACTCGATTTCAGGAGGACTCAGTGAAATGGTACTTAGCTCAGAGCGATATAACTGGAGAGGAAAATCAGGAATAATTGCATTATGGTCGTTAAGTAATGTCTGACTTTGGAAGAAATTATTAAATATATTTGCTTTTTCCAACTCATCTGTACATATAATGCCATTAGTTTCAAGGGGCGGAATAGCTGAATTTGAGTTCGGACTGATAAACGTTTTCAGAGTTGCCCACCAGTCTTTAGAAGAAAGTGTTTCAGATTTTAGCTTACCGGCAATTTTGTCATAGAACTGATCTTTTGAAATCCGAATTTGAGTCGTCACCTTATTTCGCAGCGTTTTAAACTTTGACCAATGGCGTTCTGAGTTAGTTCTTTTTGCCTTTTTATATGCTCTTTTACGTTTACGTATCAATCGTTTTAATGAAGTTGTTAGCCAGGCAGGATCAGAAGATTTGACCCTAATGTGTTTGTTAGGTATACATTCATTAGCAAGAGAAAAGATAGCAGTGTTTATATTAATAGCATGTTTGTCTATATCATCGTCTTTTAATGAGTTCCAGTCCATAGCTGATGCCTTTTCCCGTAAAAGATCATAATTACCATTATTATAATACCAAACGCGTCTTGTGAAAGACTTAGATTTATGCTTTGAAAATTTAAGTAGACCAAAAATTGGGCAGTGATACCGTACCTCCTGATTTAAAAAGGGCTCACCGACACCACTAAGTATGAGGTTATCTTTATTGCTAGTAAGTATAATGTCGATTAAAGAAGACGAGTTTTCAGTAAAATGGGTGGGCTTGTCAATGGACTGATGTAGTGAGAACTGAGTACAAAGTGTATCAATTTTACGTTTCGTTTGTGGGATTAAAAAGTTAAAATTGAAGTCACCTGTTACTATAATATTTCCTATACCCGTATCAACAGCAAGGGCTATAGAGTTTTCGATATTGTTATAATAGTTTAGGCCAGAATTTGGAGGTCTGTAGAAGAGACCAAAGAGAATTCGCTTATGATTATTTGCTAACTCAATCCATATGCTCTCAATATCTCTAATTTCTAAATCATGTCTACGCTTGTAATAGATGCCCTCTTTGACGTATATCATAACTCCTCCGTGGGTGTCGCCTGTTCGATCTTTCCGTTCCGGTTTATTATAAGAATGAAGTAATAAGTCATCGGTCGGTATAGTAGAATTAAGCCATGTTTCCGTCAATGATATTACATCAAATTCAAATAGTTCTGCGTTTAGGATATCAAGTTTGTTAATGACACTTTGAACATTGTACTGGACGAAGGACAGGCTATGGTTGAGGTTGAAAGAATGCAAATGGGTGGAAGAAAAGGTTGAAGAGCTAGATGAACTGCTTGACGATGAGACTGACACTGGACCTGGATATGGCTGGATATCGCCAGAACGAAGTAAGAGAATAGAGAACCATGCAAAAAAGTCAACAATAAATAAAAATAGTAAACACACCAAGGTAAATTGTGAATTACTTCTTGCAGCTTTACTCAAATAATTACTAGTTGCTGTGGTTATAATCAAAGCTTCTTATGTTGAGTAATTTATAGGCGTTACCTATAAGTTTGTAAAACCAAAGCGTTGCATTGGAGAATACTTTCCGTGGAAACTGCTAATAGCTACGGGTCGCTGTGTTACGTTGAGATATTTATATGCGTTACCCGTTAGTCTGTATATCAAAAGCGTTGCATCGGAGGATATTTCTCGTGGTAACTGTTAATATGTACGGGTTGCTGTGGTTATAATCAAAGCTTCTTATGTTGAGGTAGTTTTAGGCGTTACCTATAAGTTTGTAAAACCAAAGCGTTGCATTGGAGAATTATACTCATGGTAACTGCTAATATTTACGGGCTGCTGTGGTCATAATCAAAGCTACTTACGCTGAGGTATTTATATGCGCTACTCATTAGTTTGTATATCCACAGCGTTGCATCAAAGGACAATTCTCGTGGCAACTGATAATAGTTACGGGTTGCTGTGGTTATAATCAAAGCTTGTAACGTTGAGGGATTTATATGCGCTACTCATTAGTTTGTATATCCACAGCGCTGCATCGAAGGATAATTCTCGTAGTAACTGCTAATAGCTCCGGGTTTCTGTGGTTATAATCAAGGCTTCTTACACTGAGGTATTTTTTTGCGTTACCCGTTAGTTTGTATATCAAAAGCGTTGCATCGAAGGATAATTCCCGTGGCAATTGTTAATAGTAACGGGTTGCTGTGGTTATAATTAAAGCTTCTTACATTGAAGTATTTTTATGCATTATCCGTAATTTTGTACATAAAAGGCGTTGCATTGGATAATAATACCCGTGGCAGCTGCCAATAGCTACGGGTTACTGTGGTTATAATCAAAGCTTCTTATGTTGAGGTAACCCATACGTTTTGTAAAACCAAACCGTTGCATACGAGAATAATACTCGTGTAACTGCTTCAGGGCTGATGTGGTTATAATCAAAGCTTCTTGCGTTGATTTATTATATGCGTTACCCGTTAGTTTGTTTGTCCAAAGCGTTGGCTCAGGGGATAATTCTCGTGGCAACTGCTAACAGTTACGGGTTGCTGTGGTTATAATCAAAGCTTCTTACGTTGAGGGCTGTATATGCGCTACTCGTTAGATTGTATATCCACAGCGTTGCATTGAAGGATAATTCTCGTAGTAACTGCTAATAGCTACGGGTTTCTGTGGTTATAATCAAGGCTTCTTACGTTGAGGTATTTTTATGCGTTACCCGTTAGTTGTATATCAAAAGCGTTGCATTGGAGAATAATACTCGTGGCAACTGCTATTAGTTACGGGTTGTTGTGGCTATAATGAAAGCTTCTTACGTTGAGGTATTTTTATGCATTATCCGTAAGTTTGTACATCAAAAGCGTTGCATCGAAGGATAATTCTCGTGACAACTGCTGATAGTTACGGGTTGCTATGGTTATAATTAAAACTTCTTACGTTGAGGTTTTTACAGGCTTTACCCATAAGTTTGTAAAACTAAGACATTGAAATGGAGAATAACACTCGTGGTAACTGCTAATAGTAACGGGTTGCTGTGGTTATAATGAAAGCTTCATACGTTGAGGTAATTTTATGCATTTTCCGTAAGTTTGTACATCAAAAACGTTGCATCGAAGGTTAATTCTCGTGGCAACTGCTAATAGCTACGGGTTACTGTGGTTATCATCTTATGTTGAGGTTACCCATACGTTTGTAAAACCAAACCGTTGCATTCGAGAACAATACTCGTGTAACTGCTCAAAGTTAAGGGTTGATGTGGTTATAATCAAAGCTTCTTACGTTGAGGTATTATATGCGTTACCCGTTAGTTTGTATGTCCAAAGCGTTGGCTCATGGGATAATTCTCCTGGTAACTGCTAATAGTTACGGGTTGCTGTTGTTATAACTAAAGCTTCTTATGTTGAGCTATGTATGGGCTTTACCAGTTAGTTTGTAAAACCAAAGCGTTGCCATGGAAAATAACACTCGTGGTAACTGCTGAGAGTTACGGGTTGCTGTGGTTATATTCAAAGCTTCTTATGTTGAGGTATTTTCAGGCGTTACCAATAAGTTTGTAAAACCAAAGCGTTGCATTGGAGAATAATTTTCGTGGTAACTGCTAATAGTTACGGGTTGCTGTGGTCATAACCAAAGCTTCTTACGTTGAGGTATTGATATGCGCTACCCGTTAGTTTGTATAGCCACAGCATTGTATCGGAGGATAATTCTCGTGGTAACTGCTAATAGTTACGGGTAACTGTGGTTATAATCAAAGATTCTTATGTTGAGGTATTTTTAGGCGATACCCATAAGTTTGTAAAACCAAACCGTTGCATTGGAGAATAACACTCGTGGTAACTGCTAATAGTAACGGGTTGCTGTGGTTATAATGAAAGCTTCATACGTTGAGGTAATTTTATGCATTTTCCGTAAGTTTGTACATCAAAAACGTTGCGTCGAAGGTTAATTCTCGTGGCAACTGCTAATAGCTATGGGTTACTGGGGTTATCATCTTATGTTGAGGTTACCCATACGTTTGTAAAACCAAACCGTTGCATTCGAGAACAATACTCGTGTAACTGCTCAAAGTTAAGGGTTGATGTGGTTATAATCAAAGCTTCTTACGTTGAGGTATTTTATGCGTTACCGGTTAGTTTGTATGTCCAAAGCGTTGGCTCATGGGATAATTCTCCTGGTAATTGCTAATAGTTACGGGTTGCTGTTGTTATAACTAAAGCTTCTTATGTTGAGCTATGTATAGGCTTTACCAGTTAGTTTGTAAAACCAAAGCGTTGCCATGGAAAATAACACTCGTGGTAACTGCTAACAGTTACGGGTTGCTGTGGTTATATTCAAAGCTTCTTATGTTGAGGTATTTTTAGGCGTTACCAATAAGTTTGTAAAACCGAAGCGTTGCATTGGAGAATAATTTTCATGGTAACTGCTAATAGTTACGGGTTGCTGTGGTCATAACCAAAGCTTCTTACGTTGAGGTATTGATATGCGCTACCCGTTAGTTTGTATATCCACAGCATTGCACCGGAGGATAATTCTCGTGGTAACTGCTAATAGTTACGGGTAACTGTGGTTATAATCAAAGATTCTTATGTTGAGGTATTTTAAGGCGATACCCATAAGTTTGTAAAACCAAACCGTTGCATTGGAGAATAATACTCGTGGTAACTGCTACTAGTTACGTGTGGTTGTGGTTATAACCAAAGCTATTTACGTAGAAGTATTTATATGCGTTACCGGTTATTTTGCATATCTAAAACATTGCATCGGGGGATAATTATCGTGGCAACTGCGAATATTTACGGGCTGCTGTGGTTATAACTAAAGCTTCTTATGTTGAGGTATGTATAGTCTTTACCCATATATTTGTAAAACCAAAGCGTTGCAACGGGAATAACACTCGTGGTAACTGCTAATAGCTACGGGTTGCTGTGGTTATAATAAAAGCTTCTTATGTTGAGGAATTTTTATGCATTACCAATAAGTTTGTAAAACCAAAGCGGAAGTTTGTAAATCCAAAGCGTTGCATCTCATGGCAATTGCTAATAGTTACGGGTTGCAGAGGTTATAACTAAAGCTTCTTACGTTGAGGTATTTATATGCATCACCAATAAGTTTTGTAAAACCAAAGCTTTGTATTGGAGAATAACAGTCGTGGTAACTGCTAATAGTTACGGGTTGCTTTGGTTACAACCAAATCTTCTTATTTTGAGGTATTTATATGCATTACCCATTAGTTTGTATATCAAAACGTTGCATCGAAGGATAATTCTCGTGGTAACTTCTTATAATTACGGGATACTTTGGTTATAATCAAAGCTTCTTATTTTTAGGCGTTACCTATAACTTTGTAAAACCAAAACGTTGAATTGGAGAATAATACTCGTGGTAACTGCTCAAAGACGGGTTGCTGTGGTTATAATCAAAGCTTCTTACGTTGAGCTATGTGTATGCGTTACCGGCGTTTCATCGGGGGATAATTCTCGAGGTAAGTTCATATAGACGGGTTGCTGTGGTTATAATCAAAGTTTCTTATTTTGAGGTATTTATAGGCGTTACCCATAAGTTTGTTATACAAAAGCGTTGCACTGGAGGATAATTATGATGGTAAATGCTTAGCGTTACGGGTTGCTGTGGTTTTAACCGAATTCTCTTACGTATTTTTATGGGTTACCCTTAAGTTTGTATATCCAAAGAGTTGCATCGGGGAATAATTTTCGTGGTAACTGCTAATAGTTACGGGAAGCTGTGGTTATAACTAAAGCTTCTTATGTAGAGGTATGTATAGGCTTTATCTATAAATTGTAAAACCAAAGCGTTGCATTGGGGAATAAAACTCGTGGTAACTGCTAATACTTACGGGTTGCTGTGGTTATAACCAACGTCTCTTACGTTGAGATATTTATATGCGTTACCGGTTAGTTTGTATATCCAAAGCGTTGCATCCGGCGATAATTCTTGTGGTAACTGCTAATAGTTACGGGTTGCTGTGGGTATAATGAAAGCTCCTTACGGCAAGGTATATATATCCGTTACCGATTATTTTGTATAACCAAAGCGTTGCATCGGGGGATAATTCTCGTGGTAACCTTATAGTTACGGGTTGCTGTGGTTATAACTAAAGCTTCTTATGTTGAGGTTTTTATAGGCTTAACCCATAAGGTTGTAAAACCAAAACGTTGAAATGGAGAATAACACTCGTGGTAACTGCTAATAGTTACGGGTAGCTTTAGATATTATCATAGCTTCTTATGTAGAGGTATTTTTGGCGTTACCAATAAGTTTACGAAACGAAAGCGTTACATTGGAGAATAATACCCGTGGTAACTGCCAATAGTTACGAGTTACTGTTGTTATAACCACAGCTTCTTACGTTGAGGTATTCGTAAACGATACCAGTTAATTTGTATATCCATAGCTTTGCATCGGAGGATAATTCTCGTCGTAAGTGCTGATAGTTCTTGGTTACTGTGGTTAAAATCAAAGCTTCTTATGTTGAGGTATTTTTAGGCGTTACCCATACGTTTGTTAAACCAGACTGCTGCAATGGAGAATTATACTCGTGGTAACTGCTAAAATGTTCGGGTTGCTGTGATTATAACCAAAGCTTCTTACGTAGAGATATTTATATGCGTTACAGGTTATTTTGTATATCCAAAGCGATGCATCGGGGGATAAGTCTCGTGGCAGCAGCTCTTCGTTACTAGCTGCTGTGGTTATAATTAAAGCTTCTTATATTGAGATATGTATAGGCTTTACCCATATATTTGTAAAACCAAAGCGTTGCATCGGGGACTAACACTCGTGGTAACTGCTAATAGTTACGGGTTGCTGTGTTTATAATCAAAGCTTCTTATGTTGAGGTATTATTTTGCATTACCAATAAGATTTTAAAACGAAAGTTGCATTGGAGAATAATACTCGTGGTAACTGCTAATAGTTACGGGTTGCTGTGGTTAAAACCCACGCTTCTTACGTTCAGGTATTTATATGCTCTACTCGTTAGTTTGTATATCCACAGCGTTGCATCGAAGGATAATTCTCGTAGTAACTGCTAATAGCTACGGTTTCTGTGGTTATAAGCAAGGCGTCTTACGTATTTTTATGCGTTACCCGTTAGTTTGTATATCAAAAGCGTTGCATCGTAGGATAATTATCGTGGCAACTGCTAATAGCTATGGGTTACTGTGATTATAATCAAAGCTTCTTTTGTTGAGGTTACCCATACGTTTGTAAAATCAAACCGTTGCATTGGAGAAAATACTTGTGTAATTACTCAAGGGTTGCTGTGGTTATAATCAAAGCTTCTTACGTTGAGGTATTTATATGCGTAACCAGTTAGTTGGTAGTTTGAAAGCGTTGCATCGGGGGATGTCTCGTGGTAACTGCTAATAGTTACGGGTTGCTATGGTTATAATCAAACCTTCTTACGTTGCGGTATTTATATGCGTTACCGATTATTTTTGTATATCCAAATCGCCGGCTCGGGAGATAACTCTCGTGGTAACCGCTAAAAGTTACGGGTTGCTGTTGTTATAACTAAAGCTTCTTATGTTGAGATATGTAAAGGCTCCAATGCTCCATAAGTTTGTAAAACGAAAGCGTTGCAATGGAGAATAACACTCGTGGTCACTGCTGACAGTTACGGGTTGCTGTGGTTATTATCAAAGCGTCGTATGTTGAGGTATTTTTAGGCGTTACCAATAAGTTTGTAAAACCAAAGCGTTGCATTGGAGAATAATACTCGTGGTAACTGCTAATAGTTACGGATTGCTGTGGTTATAACCACAGCTTCTTACGTAGAGGTATTTATATGCGTTACCCGCTAATTCATATATCCACAGCTTTGCATCGGAGGATAATTCTCCTGGTAACTGCTAATAGTTACGGGTTACTGTGGTTATAATCACACAAGCTTCTGATGTGAGGTGTATTTTAGGCGTTACCCATAAATTTGTAAAACCAAAGCGTTGCATTGGAGAATAATACTCGTGGTAACTGCTAATAGTTACGGGTTGCTGTGCTTATATCCAAAGCTTCTTTCTTTGAGGTATTTATGTGCGTTACCCGTTAGTTTGTATATCAACAGCTTTGCATCAGAGGATAATTCTCGTGGTAACTGCTAATAGACCTCGAATTTTGGGCCTTGAAATTTTTATTCGAGAGAAAAAAGACGTAAATATAGACAACTCCAATGTAGAATAAACGAACGCAAAACACTGTTTTTTAACTCACCTAAGCAAAAGCTCAGGGTGAGCTATTTTGATCACCCTCTGTCCGTCGTCCGTCGTCAGTCGTCCGTCGTTCGTCAACAATTAGTTTGTTAACACTCTAGAGGTCACAGTTTTGATGAGATCTTGATGAATCTTGCCCAGAATGGTTTGCCCCTATGAATTCTAGGTCAAGTTAGAAACTGGGTCACTTAAGGTCAAAAACTAGGTCACCAGGTCAAATCAAAGAAAAAACTCGTTAACACTTTAGAGGTCACAATTCTGAAGCAATCATCATGAATATTGCTCAAAACGTTTGAATTGTTGATTTCTAGATCAAGTTCGAAACTGGTTTACTTCGGATCAAAAAACTAGGTCACCAGTCCAAATCAAAGGAAAACCTTGTTAACATTCTAGCGGTCATATTTTTGAAGCAATCATCATGAATCTTGCTCAAAATATTTGTCTTGATGAGTTGTAGGTCAGGTTCGAAACTGGGTCACTTGGGGTCAAACACTAAGTCACGGGGCCAAATCAGCAGAAAACTTTGTGAACACTCTAGCGGTCACATTTTAAAGCAATCATCCTAAATATTGTTTTAAATGTTTGCCTTTATGATTTCTAGGTCATATTTGAAATTGGGTCACTTGGTTTCAAAACCTAGGTCACCAAGCCCAAACAAAGGAAAACATTGTTAACACTCTAGCGGTCACATGTTTGAAGCAATCATCATGAATCTTGCTCAAAATGTTCTTGGTGATTTCTAGGTCAAGTTTAAAACTGGGTCACTTAGGTCAAAAACTAGGTCACCGGGCCAAGTCAGCAGAAAACATTTTTAACATTCTAGCGGTCAGATTTTTAAAGCAATGATCATGACTCTTGCTCAAAATATTTGTCTTGATGATTTTTAGATCAGGTTCGAAACTGGGTCACGTGGGGTCAAAAACAAGGTCACCTGGCCTAATCAGTGGAAAACCTTGTTAACAGTCTAGCGGTCACATTTTTCAAGCAATCATCATGAATCTTGCTCAAATTGTTTGTCTTGATGATTTCTAGGTAAAGTTTGAAACTGGGTCACTTGGGTCAAAATCTAGGTCACCAGGCCATATCAATAGAAAACCTTGTTAACACTCTAGCGTTTACTTTTGTGAAGCAATCATCATGAATCTTGCTCAAAATGTTTGTCTTGATGGCTTCTAGGTCAAGTTTAAAACTGGGTCACTTGGGGTCAAAAAGTAGGTCTTCGGGCCAAATCAGCAGAAAACCTTTTCAACTTCCTAGCGGTCACATTTTGAAGCAATGATCAGGAATCTTGCTCAAACTGTTTGTCTTGATAATTTCTAGGTCAAGTATGAAACAGGGTCACGTGGGATCAAAAACTTGGTCACATGGCCTCATCAGTGTAAAACATTGTTAACACTCTTGCGGACATATTTATGAAGCAATTATCATGAATCAAATTGTTTGTCTTGATGATTTCTAGGTCAAGTTTGAAACTGGGTCGGAGTCAAAAACTTGGTCACCGAGCCAAACCAAAGTAAGACCTTGTTAACACTCTGGTCACATTTTCGAAGCAATCATCATGAATCTTGCCCAAAATGTTTGTCTTAATGATTTCTAAGTCAAGTTTGAAACTGGGTAATGTGGAGTTAAAAACTAGGTCACCAGGCCAAATCAAAGGAAAACATTGTTAACAATTAAAATGTCACATTTTTTAAATAATCATCATAAATATTGCTAAAAATTTTTGTCTTTATGTCTAGTTTAAAACTGGGTCATTGATGTCAGAAACTAGGTCACCAGGCCGAATCAAAGGAAAACATTGTTCACGCTCTAGAGGTCACATTTTTGAAGTGATCATCATGAATCTTGCTCAAAATATTTGTCGATGATTTCTAGGTCAAGTTCAAAACTCGCTTAGGTCAAACACTAGGTCACCGGGCCAAATCAGCAGAAAACATTTTTAACACTCTAGCGGTCAGATTTTTGAAGCAATGATCCTGAATCTTGCTCAAAATATTTGTCTTGATGATGTCTAAATCAGGTTCGAAACTGGGTCACGTGGGATTAAAAACTAGGTCACCTGGCCTAATCAGCGGAAAACTTTGTTAATAGTCTAACGGTCACATTTGTCAAGCAACCATCATGAGTCTTGCTCAAATTGTTTGTCTTGATGATTTCTAGGTCAAGTTTGAAACAGGGTTACTTGGGATCAAAATCTAGGTCACCAGGCCATATCAAAGGAAAACCTTTTTAACACTCTAGCGGTTACATTTTTGAAGCAACCATCATGAATCGCTCAAACTGTTTGTCTTGATGGCTTCTAGGTCAAGTTTAAAACTGGGTCACTTGGGGTCAAAAACTAGGTCACTGGGCCAAATCAGCAGAAAACCTTTTTTACACTCTAGCGGTCACATGTTTGAAGCAATGATCATGAAACTTGCTCAAATTGATTGTCTTGATGGTTTCTAAGTCAAGTTTGAAACAGGGTCACGTGGGATCAAAAACTAAGTCACATGGCCTCATCAGTGTAAAACATTGTTAACACTCTTGCGGACATATTTATGAAGCAATTATTATGATCAAAATGTTTGTCTTGATGATTTCTAGGTCAAGTTTGAAACTGGGTCACTTGGAGTCAGAAACTTGGTCACCAAGCCAAATCAAAGTAAGATCTTGTTAACACTCTAGAGGTCACATTTTTGAAGCAATCATCATGAATCTTGCCAAAAATGTTTGTCTTGATGATTTCTAAGTCAAGTTTGAAACTTGGTCACGTGGTGTTAAAAACTAGGTCACCAAACCAAATCAAAGGAAAACATTGTTAACACTTAAGCTGTCACATTTTTTTAAATAATCATCATAAATATTGCTTAAAATGTTTATCTTGATGATATCTATGTCTAGTTTAAAACTGGGTCGTTCGATGTCAGAAACTAGGTCAACAGGCCAAATCAAAGGAAAACCTTGTTGACGCTCTAGAAGTCACATTTTTGAAGTGATCATCATGCATCTTGCTCAAAATGTTTTTCTTGATGATTTCTAGGTGACGTATATTTCACTGTCCTGTGACTTTCTTAAGTTTTCTTTTTTTCCATTTAGGTCAGTTTCTCAGTAATTATTGTCCTTCAGAATGATATTTGGTACTTGTGAAGTGTTTATATTGAGATCAGCGTCTCAGTAACTATTGCTCTTACAGCAATTGATACTTAGTACATGCATACATCTTAGCATGGCCTCTTGAGTGCAGTCATCCATATTTGACTTTGATCTCTATTTCACTGTCCATTAGACATGCTACATCGTATTACTTGTTAATATAATCATTTTGAATTTTGATCAGAATGTTTGACTTGATTAGTTCTAGGTCAGGTTCTTATAGTGCTGTGATACTCAGGTGAGCGTTACAGGGCCATTATGGCCCCCTTGTTATTGTAAAACTCCGTTGTCAATAACGCAGAACTATAATCTCTCTGCGGTTATTGGAGTGGCGTCCCTAGTCAAATGCGAATTTTGCATGTATTGAATTTCGGAAGCTGCGTTTCTTGCTGTCGAAAAACAGCGGTTTTATTGACATTTTTGATGAAATGTCGAACTTATTGCTTCCCTATAATTATTTCTTCCTTTTTCTGTAAGGCATTTGTTTTATCTGATTATCCTCCTTTCAAAAAGCAGAAAAATTTGGTAGCGCAAGCAGAATACAATTAAGAGGCTTATCTAGATCTCTTATTATATTTTTTGTTTTATTTGAACATGAAACCGCGATTTCGAAACCTTGATTTTTTACCAAATATTCTCCATTCGTTTATGAAACATTGTACGAAAAATCATGGTGTCGAATGTGGGGCTTCATGTTTTTTCAGCTGCCCTTTACACTATAAATGTGAACAAAATGTCAAATTTGGTGCTTTAGGGGTTCCGATTTGGTTGTGCTCTTAAAGATTCAAAGCGATTTTGGCAAATATTTCATACATAGTTGTAAAGACAAAATATTATAAAATATAAAAACTTACAAAATGAATCGTATTTCACAGTTTGATAAAATAAGAATTGATAGTGCAGTAAACTACTTTTCGTGAAACTAGCCCTTTCCTGGACGTTACCATTAAAATAAATGAAGCGTCAAATAATGCTTAAGTGCGTCAAAACCCATGACATGAGTCTAGGATAACCGGCGGGCCGCTACGACATAACATGAAGAAGTAGTCGTGCACACTGCAAACATACAATTTATTTATCACCATTTAACACACACGTTTTATTTTGTTTTTGGTTTTTAACCTTGTTATCAAATAATCCTATTTTCGTCTCTCTCGCCAGAATAATTTTTGCGATTACGCCATCTTGAATTCATTCACGTGACTTAGGGAGAAGTCATTAAACCAAAGACTTTTGCAGTGAATTCTGGATATCATTAATTCGAATTATTGATATCATTAATTCAGCCCGATTTGTTATGTATTTCTGTATTATGAGTAGCATCGGGACCTCGGGTGGCTAGCTGTAAAAGTGCTTTAAAACCGCTGGTGGTTTATTCTACTGACCGTTCTAGGGCGGTAGTACCGATGTTAGTCCTACTCTTTGTTGCTTTATGGTTTATTCTAAGAGGCGATTTGTTTTAGTTTTCTGGTGTTATTTTGTTCTTGTGTTTTTCAGTCCTTTGAGCATTGGGATTACCTCGCTAGGGGAAAAAAAGCTAATCTTAGTGCTTTTCGTAAGTTTGTTCGATTTGCGCTCGTTTAGTTTTGTCTGTTTGCTCTTCCTCTTGGTGTCCGGGAAGGGCTGCGGCTTGTGATTGTGGCACTCCCTGGACTTGTCTCTTATCTTTCTTTCCTTGCCAATGAAATGGGACGAAGGACCGCCTCATGACACAGAGACTTCACTTGTCAATATGGTGGGATGGAAGATCGCCTCACGACACTGAGACGTTCCTTGTCAACGAAGAGGGACGGAGGACCGCCTCATGACATGGAAACTTCCCTTGTCAACGATGAGGGCTGGAGGACCGCCTGATGACACTGAGACTTACCTTGTCAACAAGGAGGGACGGAGGACCGCTCTAACACAGAGACTTCCCTTGTCGACGAGAAGAACCGCCTGATGGCACAGACTTCTCTTGCCATCGAAGAGGGACGGAGGACCGCCTCATGACATTGTGGTTCCCTTGTCAACGAAGAGAGACAGAGGATCGCGTGACGACAATAAGACTTACCTGGACAACGGCGAGAGACGGAGGACCGCCTCATGATATTGAGACTTCCCTTGTCAACGTTGAGGGATGGAAGACCGCCTCATGATACTGAGACTTCTCTTATCAACGAAGAGGGACGGGGTACCATCTCATGACACAGATTTCCCTTGTCAACGTGGTTGGATCAAGGACCGCCTCATTATATTAACCTTGTCAACGAAGAGGACCGGAGGACGCCTCGTGACACTTGGACTTCCACTGTCAACGAATAGGGAAAAAGGACCGCCTCATGACACCAAGACTTCCCTTGGAAACGAAGAGAGACGGAGGACCGCCACATGACACTACCTTTGTCCACGAAGAGGGAGGGAAGACGGCCTCATGACGTTGAGACTTCCGTTGTCAACGAAGAGAGACGGATGACCGCCTCATGACACTTAGACGTCCCTTGTCAACGAAGAGGGACGGAGGACCGCCTCATGATACCGATACCTCTTGTCAACAAAGAGTGACGGAGGACCACCTCATGACATTTAGACGTCCCTTGTCAACGAAGAGGGACGGAGGACCGCCTCATGACACCGATACCTCTTGCCAACGAAGAGTGATGGAGGATCGCCTAATGACACTTAGACTTCTCTTGTCAACGAAGAGTGACGGAAGACCGCTTCATGATACTGAGACTTTCCTTGTCAATGTGGTGGGATGGAAGATCGCCTCATGACGCTGAGACTTCCTTGTCAACGAAGAAGGACGGAGGACCGCCTCATGACACTGAATCTTCCCCTGTCAATGATGAGGAACGGAGGACCGCCTCATGACACTGAGACTTACCTTGTCAACGAAGAAGGACGGTGAACCGCTCTAATACAGAGACATTCCTTGTCCACGAGGAGAACCGCCTCATGGCACAGACTTCCCTTGTCAACGAAGAGGGACGGCGGACCGCCTCATGACATTGTGAATCCCTTGTCAACGAAAGACAGAGGATCGCGTGATGACAATAAGACTTCCCTTGTCAACGACGAGAGACGGAGGACCGCCTCATGACATTGAGACTTTCTTTGTCAACGTCGAGGGATGGAAGACCGCCTCATGACACTGAGACCTCCCTTGTCAATGAAGAGGAACGGAGAACCATCTCATGACACAGACTTCCCTTGTCAACGTAGTGGGATCGAGGACCGCCTCATTACACTGACCTTGTCAATGAATAGGACCGGAGGACGCCTCATGACACTTGGATTTCCATTGTCATTTGTCCACGAAGAGGGAGGGAAGACGGCCTAATCTCTTGTCAACGATGAGGGACGAAGGACCGCCTTACGACACTGCGACTTCCCTTTTCAACGAAGAGGGACGGAGGACAAAAGAAGTCTAAGTCTCGTGAGGCAGTCCTCCGTCGCACTTCGTTGACAAGAGATGTCTCCGTGTCATTAGGCGGTCCTCCATCCCTCTTCGTTGACAAGGGAAGTCAGTGTCATGAGACGGTCTTCTGTACTTCTTCGTAGAAAAGAAAAAAAACACAGTGTCCTGAGACTGTTCCCCATCTCTTTTCGTCGACAAGGCAAGTCATAGTCGTGAGGATGTCCCCAATCCTTATTTGTTGACAAAGGTCGTCTTAGTGTCATGAGACGATCTTCTGTACCTCTTCGTTGTCAGGTGAAGTCTCAGTTCATGAGACGGTCCTGCCCCCTTCGTCGCAGTGTCATGAGATGGTCCACGTCCCTTATTGTTGACAAGGGACGTCTCAGCTCATAAGACGGTCCTCTGTCCTTCTTCATTGACAAGGGAGTTCTCAGTGTCATGAGACGGTCCTCTGTCCCTCTTCGTCGACAAGGGAAATCTCAGTTCAGGAGACTTCCAATTGTCCTTCTTTGTTGACAAGGGAGGTCGCAGTGTCATAAGACGATCCTCCTTCCCTCTACGTTGACAAGGGAAGTCTCATTTCATGAGACGGTTCCCCGTCCTTCTTTGTTGGTAAATGATGTCTCAGTGTCATGAAACGTCCTCCGCCTTCTTCTTTGACAAGGTAAGTCTGACTTCATGAGACGGCCCTCCTTCCTTTTTCGTTGACAAAGGAAGTCTCAGTGTCATGAGTCGGTCGTCCGTCCCTCTTCGTAGACAATGGAAGTCTCACTTCATGAGACAGTCCTCCATCCTTTTTCGTGGACAAGGGAATCCTCAGTTGATGAGACGGTCATCCGTCCCTCTTCGTTGACAAGGAAAGACTGTTCCCTGTCCCGTTTTGTTGACAAGGGAAAATTCAGTCCATGAGACGGTCCTCTGTCCCTCTTCGTCTCCGTCCTTCTTCGCTGGTAAGGGATGTCTTCGTTTCATGAGACGGTCCTCTGTTGACAAGGGAAGTCTCAGTTCATCAGACGGCCCCCCTTCCTTTTTTCGTTGACATAAGAAGTCTCAGTGTCATGAGACCGTCCTCTGTTCCTCTTCGTAGATAAGGGAAGTCTCACTTCATGAGACAGTCCTCCTTTGTTGTGGACAAGGGAAGCCTCAGTGGCATGAGGCGACCCTCCGTCCCTCTTCGTTGACAGGGGAAGTCTCAGTTAATGAGACGGTCTTCAATACTTCTTTGTTGACATGGGAAGTCTCAGTGTCATGAGGAGGTCCTCCGTCCCTCTTCGTTCTTGCGCCCACTCCAGAAGAAAGCCCCCAGCGGGCACGCAACATTGCGACAACGTTGAATCAATGTCATGACGTTGCATCGACGTTGATGGGACATTGTATATGTGAATGTCATGTACCCGCTGGGTGTAACTCGATTTATTTGATCTGTCCCTCCTCTGCTAGTCGATTCTCGCTCAATATTGCTATCTGGACATTCTATAAGCCACAATATGACAAATGCAAACAGTAAAAATCTAGATCAGCCAGTGGAGATATATAGTCTGACCAGAAAATTTGCCACACTTCGTTATGTTCAACTGTGTGCACCCAGCTAGCATTCTACATAAATCTACAGCGGGCCGTTAGCGGCCCGTCAGCTACCCTGACGGGCCGCTAACGGCCCGCTTTAGATTTATATAGAATGCTTACTGGGCAGTGATTCTATAAGCGAACAGTGGTCCTGATCAGACTGCACGGATGCGCTTCCGCTGCGCATTTGTCTGAAGACACGAATTCACATAGCGAGGGTGATATGGTCCTAGTACTCTGCAAATTAGTTATTTTTCTCTGTCTGTCAAAGTGTCACTGAGTTATGTATTATATATCACTGTGTATGCGGTTCATAAAATGTGCGTTCGGTTCTATGTGGAAACTGGTATGATATTACTGAAGAAAAATAGTTCCATTCGGTCCGCCCTACCCAACCTCCACCAATCCCACCACATTGCGAATTGTACGGACTCATTCCTATAAAAATTGATAAAGGACACAGTAAAAAATTAATGACAGAGACAGACAGTTGTGACAAGAAAGAAGCTACAATGTCCATGTTATGTTTGTATATGCAAACGGCTTCCTATATTTTATTTCTAAATTTAGTTCAGACATTGGTTTTTCCACTGGAATTTCCGTATTTTCAGCTTTTGCACTTTGTTTCTAAGAAGCTTTAACAATTATTAACTTTTTAAAAAAGCTAGCGGGTCCTTTAGCTTCAGCAATTGCACGTACGCCTATGACGATTATACCGCACATGATGGCATACGTACCAGTATTCACTAAACTAACCTGAATGACTCGTTATTTTCCGAATTTAGTTTCTCTCCGAATTGTCGAAGTTACCTCTGATGTATACACAAGATATATGTGCCACGGCCTTTATTTCTAGACCGTTACCTTTATCCTGTAATTTTTCAACATTTTGACTGTAGTAGATCTCTAGATGGGGGAGTTCTGGGCTAGTATCTGCTAATTTGACAATGGAATGCTTTCATTTTAATGCCAGTAAAGGTACTCTTAGGACAGGTTCATTTCATAATTAAAGGGTGTCCGAATTGTTTTTGTTTTTTTTTAAGGAGAATGGGTGAGAGTGTGAGTAGACAAATTTGCTAGTAATGTTCACTTCATCATTAACCAGAGATTAGACTTCCATCGGCTAAGCTACCTCAAAGACTAGCACTAAGGTGTGATAAAATGAAAGTGACATTGACCATTAGTTCAAGGCGAAGTTCTAGGTCCGAAAAAGCTTTGAACTGCAAGTTTTAATGAAAAGAAGGTTTTTTTTCTATACTATGTCTGTGCACAAAATTCTTGCTTGTTGCCAGAATTCTTATTCATAGAAATACTCCGCCATGAAAAAATAAATGATGATATTAATGAAACTTCTATTTCAGAGCGCTATTCTTAAGGAACATTGGTTTATATAATCCACCTATTATTTCATTTTCTTGCCTGTTACAAATGAACAAATGTCAGTATCTCGGAGGCCAGTAGGCAAATCCTGAACAAATATCATTCAAAGCACTTCTTTGGATTTGTAAACTTATTGTGTTATGTTTTTCGGATTGTTTTGAAAGCCGATACTTGTACAAATAAATTAAAAAAATATTAATAGAGTATTCTCCCTTAATTCACATACATAATAAATAATCATACTTTATCTCCATTTTCAACACTTGAAGACTGTGGAAGCGTCCTAGTGTCAACCGAAAAAAAATATTTAAGTCCTATGTAGGACTATGTAGGATAATACCTCCTACGTAGGAGATAATAAGTCCTACATAGGAGATAGCAACTCCTACGTAGGAGATAATAAGTCCTACGTAGGAGATAGCAACTCCTACGTAGGAGATAATGTCCTACGTAGGAGATAATAAGTCCTACGTAGGAGTTACTAACACCTACGTTGGAGATAATAAGTCCTACGTAGGAGTGAGTAAGTCCTAAGAAGGAGTCAGTAACTCCTACGTAGGAGATAATAAGTCCTACGTAGGAGATAGTAACTTCTACGTAGAAGATAACAAGTCCTACGTAGGTTAGTAACTCCTACGTAGGAGATAATAAGCCCTACGTAGGAGATAGTAACTCCTACGTATGAGATAATAAGTCCTACGTAGGAGATAATAAGCCCTATGTAGGAGTTAGTAACTCCTGCGTAGGAGATAAGTCCTACGTAAGAGTTACTAACACCTACGTAGAAGATAATGTCTTACGTAAGACTTACTTTCTCCTACAAAGGTGTTAGTAACCGCATTACAATGCGGAGAAAAACAAGTTTATGTTGGTCATATTTCATTCTATAAAATATATCTATTCAATTGATTATTATTTATTTGTTTATTTATTTATTTATTTATTTAAATGATTGGTAATAGCAACAGTGATTTAACTGTTCATTTGTATTCCGAAGAATAAATATTATGCTGGTCATGTTCAAAACGTTTTGTTTTTAAAAGAGTAACATGGGGCTTAAACAGTTTTTGCTGCATTTGTTCATAGTGGTAAAATGTTGCTAATTAGTAAACACCTTAAATCTCTATCATACTTAAATTTGATTAAGTCCGTGTTACTACCTGTTGACATGGCTTATACGTGCTGTTTTTTTTTTTTTTTTTTTTTTTTTTAGTGACAAACAGTGTGCAGACCTTAATGCTCTGTAATGTAATATCTGATCAGGGGCCGGACTGCTGTTTGTTAAGGCGTGTCTATACTTAGGCAAAATACGTAAACCACTTTCTTCTCTAACCATCATTTGTCAGATTCAATAAATTGTTCACACCTTTTCAAACTTGGCCTAAAGCAAAGGTACTTGTTTCAAAAAACAAACCTGGGATATCTGATGATCCTTTACCACACTTGCCCTATATTTTTTACAAGGCCATTATAGTACCCACTGATTTGTCTAAACATTGCTGGCTAAGTGTAGAACCGTGTAGACCCTGATTACACAATGTGTTATGTGACATCTGATCTGGGTCTTCACTGTAAGCACAGGCCTCTGTGTCTAGAAACATAGGGTAGTACCAGTAATAATCCAAGGAAACGACATTTTATCCATATTTACTAACTACCCAACACAGAAATAACAAGAGTCTCTCCAAATAATAAAAACAGGATTTAATAATATGTGAAACAATTGTAGTTCCAGATCAGCATGTGTGCATAGATTTTTTTCGCTGATAGAATGTGCAAGCTCTATTCGCGTGCAGTGTAGACTCTGATAATAAAGCGGACGCACAGACTAATCTGGGTCTACGGTGGTTGCATAATTCATAAAGTCCAGTTTTATTTGAAAAGACTCAATCATCATTGTTTCTTATTTTACTTGCAGACACCTCAAAGTTCTACAAAATATCAACAAGACATTCTACTTTTATTTTTATTAGTATACATTGTTTTATATTAAAAAGATTGTTCAAACATGTGTAAACACAAGTTTAATAACACCAATTGTGTATTTCCAGAATCTGTATCTAGCTTTTTAACGCTGCCAGACAACAGAGTCACATAGAGGCAGTATTTCCATGAAACCGGTTAAATACAACCTTCTCCTGGGACCTGTAGCTTCTGGTTTCATTTATCTACTTGACATCATACAGCTGAGACCCAGAAGCCTCAGGCCACTGGACAGTTTGATCTATAACTCATGCAATAAAAACAAAGTGGTCAAAACATCAAATGAACATCAACATTTGAAAAGGACCATTACGGCAAAGATCTAAGAATCCGAGCAGACAAATCAGCATCTTTAATTGTGTACCTAAAGAAACACTGGTTACTGTAGAATACATTGATAAAGAGTGAAAATCCTGATCAGAATGTGCAGATATGCTGTCTGATCTGGGTATTTCGTGTTTGCATAATACACAATCTCCCTTTTTCATAATCTGACACAAGTGTCCTTTATCTGAGACAGGTCACTGCAATTCTCTGTTTCTTAAGTTTGATTGGTTAACTGAAAAATGTAAGGCAACATTTATGCATCAAGGACAAACTGATGATATTCGTCATTTTCCCAGAAAGTAGGTTTTGACATATCATGCAAATTGTCTCCAATAGAGACAGTTTGCATGAACTGTCAAACTAATATTTGGGGTAAAATTGTTTAACCCTTATCCTTTACCACTCTCTGGGCTAATTCAGCAGACGATAAATTGGTGATGTTTGTCTTAATTTACCCAGAAAATAGGATTTGACATTTTATGCAAATTGTTTCCAACAGACACTTTGCATGAAATGTCAAACCCTTTCTGATGTGTGTGTGTGTGTGTGTGTGTGTATGTGTGTTTGTGTGTGTGTGTGTGTGTGTGTGTGTAGTTCCTGAATTATCGTTCACTAAATAAATTACATTTTTAATTAATCAATAAATTTTGTTTTCTTAGGTTAAACTATTGATCTTCATTTCAAAATCGTATTGAATTATTTATAACTACATACTATCTCCTACGTAGGACATATTATCTTCTACGTAGGACTTATTATCACCTATGTAGGAGTTACTATCTCCTACGTAGGACTTATTATCTCCTACGTAGGAGTTACTAACTTCTACGTAGGTTTTAGTATCTCCTACGTAGGAGTTATCATCTCCTACGTAGGAGTTACTGTCCTACGTAGGACTTATTATCTCCTACAGAGAACTTATAATCTCCTACGTAGGAGATACTATCTTCTAAGTAGGACTTATTATCTCGTACGTAGGACTTATTATCTCCTACGTGGGACTTAAATATTTTTTTCACCTGGCACTAGGACGCTTCCATAGAAGACCGAGGTGAAGACACTGAAGTAAAATTTTATGCTACTGAATGCAGGCCAATATATTGAACTGTGATATAGCTTTTCATTTAGCATACAATGACAATAATCAAATATAGTCGTTGTATCGATACAACCATTTAGCTCTTATAATTAAGTGAATTATAAAGTGTACTTCGCAGTTGACCAAACGGCTTCTCTACGTGAATGTAGATGCAACATGATAAAACGATGTGTATATTTCAAGTTCAAGGATTTTACCGCTTCATGCTTTATTTATTAGTAATCTGCCATAAGCCCATTGTTGTTTACATAATACTGGTATCTTACACCCTGAGGAAAACCAACACAACATCCACAGATTACCATGAACCTGTTGCCACAAGCGAAATCAGTGCAACCTTAATGTCGCTTCCGTATACCTGTGAAATCTGGCTCAATAGGCCTCTGGCCAGCTATGGTTTACCTAGACCCCACCCAACCCCACCGCCCCGAATTTTGTAGACCAAGTTTTGTTAAAGCCTATTATCTTGCAAGTATTTTGCAGCATTTTAGCTATCTGGCAATGGGGGCGTTACTGAGTAACAACCTATTACATTCATTACCCTACAAAACGTATAATACCAAAAGAAATTATTAAACCAATTTGAATTGGAGCAAAAAGTAAATATATGTTCCAACTAAATATATGAAGTAAAAGAACAGTCCACTAACTACAAAATGTGATTTTTGAAATTTCATTTTGGCATTACATGGCGTTACACATGTTACATTTTCTAATGTGCCCTTTAGAAATGAGTATTTTATCCCATATAGTTCATTTTCATAGATTGTACTTTGCTTCTGTGACTTTAAATTTGTAATTTCTGATAGGGTATTTAAATACCCTTTTCAAAGCTACAAACAGTATCTCTCTAGCTTTTACACTTTTTCAGTTATTGACTGTTAAGCAAAGTCATTCCGCTGTGAAATGTAACATCGAAAAAAAAGTCATTTTCACATAATACAACATAAATGCAGCCTAAAAGTTGTTCAGATAAAGTGAGTTCTTATTTTAGCATTATATCTTAGTCAGATGGGATATATAGGCGCAATAAAACATGTCTCTGCCGTATCATTCTGTCCATGGTAACGTAGGTAACATCTATAATATCAACAAGCTGTGGGCTTTAGTGGTTTTCCGTATGGTAATCTGTATCAGTATTTAGTGTCTCTGTTTTGTATCATTTAGAAGTCTTTGTAAGCATTTTCAAAACTGCAAATTTAATGCCGATATTCTTTGTCAGTTATAAACATTGAATACTGTCAACAGTACTGTTAACAGTAAAGTTGCTATCTGCATCAAACCACTTTTGCATAAATTACTGAATAATGTCCTGAAGTTTTCAATTTATGGCAAATGCTTATAATTTCTTTATGTCTAAATAACTATGTACAGATAAATTATATGTCAGACACTCGCATGACTTTACATAATAATTTATCAGTGGTAACATATTAAGTGGTTACACTTTAATGTCTTAATTTTAGGGGATATTTTGTCTCTGTAAAAGTCTGTACCTATACTTTTTTTGGATAACATTTTTATTAGATTTGGAACTTTACTTTATAGGCAAACTACTGGTATTCCGATGGGAACTAATTGTGCTCCTCTTGTTGCAGATTTGTTCCTTTTTTTGTTATGAAATAAATTTCATGAAGTCTCTCTCACGGGAAAATCAGGCTGGCATTATTGAGGCTTTTAATTCCACTTCGAGATACCTTGATGATTTATTAAATATTGACAATATTTACTTTGACCAAGTGGAGGACTTCATATACCCTACTGAACTCCAATCAAACAAAGCCAATTCTTCCGATACAGAGGCACCTTTTTTGGATTTGAATCTATATTTATCTAATGGTACTGTTTCCACCAAAATTTATGATAAACGGGGCGATTTTGATTTTGATAAAGTCAATTTTCCTTTCCTGGATTGCAATGTTCCTCGGCGTACCTCATATGGGTTATACGTATCTCAACTTATCAGATTCGCCAGAGCTTCTTCAAATCTTAGTGACTTTGCCCTTACTGCCAAACTTCTTTAGCAGGGTTATCGTTGTTTTAAACTTCGTAAAGCGTTTTCGAAATTTTATCGCAGACACAGTGCCTTGGTAGAAGAATATAACGTCGGTCTGAAAACACTTCTGCAACATGATATATCGGAACCAGAATTTTACTGTGACTTAGTGTACAGATTTAGAAAAAAGATGTGGGAAAATCTAACTTTTTGGAGCAATTCAGAAAACTAATTAATCGCTATAAAAGAATTGGCTATAGCCTCGATATTATGCGACAGACTGCATGCCTAGTTATCAACCCAATCATTTTTGATGGCTATGCTTCACTCTTTAATTGCACGACGGCGGTTCGGGCCTAAGACTCAAATGACGGCCTCTTCGTAAAACTTTAACCAGTGGGTTGGGGCTTGTCGATATGTCTTTGGCTTGGCCCGCCGTGGTTCAACTATTGGTTTTCAATTACTCTGGCAGACAGTAGAATTAGCCATGAGTACTCTTTGTTTATCATTGTGATTATGAGTGTAATTTGATTTTTATGTTTTCGCTTTGATGCATTGACTGAGTTGGGAGCCTTTATGCGACCCGAATTTTTATGTATTTCTGTATTAAGAGTAGCATCGGGATCCAGGGTGAAGTTGGCTAGCTGTGAAAGTGCTTTAACCCCGCTTCCATACCCCCTCCCCCGCCGCACCCCCGTGGTTTATTCTACTGACCGTTCTAAAGCGATGGCCCCGGTGTTAGTCTTACTTTGTTGCTTTGTGGTTCATTCTACGAGGCGATTTGTTTTATGTCTTACCTTGTGTCATTTTGTTCTTGTGTTTTTCAGTCCTTTTAGCATTGTGATTACCTCGCTTGGGGCAGAGAGAGCTGATCTTAGTGCTCTTCATACGTTTGTTTGATTTGCGCTTGTTTGGTTTTGTCTATTCCCTCTTCCTCTTGGTGTCTGGGAAGGGCTGCTGCTTGTGATTGTGGCACTCCCTGTTCTTTTCTCTTACCCTTTTGTTTATCTATTGGATTAATACTCGGTTTTGAAATAAGATTTTTCATAATGAAAAGGATAACAATGACACTTTCGCCTTATTTATTCTGTTACATTATCAGGTGTGTTACGTAGGTAATTCATTTATCTGCAATCTAGCTAACCAATGCACATCAATTAAAGAATTGTATTGGTATGAAGATCCAAACTATAGCTTGCTACACTAATTTTTGTTTAATTTATTTATTTATGACCTTCAAATCTATTTGAAAACATGGATCATTATGCAGCTGACCACAAAGTCTTTCTGTTACATGTTTCATCTATGTAACATAAAACATTATTTCTGATTAACCAATATTGGTACAAGCATAGACACGTGCCAAGAAGTGTACTTAATACCGGAGTAGCAATTACATGTAGTCCTGATTAAAGCAAACTGTCTATCACTAGTCCTGATTAAAATAAAAATGTTTATCACTATCATAAGCTGCCGCAGGACATATAGGGCCTGTGAATACAGCGATGACTAGTCAATGTCTTTCCTGTGTGCTCAATGAATAGCAAAACATTTCAGCTTTCATGCAGACTGCAAAGACTGATCAGAATGAGCGGACAGCCAGGCTTATCTGAGTCTTCGCCAGGTGCACAAGTCAGTTGTTAGCTTTGCCATGCTGCGGCTTAAATACATTAAGGTAACATAAGTTAATCATGTTGCCTTACGGTAATATGATTTCCTCCAAAACATACAATGTTGCTTTATCTCTTAAATATATACAATAATCCTTAAAGATAAGTGGGTGACATCAGGCAAATTTAGAAACATACATAACACAATGAAAATAAGTATAACCTAGAGTAATATAGTGACTTTAATACCTTTAGAGATTCTCTTTTGAAAACAAAACTGGTATGTGGCTTGATTTTCACCTGCTCCATGCATATATTTGTTCATTTTTCTATTATAACATAAACTACCGGTTTCTAGCTAAAACGCATAAATAAAAAAAAATCAGATCAAGATTATTGGATATAATTAGCTAAAGTCAGCATGACATATTTGTATATAACTTTGTAATTAACTATGAAAGGACCTAGAAAAGCTATTCTTAGTATCAGAATATGCATTCTGAGCAGCAGAAGTTGTATTCAAAGCATCAGAGTATGTCTCAAATATGTAAATCTGAAGACTGATCAGTGTCTGAGCAAAAGAAAAATGGCCTTAAATAACATGGGACTTTAATAAAAGTAATGAAAGATCATTGTTGAGTCTTATTTTTTGGTAGGGTCTGTCTTTCGAAGCACAATTAAGGTTGTAAAAGTCTAAGTAGAGATAAGCAAGGAGTCTGATTAAGAATAGCAGTTACAGTTGTGCTACATACGTTACCAGACATGGCAGGTAAATGATAATGTCTGTTAATGGCATTTTATATTGGTTGTAAAGTATTCACCTTAACAGAATCATTGACCATCAGCAAGTACTATGTCATTGTCATTTCTGAAATTGCAATGGAAATAAAAGGGGAAAATAGAATACCTTATCGTATCTTGGCATCAAAATAATCTAGTAATAAATGGTATACCAGGAGCAGGGACCGAAGAATTTGTATTTTTATATCTCATTATAGTTTCTTAGTAGCCAAATCTAAATTCAGACTCTGCCATAAGCCATATAAGGCTCAGAGACGCAACCAGTCCTATGATTTATTTTATACGGTCACCAGTCTCACAATCAAGTGCACGTTTTAGAGGTCCATTTTAAAATAACAAAGAGAATGGAAATCGTTTTGCTTAATGTTGTTGTGTGTTATTCTTATTACTTATATCACTAATAAAATTTAAAACAAGATAGTTGTATACTTTTATATCTAGAATGCTTTTCGTATCACTATATATGTGATAAGCAATAGTAATCATTTATTTAATGTGTTTGTCATCAAATTATATTATGTATGACTGACCTATATGTATTGTTTTTACATGGTATTTCATAATAAGGAGATTTTATTGAAGCAAACTGTCTTCTAGCCAGCATAAAATGTTTTATTTTATACACTGTGGCAACAAAGAAGCGCCAGAGTGCGCATGCTGTGTATTTGGCTGCATCTAATTGCAGTGCAGTGTTTATATATGTGTGATGTTATTATCAGCCTGATTAACACTGCTTTTACATGTAAACTCAAATAATGAAATAGTTCTCCCTGAATAATTTGTGCCCTCAGAATGTTTGTTTTCACTTTAACCATGCTTTTCAGTTGATATTTGGCAAGTATACAGTATTTACAGTATTTTCATTGATGGAGCTCTACTACAGAGATTTCTCCTGCAAACACTGTCTATAGGAAACAGTGTTCTGATATTACAGCACTTAAACTGACAAGTAACGTTTGTAACAGTATTAAGTATGCAATATTTCTGGAAGTCTAGATCGATTTAAGTTTTAGAAATTCAGCTTTATGCATAGAGCATAAGCACTGAGGAGCTCACATCATATAAGTATTATGAAACGGGGATATTTCTGTATTTGTTATAGGGCACATTTTACTATTTCAAAGATGAAATTATCAGTTGGATACACCAGCAGACAATTGGGGACTGTTTTCTTTCACTTAACTAACCAAAGTATAAAGGTATCTGAGGAATAATTTACTAAATTTGTTACTAAAACACTTATGGAGCTGATTTTCCTTCACCTTTATATAAAAAGTATCAATAGCCATTTTTACAATGCAGATAAAGTATCACTCAAAAAGTAACATATATAACATTAAGAAGTGCCTAAAGCATTTATTCAAAGCATATAATGCATTAAACCAATCATAATAGTTAAATGCATTGTACTAATTGCAACCACAGTAAATAAGATGTTAAGAAGTTTGAAATATTAATACTTTTCAGAAAAGAAGTTTAAGCTGTTTTAAAGTAACTGTCGTTCCTTATGTCATTTACTTCGCCAAGCTGGTTAGTTTTCATTTCTTGCTGTACAAACGAGGACAAATAGTGTTTATCTATTGTACAACAGCATTAGATAAAATTTCTAGTCACTGACTGGTTATAATCGTCCAAAATCTTGTATCAGGAAATATATATATGAGGCTTATGACTTTTAGTAACGTATGTAACAGTTAAAAAAAAACAGTCATTGACAGCTAAACATATTGAGATACCAGTCTCTATAAAACCACATGCACTGGTAGCAAATAGCCTGCTAGTAAGCAAGTATGGATACTTTAGTATCTACACCAAATTATATTTTATTGTTTTGATGGTAACGTTGGTAACATGGCTGTTACACGCAAACGCCCCCATCGCCAGATAGCTGACATGTGTCATCTTGTTTCTTAGATAGTATACTTTCAGAAAATAATAGTGTACAAAATTCCCCCCGGGGTGGGGGAGGGGGTCTATAGCCAGCCAAAGGTCTACAATGACTCTATATCTAAATAATGCAAGAGATCAAATTCGGCCAAATACTCTATGTTGACCCAAAGTGTCTGACTCTATATCCAGGCCGTCTGAATAAAATCAGAAGACCTTTCAGTCTTCTGTAAAAGTATCTTTTACATTTCCTCTTTGCAATTTGTGTACAATCAATATTAACGAGTCTACATATACCGATTCATTTCTTCCAAATGTCACCATTTTTGTCGTTGTCAGTACATACGCTAAAATTACGAAGTCTGTACGCTGTTTTCGCTGCTTTTTCGCTTTTATATACCAGTGTTGATTCCGGACAAGGATTTGACAGCAGGTGTGGATTCAGAGATGGTTCACGGGTTTGTGAGAGACCAGTTGACTCAAATTTCATTTTCATTGGATAAATTTAATAAATTTGTGACACCGTATTATTTATACCCCTTAATGTTTACCTTATATACTTCTCTTAACTACCTGAGAATGTGTATAAAATTGCTGCACATGTGCCAAACAGTGTAGACCCTGATCAGACGCCGCGTTCTTTGGCGTCTGATCTGCGTATACAATGTTTGCTAATTAGGCTTATCTGTCTGAAAACGTATAGTCAGTACGGTAATTTGGTAAAATCGGCCCCCATCCCTAAAAAATCAATCTGAATCCGCCCCAGGATAGCAATTGTGTTATCTCTGCGTTCAAGAAGCCGTAAGCGTGTGCGTTCGTGCTAAGTCTAGAGTGTGTATCATTGAGGTTGTCCTACGAAGGACGAATATATCCCAAAAATAGATCTATAAACATTTACCTGTTTATATAAACTCAAAGAAAGGACTTTTATCCTAGGTCAAAGGTTATATTTACCACCTGTGTCTACTGTCAAGCGAAAACTTAGAAAATCAGGAACTTTAACTGATATTGTGTTGACATGGACTATAGTGTATTGCTGTATTATCCTAATATTATTGGTATGTTCTATGAAATATAATATTGTATGGGATTATTTTCCCCACTGTGTATTGTCCGGTTCATACTTTGTTTCTTGTTGTGAAAGGGAAGTACTGGTATGAGGCGCCATTTCTGTACTTATGTGTAAATTTGGCCTCACAGTAATATGGGATCTTGGATATCCTTAGAACGGCCGAGGGTTTTGAAAAATGTAGCCAAAATGAGGGTAGAGTCGAATATTTACCTCTGGAATCCAACATAAGCAGCTGATAAAACACCGCTAACTTGAAAACGAAAGTAGATATGTTATTCTTCACAATCAGGCACTGCTAAATTTTTACATTCACGAAAGGTCGTGGCGCACGGTGGGAAAATGTATGCGCATGATGTTTTTTTGCGATTTCATACTCCATGTTTTCCTCATTTTTCTCTCTCTTTCACTCCGTTTTCCTTTGCCTTTTCTTGCTCATTTCATATGCTGGGTTTGATTGGTATTAACAGGGTTGCATTGCGAAAGTTCAACGGTAAACCGAACATTTTTGGTTCGAAATTTTGACCAGTTTCTTTTCTTACTTCGAAGCCTTTTGCGCCCTTTCTTTACATGCTAGAGAGATCGTGTTCATACTATTATTACCCCGCATACTACCGTATTAAATGGGGATGATTGTTTGTATTAATCTTGCCGTGTGAGTCGTTCAAAAAGTGTTGGACAACAATTACGCATAAATACGCTACCGCCGCCGAAAGGTCTTGGGCAGGGACGGAGTGCTCGTACTTACTCGAGTACTGTTTTTTTTTTTTTTTTTTTTTTTTTTCCTCCCATACTTACCTCTACTCGGTACTTAGCGAAAATGTATGCACTCGCATTTACTCGAGTACGGAAGCAAAACCTCTGTACTTATAAGTACATTAGGGGCCCTGCTGAGTACTTTTTGACACTTTTTTTAAGGGTATAATTTCAATCAGATGTCTGAATATCTAGGAAATAATGTAGTTTTTTTTTCTTATTACACGCCTTTTAGAACGGTGTGGACACAATAATATCTTTTGGTCAGGTCTAACTATGCATATTATTGCCAAGGAGCAATAATGTTTTAGATTAGCATGCTATTGTTATATTTTTCACACCTGCTACTCTCAAGATGGTATAGTCACACTGTAATCCTGAGGCGACAAATCGGACGACAACAATGAGTGTGAATAGGACTAACTAGCAAAAACGCCTTACTGCCAGAGAACAAGAGTTACAATGATTTTATCCCATGTAACATTACGAAAACACGCCTATACAAATATATAGAAAATTTCACCTCCAAAAACTGAAACTTTTCACATAAAAAACTCAGATATTTTTCATATTTCTGCTCAAAACATAGATTGTGGGTACTCGTTAGAACCGGAGAGGCGGTTCGAACGAGTACCCACAATCTATGTTTTCTCCGAGGCGGTTCTAACGAGTACCCACAATCTATGTTTTGAGCAGAAATAAGAAAAATAATGTATACCCCTGTAAACCCCAGTTTTACTACATAAAAGTGGGGTTTAAGGGGGTTAAAATTATATAGGCGTGTTTTCGTGATGGTTGTTCTCTGACAGATACATGCTTCTTGTTCGATCTTATCTGGATAACCGGCGCGATATCCCAAAAACATGCCTTTGGTTACATGGTTAGATATTTATTATTTTACTGTTACGTATGAATAACAGCTCTCAGCATTGATAGTGTAGTAGCGCGGCAAAGC
Source organism: Anodontia alba (assembly GCA_964016985.1). Lineage (NCBI taxonomy): Eukaryota > Metazoa > Mollusca > Bivalvia > Lucinida > Lucinidae > Anodontia > Anodontia alba. The sequence goes on from OZ024830.1 coordinate 14,391,691, forward strand.
GAGGTACAAATAATCGATATGTGTGTAAATATATAGGGCGCATAGTTGACCAGTCTAACTGGTTCGGACCTTTTAGCCTCGTGGTTATAACGCTCGATTACACATCCAGGGATACCCGGTTCGATTCCCGGTCGGGGCATTCGATGGGAATATTTTCTTTACAGGTTTATTTCTACTACATTTGGTACCCTGACCAGGATGACAACCATCGGAGCCCAAGGGCGATGCAATGACAACGGAGCCACAAAAGTGCCTGGGAATAGTAGAAAATATTTGATACAAATGTTTCAGAATGGAGGAATGTAGCAGCTTGGCAAAGCGAAATGCAAAAAGTCGATATTTGTGTAAATATATAGGGCGCATAACTGACCAGTCCAACTTGTCCGGACCTTTTAGCCTCGTGTATATGACGCTCGATTACAGATCCAGGGGTACCTGATTCGATTCCTGGTCGGGGCACTCGACAGGAATATTTTCTTTACATGTCTATTTCTCCTCCTTCTACAACAGCCATCATATTTACATGAATTCACTTACTCAAATGCCGTTTTATCGATTGCGCGCGCGTCTTGTGTATGCCTGTCTAAACATTGTGGATAATGAATTTAGTATTTGAAGATGTCATCAAAAACATCTATTCACCAACATTCTATTATCCCGGAAGGCACTGTCAGTAATGTAATGCACAATACTGTCCGCAAATGAAATAAAAACGAAAACAACGTTCAACTTAGTTAATTATTCTAGACTTTTACCTGGTTTTAACTCTGAAAGTGCTGCAATAGACGACACTTTGATCGTTTTTTATTTTATTTTTTATTTTCTTCTTCTTATTATTATTTCTATTTTTTTTTATGTTTTTTTTTTAGAGAATATGACAACATCCGTTACGAAAACACGCCTATTCAAATATATTGAAAATATCACCACCATAAACTGAAAGCTTTCAGATAAAATATAAATTGTGGGTACTCGTTAGAACGCGATCTATGTTTTTGAGCAGAAATAAGAAAAACAATATATACCCCTGTAAACCCCAGTTTTACTATATAAAAGTGGGGTTTAAAGGGGTCAAAATTATATAGGTATGTTTTCGTGATGTCATTTGAATCGACATGAAATGCCAGATCTTATTTTCTATGTAAACTAGTAATAATAAAAGTTTAGAATGTTTTGCCTTGCATTTCAATGATTACACTGTGAAGGTGTGAAAAAGCATGTTATCTATATACCCAAATGAGATGATAATTATTGATATTTTATTATTTTCGCACCAAACTTTCCTTGGCCAAGTCATAATTGAAACTGCCTCGCTGATACAATGCCAACTATTAACCACAAGAAATACGCTTTGGTGAAAAAGTAACAAAGTTATAATCTGTTAATTACTCTATTCACTCCTATTGTTTCATCTGGAATTGAATGTTTTTTTTTTTTTTTTTTGTTTTGTTTTTTTTTTTTTGTTGTTTTTTTTTTCTGAATGGTTTTAATGGTATCTGTTTTTTCAGGTTATATTCGTTTGGTGCTGTTATTAAGCAGTTTATTGGTGTTTGAGACTCCGAAGGTGTTTCTTAGCCTTTATGTTGTCTCAGTGATTCTAGATGGTAAGTCTACACCTGCTAGTATACGTCACTCTTTTCTCATTTTCCCTCTTAACACAAAACAGTCATTATGGCATCCATAGCTTTTTAAACAAAAAGGTATTGATATTTTTCTTATTTCTCCATGAAAACATATATTGGGGTACTCATTAGAAGCGCCTCTCCGAGGCGCTTCTAATGTGTACCCACAACAAGTTTTCATAGAAAAATATGAAAAATATTTACGTGATACCCCCCTCTATCTTGTTGAACATGTTGACGGTACAATGCACTTGCTTTAAGACGCTGTTCCCTTATTGTACTGTGCTTACCTTGCGTATTCGAATACCTTAACATATTTCTTCTAAAATTTGAACACGTCAAGTTTTCTGCCCATGAATGCGTTTAAATCTGCTTGATGAGTGGCAAAAAGTATAGAACCTGATCAGACGCTAAGTTCCGTATCGTCTGAAATTGATATACAATGTTTGTTCAGAATTGCTTGTCCGAATATTTAGAGTAAATATGGTACCTGGATTTGAACACTTATACCGAGCCGTTTGTTCATCAAAGGTGGGCGAAACCGGAGAACCCGGTAAAAAGCCTCCTGACCATCCGTAAGCAGAACTTGGCTTTCCCACATGTGACCCGAGCGAGGCTCGAACCACATCGGTGAGCCTGAGAAGCATAATTGATTAAGAGTGAGCTCTTCTATCCACTAGGCTACGGGGGCCGCAAATAGTAGTTGATAAAGTGCCTAAAATATGCTCGCTGAAAGGTAAAATGTGCAACCTGATCAAATTGTATCTTTATCATTTGATCTGGTTCTGCACTGTTTGCTCATGCATTTCTGGATATTTTTGATAAATCAAGATGGTATTTACACTGACTCACTCATGTTCACAGAAAAATAGCTGTAAGCAGTAAAAAGAACTTTTATTCTGTTAGTTAGTTCTACAGGGCAAGGGATACTTCTTGCTTCTGGTACCGGGTAGTATACAACAAGAGCATCTACGCTTTCGCGTACGGTACGCATTTACTCTGTCAAGTCAATCTGTTGTTAGTAGAATAAAACCATTTATGCCTAGCGTCCCACGAAAGGGACATTTGCAAACAGTGTAGACCCAGATTTTTGATTAAAAAGTAATATATTTAGCCAGATACCCATTTACTTGGATATTAACCTTTGCAAAGCGTTGGGTAGGTTAAGAAGAATCCACTGGTATAAGTGAGTTAACGCTCACGACATTTTGAATTTAGCTTACCTGAGCTGGCTATTGTGATCACTTGGCGTCCGTCGTCCGTCCGTCCGTCGTCCGTAAACCCTTTGAACGACTTCTCCTCTGAAATCACAGGGCCAATTTTCTTCAAATCTTAGGTGGAGCTCTCCGATAATAGGGAATTGTAAATTTGTTGAAATGGTCATGGTCCGTTAATTAAGATGGCCGCCATGCCATATATGGTGAAAGTCCTTAAAAGCTTCTTCTCAAGAACCAAGAAAGCTTTAAGGCTGAATCTTGGTATATAGCATCAGGAACTCAAGATCTATTAAATTTATTCAAATGATGACCGTAAGTCAACCTTTGACCATTTTACGGCAAGGTCAAATTTGCGCCCCTATACATTTATATGGAGAAAATAATGATGTCATTTTTGTCAAAATGTATTAAAAACTAATAGCTGAAACTTACAATGTATGATTAAATTAATAAAACTTTTAGTTGCAATAAACATTTTGTCCCAAGGGGGTTATCTGCCCTTGGCCCAGGGCTATACACATGTACAATATTGTGTAATTCTTCTCTGAAACGGCTTGAGGAATTTTCACCAGATTTCACATGGAGCCTTCTGTCCAAAGGATGGTTCCGCCCAGTGAACAAGATGGCCGCCGTGCTCATATATGGTATAAGCACTTAAAACTCTTCTTCTCAAGAACTAAGAAAGCTTTGAGGGTGAATCTTGATATATAGCATCGGGGATTCAAGGTCTACCAGGTTTGTTCAAATGATGATCGTATGTTGACCTTTGATCTTTTTTACGGCAAGGTCAAGTTTGCGCCCCCTTACATTTGCATGGGGAAAATGTTGAAAAGTATTTTTTATTTTCAAAATGTATTGAACACTAATGGCTGAAACTTACAATGTATGATTAAATCATTAAAACGTTTTAGTTACAATCAACATTTTTATCCCCTGAGAGTTATCTGCTCTTGCCTCTGGGCTATATACCTGTACAAAATTGTGTAATTTTTAAATGTCTTCTTCTCTGAAACCGCTTGAGCAGTTTATATTCACCAGATTTCATTTTGGGCCTTCTGTCGAAAGGGTATTAACAAAACGTCGGGCCTGATCTGGATCCAAACTGTTTGACACTCTGATGGTATTCCTGAAAGATTGTTTGAAAAAAGTTAAAAAAAAAAACAAAAAAACTCATTAGCAGAGCCTTCAGCTATTGTGGAAAAATAAGAAAGTATTTATCTGGATACCACTGTCATAGGAGGGCCCGGATGGAGTTTACTGATCAGAGAAAAGTAGCAGTTTACACACTGATTGTAGAAAAGCTGCCAAAATTTACAGATCAGAGAAACCTGTGGTTAAATTTAAGTATAAACCCAGAAGGCATATCGATGATTATACAACGTCGTCTCAACTTCAGTGCAACGTCATGACTTGCATTGACGTTACATATAAACGTCATGTGCCCACTTGTAAGCGTTTTATCTTTGCATGCTGGGTAATTTTGCATGTTTTTGTCGTCTGTGGATTTTTTTTTAATTATCTTTTTCAAAAACAAACTTTCAGGAATACTACCAGTAGGGTATCAAACAGTTTGGATCCAGATTAGGCCTGACGTTTTGTCGGACCCGATCTGGGTCCAAACTGTTTGCAAGAATTATCAGCAGACGAAAAACGCCGCCACTAGCAGAGGACGAGTTAAAAAAAATAAGAAAATCCGATCAAAGTACTGAAGCGATAATGTTGTTAAATAGAATAGTAATGCTGTACAATGAAATAAAGAAAAATATGTGTGGGGTTTTATTAAAAAAGTGAAAAAGATGCATAATTTTTTTATAATATAGAAATAGATCTTTGTATAGAGATGATTTTGACTTTCTTTCAGCTGTTGATGGCATTGTTGCCAGGAAGTTCAATCAGACATCAGCATTTGGTGCTTGGGTTAGTAGAAATTTAATTTATGAAGAGACTATTCCTTTATAGTGATTTTTGTCATCAGTGGCAGCGAACATTGGTGGTTCTAAGACATGTCCACATTCACAGCAATTAATTCTGACATGAAACAGAAGTAAGAAAAGTATTATAATTAATAAAACTTCAATGATTCGAACACCAACACCGATGACTCATTTACCATGGCTATTTCGAACTCGTTTTTTGGTCCCTAGAAAATTACCTTGATAACCAAAAGAAAGCAACTATTTTTGGATATTTTAAGGAAAAATTCTTATTTTATCATAACAAGTATGTTGTGTGCACTCATTAGAATCACCTCATCGAGGCGATTATAATGCGTACACTCAACATACCATTATTATAACGAAAATCGACAAAGACACCCCTAAATTATATTAGTTTGCCCCTAGGCCTGGCACTATGATTAACCCTCAGTGGTTCGAACTACCCATGTCTCGAACAAATTTACATGGTCCAAAAGATGTTCGAGTTATTGAGATTCGACTGTATAAATCTACCAGCAAAATGTAAGCGAGCCAGCTGAGTAAGTTTACTGCATCACGAAAACATGCCTATATAAAGTTGACCCCCTTAAACCCCACTTTTATATAGTAAAACTGGGGTTTACAGGGGTATACATTATTTTTCTTATTTCTGCTCAAAAACATAGATTGTGGGTACTCGTTAGAACCGCCTCGTCGAGGCGGTTCTAACGTGTACCCACAATCTATGTTTTGAGCAGAAACATGAAAAATATCAGAATTTTTTATCTGAAAATTTTCATGTTTTGACGATAAAATTTGCAGTATTTTTGAATAGGCGTGTTTTCGAAATGACGGTTGCACGCAAGCAGCAGAGTGAGAGAAATTGGTAACCTTGTTTCCTCTAAATATTCATTATTGTGCTAAATATTTGAACGTCAGTCTGACTACCTGTCTGTGTTGAAAGAACTGCTCGATGAGTGGCAAACAGTGCAGACCCAGATCATTAAAGACTGAAATTACCCTCCCACACTATATATTGGAAGAGCCATTTTCGATTTTACGTATGTCAGGCTATATGATGTAGATATTCCTAAAGAAACATGGTTGAACTATTTGCAAAGAGTGGAGACCCTGATCAGACGCCGCATTTTGCGGCATCTGATCTGGGTCTGCACTCTTTGCCAGCTACCCGTTTAGGGGTTTCCAATCTTCAATGAGTTAAGTTGGAACTGTCTTGTTATGTTCCACACGCAACTGGTCAAAACGTGAGATGGAGCTTAAGAAGTTCAAATATGCCTGCGGAAGCTGAAATCTACATACAACTATTTTACAGCGTCTGATCTGGGTCTACATTGTTTGCTCTGATATGTCTGACTATTTGGAATCGTATGGATAGATTAAGTATCCGGTCAAACATGCCTGAGCAAAACAGAGTAAATGTGGTATCTGATCTTGGTCTACATTCTTTGTCACTCATCCAGTGGCTTAAAACATTGCCATGTGGTACAATTTAGGGTAAAATGGACTTGTTGAAATTTTAGTGCTAGTATTGTAAAGAGTTTATTGTGCTTTCGATATCTTTCAGAAAGTCGTTTATTGGCTTGGCGCTTTACAAAGAAGTAAATTGCAAACTCGATTTAACTCTTTCACTGCCACAGGCGATATTAATATGTTTTTGCAAACAGCATAGATCCAGATGAGACGGCTCATATGAGCCGTCTCATCTGGATCTACGCTGTTGGACATTTAGTCTTTCAGCTTTACGTATAAACTTCTTTTCAAGCAATAGTTTGTTAAAAAAGAAAAGCAGACGACAAAACGTCGTCTGAAATTTGGCACCGGTAGAGTTAATGCAAAATCATTTGACGTAACTACCTATGCACAAAAAGTTTTATTCTAGTCGTGGTATTTAAAAATTCAAATATTTTCCGATTTTCCCCATATATAGTAAAAACGAACGCAAATGATGCAGAAATCTGTAGGGTAGGTAATTTGAAGGCACCTTTTTAACGAGTTCCGCTTTTTCAATTATTCTGAAAGTTTTACAATATTGTTGTGAAACATCAATAATACAAATTAAGGAAAGAAAAGTAAAAACGTTCCCCGACAAAAATTCCTAAAACTCTTTATACTATAGAAATTGATTATGTCAGACCAATTTTTGGTCGTTTATTTAATTTTAGGATAAATGTTTGAGAACAAAACACAAACAAAAACATCAAATGGTTTCTAATAAAAAAAAAAATTGGTCAATCAGAACATACTATTTTCATTTAAAGTTAAATGCTAAGCAAATAAAATGTCTTTCCGAGTGATGTCGAAAGGACAGTAGGTGTAAATACAGAATGTTAACCCATAAACTGCCTATCACAACAATTGTCGTCTGCTTTGTCATCTGCTTGTGATTTTAAAAGTCATTTTTGCAAACAGTGTGGACCCAGATCAGACTGCTCCTCAAGGAGCAGTTTGATCAGGGTCCACAGAGGAGCAATCTGATCTGGGTCCACACTGTTTGTCTGTATGCAAAAAAAAAAAAAAATTAGGTTTGAAAAGTTTGCAAGAATATCCAGCAGACGACATAAACAGATGGCATTTTCAGATGCAGGTTTTCGTGGCGTTTTAAGGGTTAACTGCATGACTAATAACTTGAGAATGATGCTGTATTAGAAAACCAGTGTTTCACATCTGGACTGGGAACTTGCTGACCGTCTAGAGCATTCATACAAGTTGGAAACCATAAGGGATATAACAGGATGTTCTGAGTGTTGATTTACTAAATGATAACAGTGACGCAGCCAGAACGAAATTATTTTTATACACCTCAAGAAAGAATCTTGAAAAAAATTCTCCTCGGGGTATATTTTCCGAAATTGGGGCTACTCTTAAATGAAAGAATTGGCTCCAGCTTGGAGCAAATTCGATTCTTTAAGCGCAGCTCCTATGAAAAAAAGAGGAAAATATTTTATGTCAGTTGATCTCTATTGCAAATTGTTCTCCTTATGCACATATGTAATGTGCTATGTGCTTAATGGTAACTATGTATGTGGATACTGCTATGTTTCTCACCAGTCAGGACCTTGCACTCCCAACTGTGAACAGAGAAAACACACACAAGCCTACATATCAACACAGTTTAGTCAGATTTTTCTAATTTCATCACAAAACACCTACCTGGAATTTCCTTACCGATAGCTTAGAAAAATGGCCATTTTGTCCCCGTTTTTGAAATCTGTCCCCACAAAATGTTAAAATTTCTATACATTGTTAGCTGAAAGGAGCACATGCCTCTAAAAACTAACATTCTGTGGGGACGAAGGGAACATTTTAGATATAGTGCGTCCATGCTGATGTGCTTTCAGTGAGTATGCACAACATATCACATTGTGGACAAATAAGAAAAATATTTATAATCTGGAAATCTCTCTTATCAAACACTCTATTCACCTATTGTGCTTACCTTAAATATTCAGGCAAACATGCCTGACAGACACAAAAATAATAATATTATAGTGAGACGAGAATAATATGTACTCAAAAGCAACTGTTTGGATGAAAAAAAAAAAAAAAAAAAAAACAGACAAAAAATCATCATCTGCAAACAGTTTTGTATCCAGAGCTATGATCAGTTTCAAATAAAGCTTTATCTTATTTTTTTTTATTTTTGTTTTTCTTATTCATTGTGGGTACTCATTAGCAGTGCTTCATTAGCGTGTTTTTGCTGAGTACCACATTTTTCTTTGCATGGAAAAATAAGAAAATTCTGACTAATTTTTATTTAAAAAAGCTCCTTACTTATTATTATTTCTTGCAGTTTGATGTTGTAATTGATCTGATAACGAGAGGATCATTATGGTGCTTTTTATCAAGAGTAAGTAGCATGTTTATATCTTTAAACCAGGGGGTTTCCAATGATAACCTTTGCTTTTTAACTCTTTCAGCTTTTTGGACTTAAATAGATGCATTTACAAACAGTGTAGATCCAACTGAGATGGCTCGCAATGAGCCATCTCAGTTGGATCATCACTTTTAACATTTGATTGACAGACATGGGTTATTTTAATTATACGCAACTAGGTAGCTATCACGATACTTTCAATAATTATCTTGATATTTCGAAGTTTCCTGAAAAAAATTATCTTACTAGTTTAAAGTTTCCTAGAAATATTACAGTATTATTGCGATATTTTTTGCGTTAGTGCCCAGAGCTGCCATTTACTTTCTGTTATCTATAGACAGAACCGAAATCGGAATACCTTTGTTTATACTGTTGAAATTCACCGAGGGTATTTACCAGCGACTTTTAAGGTAAGAGTTTGTACTAGGTAATGGCCAATCGGTGCATAGAAATCTCAGACTGTCATATCCGCTTGTGTTCTATTTATAGCTACCTCGCTACCATGAAAAAAATATCGCGATAATTTTATCTAGATACTAATGTCAGTTCCGAGCAGTATCGCGAAATTTTGCGTTAAAATATTTTCTGGAAATTAAAAAACATATCTAGATATTGCGATAATGTTTTTAGGAAGACTTTTTATTTTCTGGAAAATTAAGAATATTATTGCGATAGCTATCTAGCTACCTCGTGGCAGAAATATGCCACCATATTTGTGAAATCAACTGCGCTTAGAAATTTTGTTGGATCTTTTCAAAACTTGTACACATATATTACAGACATATTGAAGATGTGCATGTGAAACTTTGATGCTGAAAATCTATTTTTTCACAAGATGACAACGTTTTTAACATAGTAATTTTACGACAATTGCACCTAGTGCATGATGGTTAATAATGGTTACTTTGTGTAATCAGCCCCTCTTCCACTTTTCGTTGGATCTTTCTAAAACATTGCATATATATCACAGACATATTGAGAATATGCGTGTGCAAGTTTTATGCTTATTTGTTTCACAAAATAACAGGATTGTTTTTACTTAGCCATTTTACGACACCTGCACCTAGTCAGTGATGGTTAAAAGGGCATACATTGTAAAATCAACTCCTCTTACAGCTTTCATTGGATCTTTTTAAAACTTTGCAAATATATTACAGATATAGTGAAGATGTGCATGTGGGAGTTTAGTTTAAACATATTTATTCAAATAAATCATATAACTGAACAATGCCACAATTTTACATAATCCAATCTGATCTGAACGAAAGCTAACAGCTTATTAAGTTCATCTCCTAATACATAAACTTGTAATATAGATAAGTGGGAAGCAGCAACACATGATAATTAATACTTATGATGGACAAAAACATTATACCAGACAAGAAAACAACAGAAATATTTGAAGAAAAAAAAAAAAAAAAAAAAAAAACTACAAAGAGAAAAAAAAAAAAAAAAAAAAAAAAAAAAAAAAGATGAAAATAAGAAGATGGAAGCGACATCCGGCAAAGCCGATTTTAAAATTTCCTTTATTTCACACTTTTATATTCTTTTATCAAAGACGGGCTACGGACTTCTCCAGTGATAATGTACATAGATGACCTTAGTCTTCCGTTGTTAAGGCCGGGGAAGGAAGAAGTAAAGCAGGAAATCAGATACTGAACCTTTTACTATTCTCTATGAATATTTGAACCGCTGAAAAAATCTGATAATTTTGATTAATTGATAGTCGTTCATTGCCGTTTAGAAGAGTTCTTAATGTAATGTTAGGTATTGTGGTCAGTCTTCGGAATAGTTCATTTCTCTGGGCATTAAATCTTCCACAAGTGAAAAGATAATGATATGCATTTTCTATTGCCGCTCCGCATGCACATGCTGGGGATTCTATTATGTTCTTTAAGTACAAATCATTGTTTAGGGAGCTACAGCCTGTTCGGAGTCGCGTGTGCAGAATGTGGGAGTTTGATGCTGAAATAATACTTTTGACAAAATGGCAGGGGTTTTAACTTAGCATTTTACAATAACTGCACATATTTTCCCTTTGTTATTCTTGAAAAAGCATTTTGGTTTGTAATTTCAGTTTCCTTTAATTTGCATTTAATCTGGTATTAGTATAGAACCGGGTCAAGATACTATGTCATATACAAGAACGACAACTCTTTCTCTTCCCATAATTGCCCTTTGTCATGTGAATGTTTGAGTGTTTTTCTTTTTAACTTAAACTACAGTACCCGTTAGAATATTTTGAAGATACCGGGATAGGAATCTAGAATAGGTCCAAGATCACATGTTATGTATGAGAGTGACAAGTCTTACTTTTCCCAAAAGCATCCCTTACTTGACTACAAGTTTCCTGTTATAACAATATCTTGTATTTGGATGGTAATTGATGGTAGTTGTAGGAGCAGATCCTGCTCGTACGTGTTACATACAAGAATGACAGGAAACATAACATCAGTTCTTCTACGTAGTTTTGTTGAAGTTATTTGATAACTAAATTAGGTTATAGGGTGATTTATGAATTCAAGAGTCTAATGCTACTAAAGCATGTAATGAAATAAATATCATAAGTTGGAAGTGGTGCACATTTTAGGCCGTATCTTTGTCTTTGAACTATTTTAATGGGACTTGATAGGAATATAGAGTAGGTTAATCAACATTGTGTTTGCCTGGGGAGACCTAATGAAGTGTTCCTGAAATGGTAAAATGTGTGCTGAAGGTTAGATTACTTTTTTTTCAGTGGGGTTATTTTGTAATGATGGTAGAGTGGCTGACATTTGTTTCCACCCACACACGTGGTCCAAACTGGAAAATTCCAGATGAAGAGTTCCCATGGATATGTAAAAGGGTCATGGCAAACGGTAATATATAAAATTCAAAGTATAATGTTCTTATAATATATGTGCTTCAAAAATATAATGTTCTTATATGTAATACGTGTTCTTCTAAAGTATAATGTTCTTATATATACTATACGTACTTCTAAAGTATAATGTTCTTATATATACTATACGTACTTCTAAAGTATAATGTTCTTATATAAAAAAAATGTGCTTCTAAAGTATAATGTTCTTAAATATAAGATATGTATTTCTAAAGAATAATGTTCTTATATATAATATATAATACATGTGCTTCTAAAGTATAAAGTTCTTATAACAATATATGTACTTTTAAATTAAAATGTTCTCATATATGATATATGCGCTTTGAAAGTATAATGTTCTTATGTATAATATATGAACTGGAATGGATACACTTTTAAAGGAATAACCATGATATGAAAATATTTACCTTACTTCTCACTGCAGGCTTATGTTAAAAATAAGAATTTAATCCCATTGTGAGAAAGTTTAAGAGCAGCTTTCAGTTTTGAAAGGGATAAAGTACTTAAGAACTCTTCTCTGCAAAAGCTCTCCCTTTGAAAGATGACAGCAAAAAAAAAAAAAGAAAAGAAAAATCAAATGTATCCATTCGTCTGAAGTTATGCTACCAAGACCAACATAAGTGGTCGCCCCTTACACACACACACACACACACACACACACACACACACACACACACACTAAAGCACTTTAAATGCAAAATCATGAGATGAAATTAGTGATATGTTTCATACTATTTACAGAAAATAGGATTTGACATTTCATTCAAAATGTCTCCTCTGGACGCATTGTCTTTGAAGACATTTTAGATGAAGCATAAAGTCTTAATTTCTGTGAAAGATAAGAAAATATTCCGCATGTTGCCTGCTTTTATTAATAGTTAGCACCTAAAAGTTTAAAGTTTCCAACATCGGAGCCTCTCTGATGTGCTATCACTAATTGCACAGTTTGCAGTTTAATAAACAGTCTGGTTTTATAAATTAGTTGAGGTTTTAAATACAATCATAAAGACTCAAATATATTCCATCTATTTTACCCCCACTGAACCCTTACAGTACTAAGCAAAATTATACCAAACAACATTCTAAAATTCATATTTTATTTTTCAGAGATAACAAAAGTTGACATTTCATGTCAGTTGTCTGCTAGGTAGATGATTCACATGAAATACCAAGTCTTATTTTCTCTGAATTAAAAAATATTAAAGTATGCTCAGCTGTAGTTGTGATTGGTGTTTTAAGGGTTACCACTTAGCATGCTGGACAAATATTTCAGCAGATAAAGATATTTTGAAGAAGAAAAAAATAAATAATTCTTTCCAGAAAACAGGCTTTGACTTACCTGCAAATTATCTCCAAAGCCAAAACTAGGATGAAATGTCAAGCCTATTTTCTGCAAAAATATCGCCAGTTGTTGCAGAGATTAAAGTACAGTTTGTTTGTTTTTACAGGTTTTAAGACACCGTTAGGATCATATGCCATAATCGGTATATTTGTTCTGCCACTCTGGCTCTATGGGATACAGTCAAGCTTCCTAACAGACACGATTAAACTCCACTCTAGCGTGCAATATTTCTTGTGTGTGTTTCTTATTGCTGGAAGAATACTTGGCTTGATAACAGAGGTGAGAAATTTTTGTTTTGTCTGCCAGTATAGGAATTAATTTTATTTTTGTGGATTTTATCAATACGTTAAGTTTGTGTGGGATTCACCAACATTTACATATTGATAAAATCCACCGAAAGAACATTTATTTCTTATAATTCTAACTTAAGCATATTTTTGTGGGATACATGAGTAAAATCAAGTTGACTCTCATTATCTCAAACACTGATAACTCAAACCAGCTAAAATCAAACTAGATAAAAGGGCAATACAATCGAACTTCAATGGCTCAAACATCTTTGGGCCCTTGGAAATTTGTTCGAGTTATGGGTAGTTTGAGCCACTGAGGGTTAATCATGGTGCCAGGTTGGGTGGGGGGGGGGGCGGCGGTGGTGGGGGGGGGGGGGGGCAAATGGCGATAATTTAGGAAAATATTTTCAATCTTCTACAGAATATTAGTATGTTGAGTGTACTCATTAGAATCACAAACAGTGTAGACCCTGCTCCTAAAGGATTCTGTTTGCCACTCCTTTACCACATTTTATAAATATAACTAGGTAGTCAAATTAACTTATTTAATTTTTGGGTAAGTATACTAAAACTGAAAGTCTACAGATCTGTGATACTGCCATCACTACTATACGCATGTGAAACTTTGATAGTTTTCCAACAGTACGCAAAAAGACTGAACCACTTCCATACAAGCCGTCAGATTAAGTGGCAAGATAGGATTCCAGACACAGGGCAGGGATGCAGAGTGTACATGTATTCGTCTGGTATTGGCACAATTAAGATGTACCAGCCAAGTTACCAGATTGCCTGATGACCGCTTTGCAAAGAAAATCCTCAGTGGAGAACTACAAGTGGGAAAACGTTTCCATGGTGGTCCGAAGAAGCGATACAATCCTCAAAGCCTCCCTTAAAGACTTCAACATACCAGCAGAGTCGCAGGAACAGATTGCACAGGACCGAGCAAAGTGTTTATAAAACCATGCCCCCAACTATATGCTTACAAAATGCCAACGTTGAAAAGGGGCATAAATCTCACAAAATCAAGCTATTTGTTTTTCAAAATTTAAGCAAGTAATTTACCCTTCAGCTCCAATAAGCTCACTAAGTTTCAAGACCCTAGCTCAAGTAGTTATCAAGATAGCTTGCTGATTAGAAAAGCATGACGAACAGATTGACGCAAGGATAAATATATTAATGACCCAAAAGCAATATACGCAGCTTCGAAGTCGGGGCATAATAATGGCGTAATAAAATAGACCTATAAATCACCTCTATAGACTTACTGTGGAAAAAAAGGTAAGAGAAAAGTCCAGGGAGTGCCACAATCGCACACCGCAGCGCTTCCCAGACACAAAGAGGAAGAGGAAACCGACAAATCCAAACAAGCACAAATCGAACAAACATACGAAACGCACCAAGACTAGCTCTCTCTTCCCCAAGCGAGGTAATCGCAATGCTAAAAGGACTGAAAAACACAAAAACAAAATGACACAAGGTAAGACATAAAACAAATCGCCTCGTAGAATAAACCACAATGCAACAAAGAGTAAGACTAACACCGGGACCATCGCCTAAGAACGGTCAGTAGAGTCAATCACCGGGGGGGGGGGGGGGGGGGGGGGGCAGGGGGGGCGGTGGTGGCGGGGGGGTTCAAAGCACTTTTACAGCTAGCCAACTTCACCCTGGGTCCCGATGCTACTTTTAATACAGAAATACATAAAAAATCGGTTCGCATAAAGGCTCCCAACTCAGTCAATGCATCAAAGCGAAAACTTAAAAATCAAATTAATCACTATAATAAACAAAGACGAGTACGCATGGCTAATTCTACTGTATGCCAGAGTAAATGAAAACCAGTAGTTGAACCGGGGCGGGCCAAGCCAAAGACATATCGTCAAGCCCCAACCCACTGGTTAAAGTTTTACGAAGAGGCCGTCATTGAGTCTGAGGCCCGAACCGCCGTCGTGCAATTAAAGAGTGAAGCATAGTCGTCAACAGTGATTGGGTTGACAACTAGGCATGCAGTCTGCCGCATAATATCCAGGCTATAGTCAATTCTTTTATAACGGTTAATAAGTTTTCTGAATTGCTCCGAAAAGTTAGATTTTCCTACAATTTTTCTAAATTTGTACACTAAGTCACTGTAAAATTCTGGTTCCGATATACCTTGTTGCAGAAGTTTTTCAGACTGACGCTATATTTTTCTACCAAGGCACTGTGCCTGCGATAAAATTTCTAAAACACCTGACGAAGTTTAAAATAACGGTAGCTCTGCCTAAGAAGTTTAGCAGTAAGGGCTTTATTACGGTAGTTAAAATCACTAAGATTTGAAGAAGCTCTGGCGAATCTAATAAGTTGAGATATGTATTTTATGCTGGTGCAAGTAGAATAGCTGAGTTGTTTTTCATCAAGATAAAGCAATTTAACATACACTGAGGTTAGTACCTACATGTGTGATGACTATACTTGACTTTATAGAAGACCCTGAAAATGCTGCAATGGTCTTTTGCCATGAAAACATAATCAGGTGTCATCTTACTGATGTATTTCATACGTGTCATGACATAGGCTTTCAAAGTGAAATATGAAAATATCCTGAACGATATTTCATTCAAAACACGTTTGAGCTCTGCTGTAATAACCTCAGTATTGGGACAAACAGATCAGTGAAGACAGTGATGATCCAAATTCGGATATCATTTTTTGTCGGGATATCATTTTTGTCGCATACAGCTTTTCAAAATCAATTCGTGCATAAAGTTGTAATAAAATCCGTTAAATGCAACTAAAAGCATCACGGTGAAATAAAACACCGGTAGACATTCTAATGCACATATATGAGACAGAATATAGATACACATACATCCAGTGGGAAGACACAATACCCCACCACTATCATGTGGCAGTTTTTAAGGTGAACGTGCCCTCTATGGGAAAGTTTAAAACCTTTAAAAACCTTTAATTTACTTGAAATCCTTTAAAACCTTTAATTTAACTGAAAAACCTATAAAGACCTGTATTTTATGAAGAAAGCATTTATTTTTAGCCAATTATTTGTGTTGTGTCACATTCAGAAATGATGATCGTTATAGTTTGCTATCATGTAAATTTTTGATGTCTGCAAATGACAAAACAGCAATCTGAGACAACAGATGATCCAGTTGTGAAGAAAACAGAATGTAAACTGGTGAATTCATGGCAGTGTTTGCCATGATGGCAGGTTTTAACGGCATGGAATCTGGAAGTGCGGAGGGAAAATTAACCGTTTTTTTCTCTTTATTTTGTTGAAAACTTCGCCAGAAAAACCTTTAATTGACCAAAAATAGCCTTTATAAAAAAAACTTTATTTTAAAAAGACCCTGCTAGGGGACCTGAGTGAATGGCAGAACTGGAGATTTAGCTGCTATGTTTCACAAGGGAGACAATTTTTTCTTGTACACCAGTCCCCTTCTGAAAAGCCCTGTACTCCGTAAGGGAGCAGTGTTTTCCTTATAGAGCAGACCTTTTTAGGAGCCAGAAGCAATTTGACAGTTCTTTCCTCGGAAAGTGTATCTGTTCCCCATAAACAGATTTTGCTGTTACTTAAGGCAGATTCAGGATTCTGGGTCTACACTGTTTCTCTGCGGGACGCAAGGCGTAAACGGTTCAAACTTCCTGAGGGGGTTTAAACAATGTACTTACTCTTAGTGTTTGGCTAAAATAACAGGTCTAAGCAAATAGTATAGACCATGATCAGATGCTGCAGAGTGCAGTGCCTGGTAATGGTCTACCCTGTTTGCCACTCTTCCAGCATTTTTCGATGCATTCACAGGTAGGAACATGGTCTTGTGAAGTTTTGTAGAAGTACCAGGTAAAGGTTAAGGTGTGTGAATATTCTGGGCAAAGAATCAAACCGGTCTTAAGGACCACCTATATGAAGCAATCACCATCTTAAAAGGCCACTATATCAGATCCCATTAAAGGTAAAGATGTAGATATTTTCCTGTATTAAGCAAGCGCATGTCTTAAGCAGACGCTGTTGGCTTTCTCATAGGTGCTTGGTTAACACAGGTATGACTGTACAGTATCCAAAATTTATGATGAACATTAATTTTTAGTATAACAGGGGTTCGACTGAACCCCACGATTCTCCTCTGGATCTGCCCCTGAGGAACAGTGTTTCTCTTCTTGGCTGCATTGTATACTTTTAGCCCCCTACTGGCTAAAGCAGTTAATAAGTAAGTCTTGTTCCCCAGTAGAGACAAATCAAATAAAATGTCAAGCCCTTTAGTCTGGGGAAAATAAGAAAAATGTATTTTTGATTGAGTCTACTGCCCGCCACACAACCGTATTTTCATTTCCTGGCAATAACTTTAGTAAATATGAATGGATTTTCACCAAACTTGGTGTGTGCTGTGATATTGTAAGGATCTGGTATGGGAATGCGAATGTTCTAATTTTTTTCAGTTTTTGACAGAGTTGTCTGCCCACCATACAACAGTTGCGGCGTATTATCGTTTCACGTTTTCATTTTTTTTTCAGATAAAGTGAAAGTCATCTCAGCAAACACAACATTGCAGCAAGGCTGTTTTGATGTTGCCTTGATGTCACATATTAAAATATTAGCAAACACATAACATTACAACAAGGCTGTTTTGACATTGCTGCAATGTCATGACATTGTGGCGATGTCAAAACAACCATGTTGCTTGGTTGTTTGTTTGCTGAGATGCAATGACTTTAATGAAATGTATTATTTGCAATTGTTATCTCAGAATTGTTTGAGGCTATTTCCAGTTTCACCACATATCATTAGTGGGATAACACACTGTGCTTTATGGTGCTTTTTTTCTTCTTTTCAGGTATTTTTCATCTGGCAACATATCAAAGGAATGCTATTGGAGCAGGAAAAGTTAGATGAGAAGTAGACATCTTCTTGATGTTATTCAGGTCTTTCGTAGCTCTAGATAAAATACCTTTCTTCCAATGAAACACTTTTGATATGTTTCATTATTTCTTTATGAAAACAAATTTTGCATTTTGCCCATTAGAATTGTACAAGTACTCACACATACATTTTTGTGGAGAACTGAGAAAAACGTTTAATACTTACCATGCTATGGACGCATTGAAATCAGACGATAAACTGGTCATATTTTTCTCATATTGTTTAGAAAATAGGATCTGACACTTCGTGCAAAGTATCTCCAAAGGAGACAGTTTGCATGAAATGTCAAATCCTATTTTCTAAGAAAAAATAAGAAAGATATTTCAAAATGTCGTCTGCTGAAACTATTACCCAGCATGCTAAGTGTTAGCATGAAAACATGCCTATATAATTCCGACCCCCTTAAACCCCACTTTTATATAGTAAAACTGGGGTTTACAGGGGTATACATTATTTTTCTAATATATGTTTTGAGCAGGAATTTGAAAAGATCATAGTTTTTTATCTGAAAATTTTCAGTTTTTGGAGGTGCAATTTTCTATATATTTGAATAGGCGTGTTTTCGTAATGATTGCTTTTGTAGATACAGAGAAGATATATTTCTGTCCTGTACCATTCTGTAGAAAATAACATCATAAATATAGCATCCCCACGTATGAAAGGCGGACACCGTCAAAAGTTCTATGTGCGAACAAAATAAGCGAATTTGAAATGAACTGAAGCAGTTTCATTGGAAACAACTCATCTAATCAAATAAATCAATAACTTGTTAAATAATACAATCAAAGATACCATATAAAATATAGAAATGCTACAAATAAAATGATATGGAACGGGAAGTCAATTAATATTTTGTCAGACAAAGCGTCATGCACTTTTGCCAGATGAAACAAAGCTTTTTTCATAACTACTATAAGCCGGTAACATAAATGGTCGAATCGAAAATTCATAACCCAGGTCAAAGGAAACACCAAAATAATCTATCAATCATCTAAAGTCAACGGGTTAATAGGATAGTTTAAGTTAGGAAGGGTTATTCCTTTTGTCATTTGCCTGGATTAATCAGAAAAATGCCGGGACTAAATTCCGGGACCATATATTTAAATGTCTGACAGTGAATCTTAAGTTTGGAATATTTTTCTGATTTTGGCACGAGTACTCCTTAGATCCTAAGACATCATGGGAGACATCATGATCTAGTCAATCCCTACAATGTGGCAGTTTCCAGAATTGTTTCTGATGTTTTTGCCAGTGACGTGCAATAAGTACTTCCCAAATCCCGGACATACGCTTCTACCGATATATCCTTCGTTCAGGCCTATGGGCATGGTGGACGAAGCTTGCTTACCAAGTAATGCTTACTATCCGCGGACGCCTGATTACACCCTTTGTTCTGGGGTCCATGTCTGTTGGTATGAACATTCTGATTCGTCATTCGTTTATGGATTTATGAGTTTGGATTACGGCTTTGGTACCATAAACGCAACTACATCCTAAGCTTTAAACTGTACATTCTGATTAATCCCGGCAAATACCATTATCCGAGTGTTTGCGGGACGTTTTGCTCCACGCGACAGCAGGCCAAATTTCTTTGAAATTTTCCATTATTTCGAAGATTTAAAATTATGATGCATTTTGCCAGCGAGTAACTGTATCATGGGTTCTATGTTCTAACATTCAAACAATCACACTCAAGCCGCCTCACTACAGCCTGCGTTTGGTCAGGCACATGTAAGATAGGGTGGGATCTACCTGACCACACCCTTACACCTATTCATATGCACCAGGCCTCCAACGCCCCAGTTCAGCCCAACCCTTCCTAATTAAACTATCCTACAAATCCGCTGACTTAAGATGATTGGCAGATTGTTTTGGTATTTCATTAGACAGGTTTATGGATTCTGATTGGCACGATTTATGTAACAAGCTTGTATTATCTAAGAAAAACAAGCTTTGTTTCGTTTGGCGAAGTGATGCCTCGTCTAACAAAGTGTAGTTTGAGTTCACGTTATAGATTATTTTGTTTCTTGCTTTTCTTTCTCATTTTATTTGCAATCTTTGAATATGTCATTTGAAAAGTTATCGTTTAATTTGATTTGATGAGTTGTTTCATTTGAAAATGCTTTAGTTTATTTCAAAATCGCTCATTTTGTTCGCAAACAGAACTTTTGACGGTTTCTGCTTTCCATACCCAGGTTTACATAAGAAAATATCCAGTGATCTTGCACTCTGACCATTTCTGTGATGTTTACTTACGTTTTGCGTAATCTGATATATCAGTTGTGTTCCAGCCTTTAAATAGCCTGTTTCAGGAAAACAGGTTTTGAATGTTTAGTTTCAAACTTATATTTACTTTAACAGAAATGATCATAGTTGCTAAAAAAACTTTACTACTCCCATTTTGACTGTAAAAATCATTCTAAATTTTGTAACTGATATTCAGTGTACGTTACAAAATGTTCATGGGCCTGCAAGCAGCTGTACGCCAATGAAAAATATTTACAGATTTACAGATTATAAGATAATGAAAGGGGATGGGGGTGAGTTCCATAAGGCCATTTTTCTGCTCCTTAATAAAAGTCTTTATTTTTGCTGATACATTACTTATAGTATCCCACTTCCTAAACAAGTATTGATTTTGCAACGTAAACCCTAGTTTTGGAGTAACATGATGTGGGTGGGGTAATTCAGTATGAACCTGAGGTACCAAATTTTAAATACCGTTTCTCTTTTAAAATATATCACATCTAGTTATGCCTTCTTTTGTTTGTAAGACAAATGTCATAGGTAATATCTTATCTTATTAACCCACCTTTAAAGATAAAAAAATACTTCTGCATCATCTCTTTTATGAAAATCTTCATTTTTTGTTAATTTTGCATCTTGTAATTCAATAAAATCTAGCCTTTCTCCGGATCTGAAAGATGAACTGTTTCGAAACTTATCTTAATACATTAGGATAGGGCAAAGAGATAATTAAGTTTTGGTGACCTTGACCTTATTTTCAAGGCCAAATGGGCTTCGTTGGTTCGTCAAAAAAGCAGGTGCCTAAAAGACTATTTTTTATGTTACTTAACCGAAGTCTTCATTTTTTCCTTATATATTGCCTATAATTTGTTTAGCTCATCAGAAGACGAAGTGCTCATAGTGAGCTATTGTGCTCAATCGAAGTCCGTCGTGCGTCGTCTTTTGTCCGTCGTGCCTCGTGATGTGTCAACATTTTGCCATAAATGACAACATCTCTTACACCCCTAGACTAATTTCAATCAAACTTCATATGCATGTTGCCTAGGTGACTCTCTATCAAAAACATTAAAATTGTTCTACATCAATGAATAAGATGGCCCCCAGAGCTAAAACTAGAAAAACATCTTTAAATGACAGCTCCTCCTGTATCATTGAGCAGGTTTGAATCAAACTTGACAGGAATGTTGCCTAAGTGTCTCACTACCAAAATAGCTAAAATTGTTCCACATCAATAACAAGATGACCGCCAGAGCTAAAATTAGAAAAAAATCTTTAAATGACAGCCCCGCTTCTCCTATATCATTGGACCAATTTGAATCAAACTTGACAGACATGTTGCCTATGTGTCTCTCTACCAAAATAGCTAAAATGGTATCGCTCTAATGAACAATATGGCCCACAGAACCATAAATAGAAACATCTTTAAATGACAACATTAAAACCTTTGTCCAGTTTCGATCAAACTTGACAAGAATGTTGCCTTGGTGACTCTCTACTAAAATAGATTAAATGGTTCTGCTCCAATGAACAAGATGGACACAGAGCACAAACCAGAAAATCTTTAAAAGGCAATTACTGCTACACCCTTGGGCCAATTTCAATCAAACACTTGATAGCTTGATACAGCTTAATAACAGTTAAGTTGAGTCAGACCATGAAACTTAGGTGAGTGGTTAGGAATATATTAGCCCTCTAGAAGCATTTTGGTTTTACAACGTAAGCTACATATCTGGAGTAACATAATCATGAAAGTGGGTGGGGTAATTAAATAACCTAACGTATTATACAAAAAAGTACGAACCTAAAGCCTATAAACTGTCTGTCTCTTTAAAAAGTTGACACATCCAGTTATATCAACTTCCATTTGATGGACTAATTCCTCAGTTAGTATCCTGTTTTAAATTTTTGATTGAAACTGGTCAAAGGATTTAGGAGTTTTTTTTTAGCTCTGGTGGTCATCTTGTTCATTGGAGCGGAGCTGTTTTAGCTATTTTGTAGAGAGTCACCTAGCAACATCCTTGTGCAGTTTGAATAAGCAATGGCCTTGTGAAGTATGATTGAAATTTCCAAAATGTTTAGGAGGATTTGTAATGTAGTTTTAGCGCTGCTGGCCATCTTGTTCATTGGAGCGAAACTGTTTTAGCTTCTTTAGTAGAGAGACACCGTGGCAACATTCTTGTGAAGTTTGATTAAATTGGCCCAATGATACGGGAGGAGTTGTCATTTAAAGTGTTTGTCTATTTTGAACTCTCGCAGCTGTCTTGTTCATTGGAGCAGAACTGTTTCAACTGTTTTGGTAGAGAGACACCTAGGCAAGATGCCTGTGAAGTCTGATTGAAATTGGCTCAATGATATAAGAGAAGTCGTCATTTATAAATGTTTCTGCTTTAAGCTCTGGCAGCCATCTTGTTCATTGGAGCAAAACCTTTTTAGCTGTTTTAGTAATGAGTCACTAAAGCAACATTCCTGTAAAGTTCGACTGAAATTGAATCAATGGTGTAGGAGGAGTTATCATTTATTTTTTTCTATTTTTAGCAATGGCGGCCATTATGTTTATTGGTATGGAACAGTTTTACGTAGAGAGTCATATAGGCAATATTTCTGTGGTTTGACTTAAATTGGCCCTGAGGTGTAAGAGAAATTATCATTTACGGCAAATTGTTTATGCAGCACGATGCACGACGGACGTTAACCGATCACAATTTAGCTCACAATGAGCTCTGGAGAGCTAAGAAGATATGATAAGCAATATATTAGGAGAAAATAAAGACTTTTGCTAAGTAACATAGAAAACAGTCTTACAGGTACCTGCTCTTTTGAAAATTGTACAGCCTATGTGACCTTGAAAATAAGGTCAAGGTCACCAAAACTTAGTCATCTCTTTGCCCTATCCCAATGTTGTATTCAGGTAAGTTTCAAAATATTCACCATTCAGTTCCAGAGAAAGGCTAGATTTTATTGAAATACAAGATGCAAAATTAAAAAAAAAATGAAGATTTTCATAACAGAGAAGCTGCAGATGCAATATTGCAATATTTTTCTTTAAAGGTGAGTTAGCTTTTAGTATTGCGATTACCTCGCTTGGGGAAGAGAGAGCTAATCTTAGTGCTTTTCGTACGTTTGTTCGGTTTGTGCTTGTTTAGATTTGTCGGTTTCCTCTTCCTCTTGGGGTCTGGGAAGGGCTGCAGTTTGTGATTGTGGCATTCCCTGGACTTTTCTTTTACCTTTTTGTTTTAGTGAGATAGGCTATTACCTAAGGCATTTGTCTAACAAACAAAAGGTATAACTAGATGTGATATATTTTAAAAGAGAAACGGTGTTTAAAATTTGGTACCTCAGGTTCATACTGAATTACCCTATCAGCTTTCATTACCATGTTACTCCAAAACTAGGGTTTACGTTTCAAAATCAATACTGTTTTAGGAAATGGGACATTATAGACAACGTATCAGCAAAAAATGAAGACTTTTGTTACGGAGCAGGAAAAAAGGCCTTATGGATACGCCCCTCCCCTTCCCCACCCCCCCTTTTGTCATGCATGTGCTCATAATACGGTAGTATATTTATTGTGAGATATGTGTATAGTATGTATACTAACATATGTTTGTATGATGCAGCCCTGTGATAAAGCGGTGATACATGGATTTGTTTTCTATAATTTAAACCAATTTAAGCCTGGCTGTATATATTTCCTTTGTAATGAAATTATTAATTATTTTTACATTTGAAACAATTTTTTGCTTTGAACAATGTTTAATTTTAACTTTGCATCTGAACAAATGCATTAGAACAAAGGGAAAGATTGGAGAATAAGTACAAATGGCTTGGAAGTATTAAATCATAACCTACTCTGTTTTCGACATCATTTGGAAACACGCCCGTTTTCATGTGGGGAAATTTTTTATTAATGCATCCAAATGTATCCTTACATATTTAAAACCTTTTTTATCCCAGAAAAACAAACTATATCTCTGGTTTTGCTTGACAAAACTGTTATTCTTATTCTTGACCTGAGGTCTAGCTTTTCCATTAACATGGCTCATTCAAGATGATGTTATTGCAACGTCATCACCGGAATAGTGCATTTTCTGAAAGGATGTTACGGCTTCTGTTTAATTATGATATTGCCGTACCTGCTAAATACATTTATTTTGTTACAATTGCTAATAATATATAGTACATGTAATCTATTTACCAAAGTCTTAACCTCCTCTGTGATCTCATTTCACATAATTCCTATATTCTAAATTGTATGATCCCGAATTACGTCACAGAAAACCCCGCGGACATGTTTTCTTAGGCAAACGTTCTTTGTTTGCATTGTGAAAATATATTTAGACACATTTTGTGACTCGGAGGATATTATAACATTACGAAAACTTGCCTATTCAAATATACTGAAAATTTTACCATAAAAAAAAAATGAAAATTTTCAGATAAAAAAATCTGATACTTTTCATATTTCTGCTCAAAACACAGATTGTGGGTACTCGTTAGAACCGCCTCATCGAGGCGGTTCTAACGAGTACCTACAATCAATGTTTTTGAGCTAAAATAAGAAAAATAATGTATATCCCTGTAAACCCCAGTTTTACTATATAAAAGTGGGGTTTAAGGAGGTCAAAATTATATAGGCGTGTTTTCATGATGAAAAGTCATGGAAAATTCTAAAATGACAAAAGGAATAAATATAAGCCAGGCAGGATTTTTACAAGTATTTGTTTTATTTTCAATTTAACAGAAAAACGCCGTTCCAAACGATGTCTAAAAGAGAGTAATAGCTATGCTCAATGGAACCTCTTTATAAAAGTTCATTATAAGTCGGTTTCGAAAATAAGATGGTTTACAGGTAGACCCCAAATGTGTTGTATCCAAACAAAAATGTATAGCTTACGTAGAAAATTATTATTTCCATACAAAATTTCCATAGACCTTAGCGTGATACTTTTTTACTATTTCCCGAGGGTCACAGTAAAAAGATATATCACATGCGCAGCAGAGGGTGCTCGTATGGTTTGTGTAAAAGTTTGGAATAACAAACTGAATTTTACATTCCTGAGTGGCTAATAGTAAAAAATTGTCACCCTTCAGAATATGATTATCGGCCTTAGCTTTGCCTTGGTCGATAATCATATTTCTCAGGGCAGGAAGGAATTATTAATATAACCATTTTTGGTCATTTTCTGTACAATCTAAACATTTTTGACTATGTATAACATGGTTGTTTAGCTAACATAGTTTTTGCCTTGGATCACAGCAAAATGTTATAAAGAGGTTGTGGTGATCGTAGCTTTGTTGATTTAACACAATGACTTCCCAGTTAGAAGTAGATCTTATCACATTTATTTAGCAAAAGGAAAAGAGAATCTTGATAATTACAGTATATTTGAAATGAAAGATCTCGACAAACCATACATTTTGATGCAAATTTTATCAAATTTAGATTAAATCTGAATTTGATAAAATTTGCATCAAAAGGTTTGAAGAATTCAAAGTATCTTTTATGGGGGCTGCACTTTTGATTATTTGGTGAGACTTATTTACATCATAAACTTAACCCATTTATGCCTAGCGCCCCATAGAATGGATGTTGACCAACAGTGTAGACCTAGATCAGATGCCGCAGAACACGATGTCTGATCTGTGTCTACACTGTTTTAATTAAGACCGGGATTTTGTCTAATAGATGACTAATAGATTCTACAAAAAAAAACAAAAAACAACGACCTCTTAAAAAGGCGCTTCTAATGAGTACCACAACATATGATTTCATGGAGAACTAAGGAAAATATCAATACTTTTTGTTTGAAAAAGAAACAAACCCTTATCTTGAGCTATGACTGTATATTTTCTAGACACTGAAGACGAGTGGCTCTGATCTGCCTGTATACACCTTTTGCCAATCTGGGTCATCAATTTTTATTATGGTGTATGAATACACATTTAAGAGAGATAAATCTGACCTACATTACGATAACATGCCTATTCAAATATACTGAAAATTTAACAACCAAAAATTGACAATTTTCAGATAAAAAAAATTCTGATATTTTTCATATATCTGCTCAAAACATAGATCGTGGTACTCGTTAGAACCGCCTCATTGAGGCGGTTCTAACGAGTACTAACAAAATATGTTTTGAGCAGAAAAATAAAAATAATGTATACCCCTGTAAACCCCAGTTTTACTATATAAAAGTGGGGTTTACGGGGGTCAAAACTATATACCCAGCTAGCATTCTACGTAAATCTACATCGGACCGTCATCGGCCCGTCAGCTACCCTGACGGGCCGATGACGGCCCGATATAGATTTACGTAGAATGCTGACTGGGATAGACATGTTTTCGTGATGAAAGTATATACTTTCTTTTCCAAAGGAGACTGGTTGTAAAAAAAGCACATTCTTACCTTTAAGTGTTGACCTCTTTGAAAAAGGATTCATTTTAGAGGAAAGCATTTTTTTTTTCTGCCAGCATAGTTTCCTTTGAAAAAGAAACAACTACTCTACTATCTTAGAGTGCTGAATCTTTGAGGGGTATTCATACAGATTAAGCCCTCTTGTCTGCTTACAGCAGTACATTGTGACAGTAAATGTATACGACATTTGGACGTAACCATGGTGTGTTCATACTTAAATTTTCACTATTTTGATATATTTATTCAGTATAGCACAGATTTTTACGTATTGTTGGTAATGACGTGCTCCTTTCGTCTACTTTGTGTCTTATATAGTATTAAAATTCTACATATGTACCCGCCCCCCCCCCCCCCCTCCCGCCCCCACCCACACACTTGTATACATATTGTAACTGTCATTTTTTGTATTTTTGACCATGACAGAAGTTTATATGACACAATATAAAAGGTGTTATACTGATGTTAATGATGATTTCATTTGTGTACTTTTGACCATGACAAAAATGATTTGACACAGTGCAGAAGATGTTGTTGTTAATGATTATATAATTTATGTACTTTTGGCCATGACACAGTGTGTTTGACAGAGTACACATGATGTCATACTGTTGGTATTGATAATGTCATTTATGTACTTTTGACCATGACACAAGATTATATGGCACAGTACAGAATAGTTTATACTATTGTTAATAATAATATCATTTATATACTTTGATGATATGACAAAGTTTATTTGACATAGTACAGAAATTTGTACATTGTTGGTAATGATAATGTCATATATTATACTTTTGATCACGGCAAAGTTTATTTGACACAATGCAGAAGATTTTATACTGTTGGTAATGATTATGTTATTGATGTACTTTTGACCATGATAAAGGCTATTTGATACAGTACATAAGATGTCATACTGTTGTTAATGATAATATCATTTATGTACTAGTTTGGTTTTGTCTGTTTCCTCTTCCTCTTGGTATCTGGGAAGGGCTGCGGTTCGTGATTGTTGTACTCCTGTCTGTTTCCTCTTCCTCTTGGTATCTGGGAAGGGCTGCGGTTTGTGATTGTTGTACTCCGTGGACTTTTCTTACATTTTTTGGGGTGGGGCGGCGAGTGGGGGGTGTGTGCGCTGGCTGGTCAGCTTAATTGGTACCGGTGCGTGAACAAAAAAACGGAGAGAAAGGGTTTTTTCAAGCTGGACAGTGCGCAGCGCTGTCATCATTTAGGATAGGAAAATGGTATCTTAGTGGGAAAATAGCCAAAAAACATTTCGATCTTACCTTTCTCTAAACTTTTCTGAATTTAGATACACCTTTGAATGATTTCCCGCTTTTGAACTCTAGATGCGTAAATACGTAAGCAAAACAGTTTTGTGGAATACTCATGTTAGTAGCTTGCTGTTGAAGTCCTGTGTACTCTCGTATACAACGACATATAATCTTACATCTGTGTTTCTGCAACATAAAAAGTGTTTGTGGCATTGTACAAATCAAGCATATCATCAGAGGGAGTGTTTTAAATGTCTGCCATAGAAAGAGGTACTTTTTATAACATAATGAAAAGTGTTACTTTTTTAAGAGAACACAGTGAAAAGGATATCAATTTTTAATGTTCCGTGCACACTGTTCAGGGTATGTTTAGCAATGCTTTGTTCAAGCATCGGTACCAAGCAAGCTGACCAGCGAGTGTCGCCCCCGCCCTACCGGACTATTGACCATGACAAAGTATATTTGAAAGAGTACAGATGTCATACTTTTGGTAATGATAATCTCATTTATGTACTTTTGACCATGTCAAAGTTTATTTGACACTTTACAGAAAATTTTACATTGCTGGTAATGATTATGTCATACATGTACTTTTGACCACGACTTAGATTATTTGACAGAGTACAGAAGATGTTATACTGTTGGTAATGATAATGTCATGTATATAATTTTTACCACGACAAAGTTTATTTGACATAGTATAGCAGATTTTGTAGTGTTGGAAATGATTATGTCATTTACCGGGTATGTATTTTTGACCATGTCAAAATTTTGACACAGTACAGAAGATTTATACTTTTGGTTATGATAATGTCATTTATAAACTTTTGACTTTGACAAAGTTTATTTGACAGAGTACAGAAGATGTTATACTGTTGGTAATAATAATGAAATTTATGTACGTTTGACCATGAGAAAGTTTATATTGACACAATACATATGTTAAACTGTTGGTAATGATAATGTCATTTATGTATTTTTGACCATTACAAAGATAATTTGACATATGTTATATTGTATAACATGACAATGTAATTTATGTACTTTCGACAATGAAAACGCTTATTTGAC
Organism: Anodontia alba; assembly: GCA_964016985.1. Classification (NCBI taxonomy): domain Eukaryota; kingdom Metazoa; phylum Mollusca; class Bivalvia; order Lucinida; family Lucinidae; genus Anodontia; species Anodontia alba. The sequence continues at coordinate 14,420,774 of OZ024830.1, forward strand.
ACAGTACAGAAGATGTCATACTGTTGGTAATGATAATATCATTTATGTTCTTTTGAGCATTACAAAGTTAATTGACTTAGTACAAACGCTGGCATACTGTTGGTGATGATAATGTCATTTTTGTTCTTTTGACCATGACGCAAGTTGATTTGACATAGTGCAGATAACATAATGTTGGTAATAATAACATCATTTATGTACTTTTGACCATGCGAAAGTTTATTTGACACAGTATAAAATTTTTGTACTATTGGTAATGATAATGCCATTTATTTACTTTGAAAAAGGTTATGTGACATAGAACAAAATATTCCATATTTTGGGTAATGATAACCATTTATGTATTTTGACATCGACAAAGGTTCTTTGACATAGTATGGAAGATTTTCTGCTTTTGACAATGATAATGAGAGATATCAAATCCACTTGGCAGTTTTTGAATTACAGAATCAACAGAAGTTACTTTGAAATACATGTAGATTCAAGTGCAAAAATGTGCAGCGTCGTCCAACTATTCGAGTTGTGTCATATTGTTGACAATGCCACCAAAAATTTGCGAGCAAACTTACAACCTCTGTCTATTCAAAAATCATAGTTTCCAGTTATCAGACCAAGAATGCTAATATTTTGCTATTGAAAAATATATTTCTAGTTATCTGGCTAATCATACCCACTCACCTTATAACAAAGGTGTAAGGGAACATATTATTGCATTTATCAAATGTAGGTTATCACACAAAATATAGCAATGAATATGTGTTTTCGTTCATGTACTATTTATGTACTTTTGACCATGACGAAAATAATGTTTTAAGTGTATTGGTTACCTGAGCCGAAGGCTCAAGGGGAGCTATTGTGATCTCTCAACATCTGTCGTTGTCGTGGTCGTTGTCCATCTGACTGTTCGTCGTCAGTCCACAATTTCTTTAAAGAACATCTCCTTCTAACCGCTGAGCCAATTTTAACTACATTTCACAGGATTAAGTCTTGGATGATACTTACTGAAAGCTCTTCAAAGCTTTGGAATCCATGCAGGATTCTAGTTGCCATTGCAACAAAAACAAAACAAAAAAAAAAAAAAGTTAAAAAATTTCTTGTCAGAACCCAATGACCTAGTTTCAATATAATTCGGCAGAAATGTTCCTTTGATGACCCTCTACTAAGATTGTTCAAGCCTTTATAATTTGTCAAACAAACATGGGCACCAGGGGTCGGGGCTTATTTTGTCCGCGTATCTATATAAAAAGTCTTAAGAATCTTCTTGTCTAAAGCCACCGGACTGATTTCAAAATAACTTGGCAGAAATGTTCTTTTTGTGACTCTATACCAAGATTTTTAAGCCGTCATAATTCGACAAACAACATAGCCGCCAGGGGAGGGGGTAGGGGCATGGCTTATTTTCCCTGAATATCTATACAGAAAACTTTAGAAATCATCTTATCAGAAACAGCCTGACCAATTTCAGTATATTTTGACAGAAATGTTCCTTTAGTGATATTCATGAAATATTGCTGAAAAAAGATGTTAAGTGTCTTGTGATGGTGTTTGGATGCTCACATAAACTGAAATAGGCTAAATTTAAAAACATGTTTTAAACTATAAAGCCAAGGTCTTTGATATTTGGCATGTAGATTCATCATGAAGACCTCTACCAAGAATGATCAAATTATATCCCTATGGTCGAAAATGGCCCCGCCCCAGGAATCACTTGTTTTACAAAGAGTCATATACGGAAAAAACTTACTTTAAAAACTTTGTCTGAAACTAGAAGGATAAACCTCGGATATTTGCCCTGTAACTTTATCAAATAGGCCTTTACCAAGCTTGTTCAAATGATAGCCCTGTGGTAAAAATGACCCCGTCCCAGGGATCACATACTAACCATAAAGGCTCAGGAAGAGGAAACAAAAAAAAAAAAAAAAAAAAAAGACTTTAAACATCTTCTTGTCTCGAGCTTAAAGGTCCAGGCCTTTGAGACCTAATCTTAGTGCTTTTCGTACGTTTGTTCGATTTATGCTTGTTTGGATTTGTCGGTTTCCTTTTCCTCTTAATGTCTTGGAAGGGCTGCGGTTTGTGACGGCCTCTTCGTAAAACTTTAACCAATAGGTTGGGGCTTGACGATATGTCTTTGGCTTGGCCCGCCGTGGTTCAACTGTTGGTTTTCATTTACTCTGGCATACAGTAGAATTAGCCATGAGTACTCGACTTTGTTTATTATAGTGATTAATTTGATTTTTATGTTTTCGCTTTGTTGCATTGACTGAGTTGGGAGCCTTTATGCGAACCGAATTTTTATGTATTTCTGTATTAAGAGTAGCATCGGGACCCAGGGTGAAGTTAGCTAGCTGTAAAAGTGCTTTAAACCCCCGGTGGTTTGCTCTACCGACCGTTCTAAGGCGGTGGTCCCGGTGTTAGTCTTACGCTTTGTTGCTTTGTGGTTTATTCTACGAGGCGATTTGTTGTATGTCTTTCCGTATGTCATTTTGTTCTTGTGTTTTTCAGTCCTTTTAGTATTGTGATTACCTCGCTTGGGGAAGAGAGAGCTAATCTTAGTGCTTTTCGTACGTTTGTTCGGTTTGTGCTTGTTAAGATTTGTCGGTTTCCTCTTCCTCTTGGGGTCTGGGAAGGGCTGCGGTTTGTGATTGTGGCACTCCCTGGACTTTTCTCTTACCTTTTTTGTGATTGTGGCACTCCCTGGACTTTTCTCTTACCTTTCTTTGATATTTCGTATGAAGCTTTATCTTGTGGACGAGTTTGTTTGAGTTATTTAGTGCTGGGGTCAAATTACACCTGTGAATTAGATATTATGCTTACTTGAACAGTTAACATTTTGACTACTCAGTAATGAGTTCGTTAAGCTAACGGCGCTTTGAAGAACTGGGCCCAAGTATATAAATCTGTTAGCTCAGATGAGTGATATAGGATCGTCAAGGTCCTCTTGTATATTTTGTATTTGAGTATTGTAAAACTGTGAGTACCTTCAAAATTGACAAACTCGACACCAAAAGGAATTGGCCATGAAAAAAAATAATATTCTAAGTATATAGATGTATATTTTATTTGTGTATTTGCACTGTAAACTTTGATTGTTTGTTGACACCCGTGCATGTTTAGTCATCACTTGTTTGTATGAATTTTGAACTTTTGTAAGATAAAAAAATATTGATGTGGATCAAAAGAGCAAATTTAAGAGTAAATTTTACTCTGCGTTACATTTTTCATCTCGTATACATTTTAATCTTTAAGCAGAATCAGTCTGACCTAGATCTCAGTATGCAAAGTTTGCATATACCTTTTTGTCAGAAACTGGTGAATGAAAATTTAGGACATTTACCATACATTTAAATAGTATAATAGGAGAAAGCTTTTAAATAATTGACTGGTTTAAGAGTAATTGAGTTAAATATTAATGTGAATTGGAAACACCACCAGGGGAAATCTACCTCTGAACTCAAAGTATTTGCCACTCTTTACAAAAGGGTTCTACACCTAAAGGAAAGCATTTGCTTTTGAGGGATTTCTTTATGAGTGACGAGGAAGCAAATTCTCTACCGCTAGTGGTCTAATTTTGAGAAGGCAGGCAAAAACTTCCACATTCATGTAAATTACTCTCTCTCTCTCTCTCTCTCTCTCTCTCTCTCTCTCTCATGTATCCATTAACCTTGAATTAAAATGTTGTGGTACTTTTTTTTAATGTGATACTTGTTACAAATCAAACTATTCGTCACTAGTCAATATATTGTTTAAATTCCTTTTTAACATTTATTTTGTATGCAGTAGAGGATCCAGAGGGAGCTCGAGGGATAAATTTAATAAATTTTGGAAACCATATTTACTCCAAATATTCACACAACCCTATATGGTATAATTCTAAACTTTCAAGTCATTCTGTTACCTGTGAATGTGTCTGAAATTGCTGAATGAGTGGCAAACATTGCAGACCCTGAGCAGACGCCGCATACTGCGGTGTCTGATCTGGGTTCTACACTGTTTGCTCAGGCTTGTCTATCTGAATATATAGACTAAGTACTGTAATTTTATCAAATCGAAACCCCTCAGAAATCATACTGGATCTGCCCCTGATAATGTATCTGTGATAACTATTATCGTCTTATAATTTTAGCTGTGTCATGTGAAAATGTGTTGTCAAGGCATATGCGGACAGTGACATCCATGCAGTCTGATCAGAGCCTTCCCTGTCTGCTTACAGAGTCGTTGAATACTGTAGAATATCAATTTAGGACAAAGACCTTGATTAAGACTGTGCGGATGTGATGGTTTAGTGTTTTATGTCTCTTTCAACATTATTTACCGTATTTATCCTAAATATTGGGACACCTTAATTGCTTACAATAATTGTTCTAAAATTTGAGCATGTCAGTTTGACTCCCTGTTAATGTGTCCGAAATATTGCAGTAAGAGTGGCAAAGAGTGCAGACTCTGATCAGACGCCGCACTGCGGCGTCTGATCAGAGTCTACACTGTTTGCTTAGGCCTGTCTGTCTCAATACTAAGGGCTATTATGTAATAAGTAATAATAATGAAAGAGACGTAAAAAGACAAACATCACATTCGCACAGCCATAATCAAGGTCTTTGTCCAATACTGATAGCAAAAACCCAAACGATGTGCAATCTGATAAGGGCTTTCTACTTCCTAGTAGTAAATTTTACAGTATCAGGGTTTTCTTTAGAACAGATGTGAATGATTGTGCTGTGTGGATGCACAGGCTGATCTATGCCGTTTAACCATACCTGCAATAAGCCATGTTTTGCTTGATACAACTGACATTCATACGATATACTTGTATGTATTCACTTAAGGATTCACACACCTTAACTCATTGTAGTCTGGAGACCTTTAGAACGGTAATTGGCAAACAGTGTAGACCCAGAGCAGACGCCACAGAATGTGGCATCTGATCAGGGTCTCCACTGTTTGCGAAAAATTCACCTACTTTTATTCACATAACCTTACATACCTAACAGCAAAATTCGACCCTTCCAATAAAAAGTGTGGGGATGTTTATTCAGTCTAAACTGGGTTACTCGTTGCTATTCTTGTCCAAAGTTATGAGCAAGTCCAGTTAACTCTCAGTTTATGAGTTTAAAAAACCGTCGGATGAGTGACAACCAGTGTAAACATGATCAGATGCTGCAGAATGTTTGCTTAGGTCTGTCTGTTCAAATGCTTACTGTTTTTCGACATCACTCGGAAAGACGGCTTTTAATAGGCGTTTTATTTTAAATGAAAATATTTTATTTTGATTGACCATATCTTGTCTTTGCTACTACTGTGTTTTGTTCTTAAATATTTACTCTAAAATTAATTTTCTGGCCAAACAATTGGTCGTACCTATGAAATTCCTATAGTAAAATAATTTTGTGGCTACTTTATTTGTTTTTCTTTGCTGATTTTTAATTATTGATATTTCACAACAATATTGTTTTCTCAGAAAATATTAACAAATGGAACTTGTTGAAAACCTGCCTCCAATTTAACTACCCTACCGATTTCTGCATAATTTGTAGCAGGCTATGTTTACTATAAGAAAAAGGTGAAAATGTTTGATTTAAATTGAAAGCATATTAGGGCTAATATGGCATGCAGAATCAAAATGAGATTCAACGGGAGAAAATGGCTATTATGCTATTATATCATATTTGAACAGCCACACAATCTGATCAGAGTCGTCTACAGTATCTAACAATTCTATAAGAAGATGGCAAAGACCCGGTTGAGCATGCTGATCTTGACACTATATATATATATATATATATATATATATATATATATATATATATATATATATATATGTGTGTGTGTGTGTGTGTGTGTGTGTGTGTGTGTGTGTGTGTGTGTGTGTATAAGTTTACATGTGAACAAATTATTGTTGGCATCACCCATATGAAGATTATGATTTATAACTTTGCTAATCCTGAAGTTTGATATCTGAATATTGAGACGTATTCATCTAAATATACTAGCGGAAATAAAAAAAAAAAAAAACGCATGTTTTCTTTTTTAGTAAAATAATAGAAATACTAAAATGATTTCGATCAAACGGTTTAACGTATGTGTGCTTTCAACAATTTCACCGATTTTTAACGAAATCGTTAAGCCTAAACCAGTTAGCGAGTGAAACTTAAGTAAATTTGGTTCCTCAATAAAAAGAAGTTATGACACCAAAACCGTACTTGATTATTTTATTATTATTATTATTATTTCCGTTAGTAAATACATATATGTTCATTTAAATATTGAGATGTGCTCAATAAACTGATACCTGATGTCACTACGTGTTACAATTTATCTTATCTTACAAGAGTGCAAGTATATTTGGAAATGTAGCTTCGTGGCACGTTGAGTGATATCTATTTATGCTGAATATTTCATGTTGGTATAAATATAGTCAAAAGTTATCATTTTCCCAACATAGTTTACTGATTAGTGTTCTGTGTTGTTAAAACTAAAGCCACATACAGGACATATCCTAATTTAAAGATATATGCAGTTAAAGATAATGTACACACTTTAAGGGGATGCAACTCTGTCCTGAAAAGGAGGTTTATTTTAAAAGGAAAGAATCTAATCCCATTTTGCCCAATGGAAGAATGAGCAGGAGCAGGCCTATTCTCTTTCCCACAGTACGAGCCATACCCATCATTTGCACCAAATTTAAAGACCCTAGGTGCAGTTAAGTTCCAGAGAAATGTTTGACGAAAAAAAAATGTTGACAGACAGACACAAACATGGAAAACACAAAAAATGAATATCCCCTTGGCATACTATGTACCGGTATATTTTGATTATAAAAATGCAGTAGGAGTTGCTGCCACACTATCTTTGAAGATGTAATGAGGCACATGCATGCAAACAATAGATTCTACCTGGCATCTTGTGCTAAAATGATCTTGCATGTTGAGGTATGGTATGTGTGACTAAAGATAACAAAATACAAGATATTTGCAATCTATAAAAAAATATTTATTTACATTTTAAAACCTATATAAGCCAAGTGACCCATAAAAAGAGACATTGGCAAACAGTATAGACACAAATCAGACGCCGCAGGATGCGGCGTCTGATCAGGGTCTACACTGTTTGCATTAAGTTCAGATATTTCTACAAAACGTGACAATAATAAAAACTAACCAGACACCCCTTACATAGGAAATGAACCTGTCCAAAGAGTTAAAGTAGAAGAACCCATTCGGCATAAATGGGTTAATTAATCAATTTACAACAGATTTCATTTGAATTCATAGTCTGATAATGTTACGGGCTACAACATGACAAAATGTATCTTGTATGACTGTGTGCCAACTTAAGGCCCAGATGAGCTTGAACATCAACATAGTCTGAGCAGATGTCCACATGAAGTCACTATACTTTTATCTCTTGAATTAATACTCAGTTTTAGAATAATATTCTTTCAGAACAAAACGACAAAATGACACTTTTGCCTTATTTATTCTGTTAAATCATCAGATGTGTTACGTAGAAAATCCATTTATCTGCAGTCTAGGTTACCAGTGCATATCAAATCAAGAATTATATTGGTATATTAAAAAGATCCAAATTATAACGTGCTACACTAATTTTTGTTTATGGTTTTTGTTTATGACTTCCAAATTCTATTTAAAAAAACATGGAACATTATGCAGTTTACCGTAAAGTTTTTCTGTTACATGATTAATGTAGGTAACATAAAATATTATTTCTGATTCAACAATATTGGTAGAAGCATTTTCTCAGTGCAGTATTTAATACCAGAGAAGTATTTACATGCAGTCCTGATTAAACAGAATGTTTACTATCATAAGCTGCCGCAGGAAATAAAGTGCCTGTGAACGCAGCGATGACTGGTCAATGTCTTCTCTGCACTCAATGAATAGCAGACTACAAAGACTGATCAGACTGAGCGGACAACCAGGCTGATTTGCCATGCTGCGGCTAAAATACATAAAGATAACACAAGATAAATCAAATAACACTTTGCCTTATGGTATTGCTTTATATATAAAATATATAGAAAACAAGAATCCTCAAAGATAAGTGTATAACATAAGGCAAATTTAGAAACATACTTAACACAATGAAATTAAATATATATTAGAGCAATTTGATGACTTTAGCACGGTAAGAGATTAACTCCACTCTTTGTTGAAAACAAAAATGATAAGCAGCTTGATTTCATCCGTTCCATGCATATATTTGTATATTTTTCTATTATAACATAAACTACCGGAACTTAGCTTAAACTCGTGAACAAAAAAAAAAAAAACAAAAAAAAAAAAAAAACAGATCAATATTGTTGGATATAACTAGCTATAGCCAGCATTACACATTTACATATGACTATAAAAGGCCTAGAAAGGGTATTCTTAGAGACAGAATGCGAATTCTGTGCAGCAAATGTTGTATTCAAAGCACTAGAGCATGTCTCAAATATGTAAATTTGAAGACAGAAAATGGCCTAAAAGAACATGGGACTTAGTAATGAAAATTCATTGTTTTGTCTTATTTTAGTAGGGTCTGTCTTATAAAGCACAATAAAAGATATAACAGTGTATGTGGAAATATGCAAGGAGTCTGATAAAAAAAAAAAGCAGTTAAAGTTGTGTCACATAGGTTACCAGGTATGTTAGGTAAATGATAATAATGACATTTTATACTGTAGTAAACTATTCACCTTAACAGAATCATTGACCATCAGTCGGTACTAGGTCATTGTAGTGTCTGAAATTGCAATGGAAATAAAAGGTGGTAATAAAACAAAACCTTATCATATCTTGGCATAAGAATAATTTAGTAATAAATGGTATATTAGGGGTAGGGACCGAAGAAGGTTTTTTTTATATCTCATTATAATTTCTTGGCAGCTTAATCTAATTCAGACTCAGCCGTAAGGCACAGAGACACAACCAGTCCTATCAGTTATTCTATACTATCACCATTTTAACCATCAACTACATATTTTGGAGGGCCATTATAAAGTAACACAGCGAATGGAAATTGTTCAGATTAATATTGTTGTGTGTTTTTCTTAATACCTTTATCACTAACAAAATTTATAACAAGACTTTTATATAATTTTATATCTATAATAGTTTTCTTATCACTCTGTAGATGATAAATAATAGTAAACATTTATTTACTGTGTATGTCGTCAAATTATAGTATAAAAGACTGACTTGTATGTGTTATTTTTACAGGGTATTTCATAAAAATGCAGATTCTGTTGAAGCAAACTGTCTTCTAGCCAGCATAAAACGTTTTATTTTATAAAACGTGGCATCAGAGAACTGCCAGAGTATGCATGCTGTGTATTTGGCTGCATCTCAGAGATGACTTAGAATTGCAGTGTAGTGTTGATATATATGTGATGTTATTATCTTCGTGATGATTACCACTGCATTTATGTAAACTCAAATAATGTAATAGTTTTTCCTGAATAATTTGTGCCCTCTGAATGTTTGCTTTCACTTTATTCATGCATATGTTTTGCACTTTATGAAGTAATCTTTGTAGTTTATTCTGCGAGGCGATTTACTGTATGTCTTATCTCGTGCCATTTTGTTCTTGTGTTTTTCAGTCCTTTTAGCATTGCGATTACCTCGCTTGGGGAAGGGAGAGCTAATCTTAGTGATTTTCGTATGTTTAATCGATTTGTGCTTGTTTGGATTTGTCGGTTTTCTCTTCCTCTTGATGTCTGGAAAGGGCTGCGGTTTGTGATTGTAGCACTTCCTGGGCTTTTCTCTTACCTTTTTTAATACATTGCTAAAATGTGGAAACGAATCAGTTGTCAATGTCATATTTTCTGTGTATGACAGCATAATACCCAGAATAAACGATAGGTAACTGGCCCTTTTTTCAAATTACTTGCTATTGTGCTTCTTTAATTTACCATCAGAATCACTAATCCATAAACAGGTTAGAATTTGCATTCAGCATTGTAGCAGAAATGGTATTTGAGTACCATGTATATACACCTAATGTGTGGTTATTGGTTTGTTGGTCAGCCATTAAGTAGTCGGGTGCCTAAAAATTAAAGAATAAAAGGGCCATATTGGTGCTACAGAATTTAAGTAGTTGCGGTCATGGTACCAAAGCCGTAATCCAAACTCATAAATCCATAAACGAATGACGAATCAGAATGTTCAGACCAACAGACATGGACCCCAGAACAAAGGGTGTAATCAGGCGTCCGCGGATAGTAAGCATTACTTGGTAAGCAAGCTTCGCCCACCATGCCCATAGGCCTGAACGAAGGAAATATCGATAGAAGCGTATGTCCGGGATTTGGGAAGTCTACTTATGGCGCGTCACTGGCAAAAACATCAAAAACAATTCTGGAAACTGCCACATTGTTGGGATTGACTAGATCACCATGTCTCCCATAGAAGTCTTACGCGTTGCTACCAGTTTGGTTTTTTGATACCCCTGGCTCAACAACTTTGTAGTGAGCACTTTCCCACGCTCCATGAAGTCCTGATAATTTGAACAGGTTCTGGCATAACAGATTAACTGTGAAACGTAAACGCCGTATGCTGTTGCAGAAGGGATATTACTGCTCAGGAATGGAAAGTTAACAATGGGAAAATTGAAGTCATCCCGTTTGTCGTAAAGCCTAGAAGTAAGCTTTCCATTGTCAATGTAGAGATAACAATCCAAGTATGAGGAGGCTGCAGCCAATTTAAGGGATAAATTGGGTAAACAAAGAAAGGTGCTGGGCCATTAGGTAGGTATGGAACAAACAAGACCCGTAGAAATTCAGAATGTTTTAACCACAAACGAAATCATTACTTTGTTAACGCAACAGAGAAAAGTGATAGATCTCAAGTTATCCCATTTATAACTGGAATTTTTCTTTTTAATTTCTACAAAAATCAGATAACTGCCGTAAGAGTTTAGATTTTTCTGACTGGTTTTATGATTTACATCAAGAGTTATCACATCTTGATTTACATGAAGAGTTATCACATCTTTAGACCTATAGTTACTGCAGCTGGGAAAAATATATTGCTGCCGCATTGTCTTGCATTTATTTGATTTAACCCAAGTCACTTTAGCCCTGTGGGAGACATCATGATCTTGTCGATTTCTACAATGTGTATGTTGCCAAACTTATTTCGCATGATTTTGCCACACATATGCAGATTTTCAAAGTCCTAGAACTATTCTTTTCTCCCATCCTTTCCCTTCTTTTCTTGGTTTGGGCTCATAGGCATTGGGTGGGGTGAAACCTCTTTGCCATATAATTCTTACTTTCCCATACACTTGATTATACCTTTTACTTTTGGATCCTTTAGGACTTATGTTTTTTTGTCGGAAATTGGAAGTAAAATATAAAATCTAAAAGGTTAATTGCCTTTGGAAACAAAGAACAACTCCTATAATGAAGCAAGGGTAAGGAAGGACTTCTAAGCAAAAACAACGTATTGAGTTACCTAGAGATTCCTGGGGTGTCGTGCAACACTAATAAAATACTGCTGCAAAAGAAAACCTCCAACTGAAACCCGATGGGCCGAGAAACAGATATAATTATTTTCCAGCTCAGACTAACAAAATAGTTTTAAGTCAGGGCTATCATAGAAATTGAGCCACGACCCACCGGCAATCATTTAAAGAGGAAAACAAAATCATTACCGTGATTGTGTCAACCACTGCAGGCAGACTGTTTATTACACCGTATTATAGCCCTTGCATTCATGACATATTTGAATTTTAACTTATATTTGATCAGCAAATTCAGGTTTACCTACAATTTTTTTCTAAATTTGTACCCTAAGTCACCATAAAATTCAGGCTCCGATAGGCCGTGTACCGAAGTATTTTAATCCGGTGTAACAGTTTATCTTGCCCCCTCCCCCCCCCCCTCCCGAGATACCCCGGGGTATCTTGCCCCCTCCCCCGGCCTAGGAAGCTTGTCCTCCATCCCAGAAAACCTGGCAAACTCAGATCAAATTGATATTTATTATTTTTATGACACATTTATATTGCACAATTATTGGAACAGTAGTAATGTATGCTTTTCATTATTTTTCTCTTTATGGGAGGCGGTTGGGGCCTAGATACTATTGCCTAAGCATTTTCCTCCCACAGAAGTCCGCGCAGACACAGTTCAGAAAGATATTTTATCACTTTTAACAGAATTTCCCACTAAACAGGTCATTAGAGAAATTCCAGTATTTCTATTACCTCTCTTTCTTCGGAAAGTAAGGGGCGGGGGTAAGATACCCTCGCCTGGGTAGCTTGCCCTCCACCAAAGGAAACTCAGATCAGAGAGCTTATTCGATCATTTTAAATATAAATTTTTAATGCATCGACATTAGAATTGTAGTAACACCTGCTTTTACCTATTTTTTCATTACGGGAAAGGGACTGGGGCCAAAATACAGTGGCTCGAGCAGATTGCTCTCAACATCTTGCAAACAAAGTTCAGAAAATTATTTTTATCTTTTCAAAAAACAATTTCCCATTTAATAGGTCACTTGAATATTTCAATTATTCACTATTATCTATCTTTCTTTAGAGAGAAAGAGGTTGGGGGTAAGATAACCTGGCTTTGGCAGCTTGCAACCCCCACCCCCACGGGAGTGAAGTTACCCTGACCTGGGCAGCTTGCCCCCCACCCATGGAAACTTGGCAAACTCAGATCAGAGAGGCTGTTTCATCATTTTAAACATAAAATTCTAATGCGTAGACATTAGAATCGCAGTAATGCCTGCTTTTATCTATTATTGTCTTTGCAGGAAGTTGTAAGAGCTAAAGCACTGTGGCCCGATGAGTTTGCTTCCAGCCTCCGAAAGTCTTGCAAACAAGTTCAGAAAATTATTTTTATCTGTTTTAAATCAATATCCTATTTAACAGGTCATTTGAATAATTTCTATTATTTACTATTTTATAACTTTCTTCAGACAGGAAGGGATGGGGAGTGCGATACCCTGGCCTTGGCAGCTCCCCTCCCCCCCGCCCCCCCCCCCCCACACACACACACCCAGGACGAAGATTCCCAAGCTTTTGGCAGCTTGCCCCCACCCATGGAAACTTAGCAAATTATTCAGATCAGAAAAGTGTTTTAATCATTTCAAACATACATTTTAAATGCAGACATATTAGAATTTAATACCTGCTTTTACCTACTTTTCTCTTCAAGGGTAGGTGTTTGTGACCCGAGAAGTTTTCTCGCAACCTCAGAAAATCTTGTAAACAAAGTTCAAAAAATTATTTTTACCTTTTCAAAACAATTTTACAAGTCAGTCATTTATGGGATAAGATACCCTGGCCTGGGCAGCTTGCTCCTCGTGGGTGAAGATACCCTGGCCTGGGTAGCTTGCCCACCACCCATGGAAACTCGACAAGCTCAGATCATAAAAGTTACATAATTATTTTAAACATAAAATTCTAATGCACAGACATTAGAATTGTAGTAATACCTGCTTTTACCTATTTTTTTCCTACGGTAAGGGGATTGGGGCCAAAATACTGTGGCCCGAGCAGATCGATCCTAACCTCAGAAAATCTTGTACACAAAGTCCAGAAAATTAGTTTTGTCTTTTAAAATACAATTTCCCATATTTCCCATTTAATAAGTCATTTGAATATTTCTATTATTTACTATTATATATCTTTCTTCAGAGAGGAAGGGGTGGGTAGTAGATACCCTGGCCTGGTCAGCTTGTCCCCGGGGGTGAAGATAACCTGGCCTAGGCAGCTTGCCCATACCCATGGAAACTCGACAAACTCATATCTGAAAAGTCATTTAATCATTTTAAACATAGATTTCAAATGCATAGACAATAGAATTGCAGTAATACCTTTTAAATGCATAGACAAAAGAATTGTGGTAATACCAGCTTTTACCTATTTTTTTTTTCTTTATGGGAAGGGGATTGGAGCCAAAATATTGTGGCCCGAGCAGATTGCTCCTAACCTCAGAAAATCTTGTAAACAAAGTTCAGATTTTTTTTTTTTATCTTTTTTAAAACAATATCCTATTAAACAGGTCATTTGAACATTTCTAATATTTACTATTATATGCCTTTTTCAGAAAGGAAGGGGTAAGATACCCTGGCCTGGGCAGATTGCCCCTCGGGGTGAAGATACCTGGCCAAGGCAGCTTGCCCCACATCTATGGAAACTTGGCAAACTCAGATCAGAACAGTAATTTTATAATTTTAAACATAAATTTCTAATGCATAGACATCAGAATTGTAGTAGTACCTGCTTTTACCTATTTTTTTCCTTTACTGGAAGGGGATTTGGGTCAAAAGACTGCAGCCCTAGTAGTTTGCTACCAGCCTCAGAAAATCTTGTAAGCAAAGTTCAGAATATTACTTGTCTTTTGTAACTGCATTTCCCATTTAACAGGACATTTGAATAATTCCAGAAAAGGTAAGAGAAAAGTCCAGGAAGTGCCACAATCACAAACCGCAGTCCTTCCCAGACCCCAGGAGGAAGAGGAAACCGACAAATCTAAACAAGCACAAACCGAACAAACGTACGAAAAGCACTAAGATTAGCTCTCTCTTCCCCAAGCGAGGTAATCGCAATACTAAAAGGACTGAAAAACACAAGAACAAAATGATACACGGAAAGATATACAACAAATCGCCTCGTAGAATAAACCACAAAGCAACAAAGAGTATTTAAAGAGTAAGACTAACACCGGGACCACCGCCTTAGAACGGTCGGTAGAGCAAACCACCGGGGGGGGGGGGGGGGCACTTTTACAGCTAGCTAACTTCACCCTGCGTCCCGATGCTACTCTTAAAACAGAAATACATAAAAAATTCGGTTCGCATAAAGGCTTCCAACTCAGTCAATGCATCAAAGCGAAAACATAAAAATCAAATTAATCACTATAATAAACAAAGACGAGTACTCATGGCTAATTCTCCTGTATGCCAGAGTAAATGAAAACCAATAGTTGAACCACGGCGGGCCAAGCCAAAGACATATCGTCAAGCCCCAACCCACTGGTTAAAGTTTTACGAAGAGGCCGTCATTGAGGCCCGAACCGCCGTCGTGCAATTAAAGAGTGAAGCATAGCCATCAACAATGATTGGGTTGACACCTAGGCATGCAGTCTGCCGCATAATGTGCTGGCTATAGCCAATTCTTTTATAACGGTTAATAAGTTTTCTGAATTGCTCCGAAAAGTTAGATTTACCTACAACTTTAAATCTGTACACTTAGTCACCGTAAAATTCGGGTTCCGATATACCTTGTTGCAGAAGTTTTTTCAGACTGACGCTATATTTTTCTAACAAGGCACTGTGTCTGCGATAAAATTTCGAAAACGAAAACGAAGTTTAAAATAACGATAGCCCTGCCTAAGAAGTTTGGCAGTAAGGGCTTTATTACGGTAGCTAAATTCATTAAGATTTGAAGAAGCTCTGACGAATCTTATTAGTTGAGATATGTATACCCCATATGAGGTACGCCGGGGGACATCGCCATCAAGAAAAGGGAAATTGACTATATCAAAATCAAAATCGTCCCGTTTATCATAAATTTTGGTGGAAACTGTACCATTAGATATACATAGATTCAAATCCAAAAAAGGTGCCTCAGTATCGGAAGAATTTGCTCTATTTAATTGGAGTTCTGTAGGGTATATCCGGTCCACCATTTGATCAAAGTAAATATTGTCAATATTTAATAAATCGTCAAGATATCTTGAAGTTGAATTGAAAGCCTCAATAATGTCAGCCTGATTTTCACGTGAGAGATACTTCATGAAATCTCTCTCATAACAAAAAAGAAACAAATCTGCAACAGGAGGAGCACAATTAGTTCCCATCGGAATAATAATAGTTTGTCTAGAAAGTTTAGTTCCAAATCTAATAAAAATATTATCCAAAAGATAAACAAGGGCATCACAGACTTTTTGACACGACCATAAATTGTAATTATTATATACATCAGAAGTGAAAAAAGCATATTCTTCGTTGCAAGCCAAAAATTGGGTATTCTCCCGAATAAACGTTCGGTTAATTAAATCAATAAGTATTTTTTATAAGATGATGAGGTAACGTAGTATACAGTGAAGAAAAATCATATGTAGACAATTTAGAAGCCTGAAAGTTTTTAGATTTAAATTTATTGAGAACATCATTAGAATTTTTAATTGACCAAAAATAGTTAATTCCGTCCATTTCGTAAATAGTATCATAGTATCTAATTCAATGTTTTTTAACAGCAGTAAGGCATGAAGTTAACAGTTTGGACAAAACAGTATTCGTACAAAAACTAGAATTAGCAATGAAACGTGCTTTATAAGGTCGTTTATGAAGTTTCGGTAACCAATATAACGTAGGAAGTCTGTCTTGCTTTTCTTTAATACTCACTGCAAACTTAGAAGTAATATCGATAGAATGGGTATTGACAATAGATCTCTCGTCAGTAGAAATCCGTTCATATATTTTGGCACTACCAAGTTCTTAAGAGTATTGATATAATAAAGTCGTCACACAACAACAACATTATTAGCAGCTTTATCAGTTGGAGCCAAAACATACTTCCTATGAAATTCTTGGATACCTTGTTTAAAATATTGAAAAGATAATTTAGGCTTAGGAGGGAGAAGATCAAGATTATTAGAGTAAAATAACACACGTTCATCAATGATCTTAAAAATCTTTAATTTCCAATTATTTAAAGCATTAGACTCAACATGCTCTCGTTTACACCAACGCGTACAATAATCATTTAAAGCACTGGCAATTGTTTCCCGACATTTATTGAAATCAATGTGGGCTGGGAATCTATATTTAGGTCCTTTTGAAATAACTGAACGGATTCGTGAATCAGTTATAATCTTCAAGTTACCAGTGACAATATGACCCGCTGGTTGATAACAAAATTTAGAATCTTTACAATATCAAGATCAGAAACTAATTTATTGAAATTAAGTATAGTATTACAGATAGGTTTGTTATATTGATAACAAATAATAGGAGATTCCGTGTTTTCGAAATATGAAGGTATAGCTAATATAAAATTATTATCTCGAAATATGCTAGGTAAATCTATGAATTCAATACCTTTTTCAATGAATGGAAGTTTGATGAAGTGTCTAATGTGGTTAATTTCAGAATCAATGTAAGGACGAAGAGCATGTTGAGTATAATATCTAGTAAGGAGAGCTGCTTCATACGAATCATGTTTTCTATCATAAAATTTACTTACTATTACCTGTCTTTCTTCGGACAAGATTGGGTGCGTGTAAGCTATCTTTGACAGTTTCGCCCCACCCCGAGCCAACGTAACTGGGCAAACTGGGATCAGATATTTTTTTATCATTGTATCATAAATTTCTAATGCACCGACATTAGAGCTGTAGTAATACCTGCTTTAACCTATTTTTCTCTTTATGGTAAGGGGATTTGGGCCAAAATACTATGGCCCCAGCAGTTTGCCCCCAACTTCAGAAAATGTTATTAACAAAGTTCAAAAACTGATTTTACCTTTAAAAAAAAAAGACAATTTCCCATTAAAATTAAAAAGTCATTTGAATATTTCTATTATTTAATATCATCTATCTTTCTTCGGACAGGCTGTGGTGGTGGTGCTGGTGGCGGTGTGTGTGTGGGAGGGGGTGGGGGTGGGGTTAAGATACCCAGGCCTGGGCAGCTTGACCCAACCCATGAAAAAAGGTAAGAAAAAAGTACAGGGAGTGCCACAATCACAAACCGCAGCCCTTCCCAGACCCCAAGAGGAAGAGGAAACCAACAAATCTAAACAAGCACAGACCGAACAAACGTACGAAAAGCAGTAAGATTAGCTCTCTCTTCCCCAAGCGAGGTAATCGCAGTACTAAAAGGACTGAAAAACACAAGAACAAAATGACACACGGAAAGACATACAACATACCGCCTCGTAGAATAAACCACAAAGCAACAAAGAGTAAGACTAACACAGGGACCACCGCCTTAGAACGTTCGGTAGAGCAAACCACCGGGGGGTTTAAAGCACCCTTACAGCTAGCTAACTTCACCCTGGGTCCCGATGCTACTCTTAATACATAAATACATAAAAATTCGGTTCGCATAAAAGCTCCCAATTCAGTCAATGCATCATAGCGAAAACATAAAAATCAAATTAATCACTATAATAAACAAAGACGAGTACTCCTGACTAATTCTACTGTATGCCAGAGTAATTGAAAACAAATAGTTGAACCACGGCGGGCCAAGCCAAAGTCGTAAAACTTTAATCAGTGGGTTGGGGCTTGACGATATGTCTTTGGCTTGGCAAGTTCAGATCAGAGATGTTATCGGATCATTTTAAACATACATTTCTAATGCATAGACATAAGATAGTGCTTTTCGTACGTTTGTTCCTCTTGGGGTCTGGGAAGGGTTTCGGTTTGTGATTGTGGCACTCCCTGGACTTTTCTCCTACCCTTTTTGTAGTAATACCTACTTTTACTTATTTTTCTCTTTATGGGAAGGTGTAAGAGCTGAAGTACTGTGGTCCGAGGAGTTTGCCTCCAGTCACAGAAAATCTTGAAAGCAAAGTTCAGAAAGTTATTTTTATACTTTTTTTTTTTAAATAAATTCTCATTTGAATATTTCTATTATTTAATATTGTCTATCTTTCTTCGGACAGGCTGGTGTGTGTGTGTGTGTGTGTGTGTGTGTGTGTGTGTGTGTGTGTGTGTGTGTGTGTGTGTAGGGGAGGGTGGGTTGGGGGAGGGAAGTAAGATACCCTGGCCTGGGCAGCTTGCCCGCTAGGGTTGAAGATACCTTAGCCTTGGCAGCTTACCACTCACCCCCCCCCTCACCCCCCCTCCACACACACACACACACACACACACACACACACACACACACACACACACCAATGGAAACTTGGCAACTCAGATCAAAGAGGTTATTCGATCATTTAAACATAATAATTTCTAATCATTTCTAATGCATAGACATAAGAATTGTAGTAATATCTGCTTTCTTCTATTTTTCTTTTCATGGGAAGGTGCTAGGGCAAAAGTAATTAGACCTGAGGAGTTTGCTTCCAGACTATATCTGTAGCTCTCAATTTTTTCTTATCCAGTAAAAGCATGTCCTATCAGGTAAAAGATGCATATGCACATAAAAAATCAGTTTTTCCATGTTTCTATCATAAAGTCTATTATAAGTGATAAACTATCCTTCGGAATGGAGTCTGCCAGGTTTTTTGGCATAGATGCAAGTTTCGAAGGCCACTATCTGGCTTTTAATTTCCTCCTAACCAGTAACAGATGCATATGTACATAAAAAATAAGTTTTCCTATGTTTCTGTTATAAGGAATTTTATTTAAAAAGAAAAAACAATACTTTCTGAATTAAGTTGTGTCAGGTTTTCTGGAGGCGTGGGGTGGGGGTAGGACGTGTGGGGGGGGGGGGGGGGGCAAACTGCAAGGCTAGGGTATCTTCACCTCAAGGGAGGCAAGCTGCCCAGGCCATAGTATTCTACCCCCATCCCTTCCCATTTTTAGAAAAAACAGGTAATGGTCAATATTATGAGTACTCAAATGACTGCTCAATAGGAAAAATAAGGTAAGAGAAAAGTCCAGGGAGTGCCACAATCACAAACCGCAGCCCTTCCCAGACCCCAAGAGGAAGAGGAAACCGACAAATCTAAACAAACACAAACCAAACAAACGTACTAAAAGCACTAAGATTAGCTCTCTCTTCCCAAAGCGAGGTAATCGCAATACTAAAAGGTCTGAAAAACACAAGAACAAAATGACACACGGAAAGACATACAACAAATCGCCTCGTAGAATAAACCACAAAGCAACAAGGAGTAAGACTAAGACCGGGACAACCGCCTTAGAACGGTCGGTAGAGCAAACCACCGTGGGGTTTAAAGCACTTTTACAGCTAGCTAACTTCACCCTGGGTCCCGATACTACTCTTAATACATAAATACATAAAAATTCGGTTCGCATAAAGGCTCCCAACTCAGTCAACGCATCAAAGCGAAAACATAAAAATCAAATTAATCACTATAATAAACAAAGACGAGTACTCATGGCTAATTCTACTGTATGCCAGAGTAAATGAAAACCAAAAGTTGAACCACGGCGGGCCAAGCCAAAGACATATCGTCAAGCCCCTACCCACTGGTTAAAGTTTTACGAAGAGGCCGTCATTGAGTCTAAGGCCCGAACCGCCGTCGTGCAATTAAAGAGTGAAGCATAGCCATCAACTATGATTGGGTTGACAACTAGGCATGCAGTCTGCCGCATAATATCCAGGCTATAGCCAATTCTTTTATAACGGTTAAATAGTTTTCTGAATTGCTCCGAAAAGTTAGATCTACCTACAATTTTTCTAAATCTGTACACTAAGTCACTGTAAAATTCGGGTTCCGATATACCTTGTTGGAGAAGTGTTACCTCATCATCTTATAAAAGATAAACTTTTTGATTTAATTAACCGAACGTTTATTCGGGAGAATACCCAGTAATTGGCTTGCAAAGAAGAATGTGCTTTTTTCACTTCTGATGTGTATAATAATCACAGCCAAACCTACCACTCGCGAGAACACATAAAACATGCTTATGATTATATGCGCCTACAGTTTGTTTGGTTTGATGTAGGCAATGTGACGTAAGGTTTTATTTGTACGTGCAACTTGGTTGAAAATATCGGCTGACCATTCATGTCGCTGTACTAGAGTCTGTAGTCATTTGGCTGATTTCAACGCTCGTAATATTAGAACGCTATCAATGCTAGCATTGTAACACCGCTTGGCGTTAACCAAGTGACCGATGAACATCATAATCAGTTTATAGTTCAGAGTGACACAACCATCACCTCATAAGCTATTAAGTTGGCCTGAGCTATATTTCATTGTCTACGGATTTTGTTATGTAAGCTTGAGGAAGTTTTGCTGTGTCATGCTTAGGATACTGATACAGTGGCATGAGAATTAAAATTATTTGTAGGCTAGTGTTACATAAGTACCTATATTTCTTTTACATTTGTCTTGAAAATGTGGATTGAAATATAAAGTACTATCTGCTGGATGCATGACATTTTTTGGATAATGGATGCGTCCTAGACAAAAATATCTTTTTCAGTGAGACAGACATTGTATTGTACAGTAACTCAATCTTATATTTTAGCGACTATTAATTTGATGCATTTTCTTTTTTTTTTTTTTTTTTTTTTTGCTAAACATTAATGCAACCCTATTAGCACTAAGCGGTGCCAGTGACACCACATACACCATGTATTGACTGACGGAATATACAACTTGGTTACTTTGTCAGCCCTAGTATCACAATGCACTGTCATTAATGTGTATTAGATGTCCGTCCATGGTTCTTATAGGAATACTTTCTAATGGTATATGAACTTGAAAAACATGAAGTGAACAAGTGAAACAACAAAGACAGAAACTGGCAAGATAAACACAATGCGTTGGTATTGCACAACATATTGACACCACGAGCACTTATTGTCCTCTATCAACACTAAGCGTTGCAGTTGCGACGATAAGTGCTCACGGATAACATTAAGCGTTGCTACTTGCAGTAGCAACGCAATTAATCGTAGGATTAACACTAAGCGGCCTCAACATAAAGCTGACTATTTGGTTGATTGGGTCTGGATACGTTTCGTTTGTTTTGCGGCTCGCCGGGGTTTAAATGGTGGTCTTCTTTTGCTTTAGTGTTTCAGTGGTGCTGTTGACAACCAGGGATCTCCTGGTGACTCTACACGTTATAACCGTCGTGTCCTCATATATACTTCATCGAAAAAAAGGTAAAAAGAAAAGTCCAGGGAGTGCCACAATACAAGTTGCAGTCAGTCCCTGACACCTGAGGTATTTTGTCGTTGATTATATTTGTTGACTCATTTATGAGCTAGGATCTTCCATGCGAACCAAACAACCAACTACATGTTGTTAACTGCGGTGGAAGACAAAGGTGAGGGTTGGGATCCCATAAAATAGGTTCAAGACCCAAGTAATGTAATACTGAGCGTTTCTAGGCGGCGCTTTTACTGCTGTTTATTTTTTTCTTCCATTGTTTTAAGTTTAGTAATGTTTCACATGTTTTTCAATACTCATTTCCGTGAAAATGTATTTAGTTTAGTGAGGGTGGCTCAGTTGCCCACTCTTTGGAAAAAGAGCTGCTAACTTGCCTTTTCATAGCTGTGCATCTTTTCCTTACATTTAGGGGCTTTGTTGTGGGTTATGGTTGAGTTTGGCCTGCTGTGTACTTATTTAATTTAGAACCCGGTCGGTTTTTATTTTCTTCGGTGGATTCATGTTGGCTGGAGGCAATAAAGGAAATATCTCCTCGGTGTCAGCATGACCAAGAGCTAATTATAATAAATACACCGAAACCACGTCGCAACGCAGTTCATTTCGTAGGGAGTTTGTTAATTTTCTGCTTTATGCCTCTTCTATCGAACATTGTACTTCTATCTACCTTTTGACATCCCACTGGATAAACAACGTTGACACAACACCAAAATAGTGTTCATTTAACATTTATTAATAATTATTTTCTAAATATGGGTCGCAGCGATGTCTTTTGTATGAATGCTATACTCAAAACCTTTAGAGTTTTCCGATGTAAAGGTACGCTAACGTAGATTTAATAGAACCGTATCCATACGCAGTTACCATAGAATAAACATACATGATGTAGATCAAACCATTATACAAGAAAATTACCCATCCCTTTTCCGTATCTATAGTGCACAAAGTCAGTCCAGCAACATATATGACAGAACACGTTACTCGCAACCATGCATCAAAGCTAATCATTGTACAATTCCGTAAATGGTTAGGTAATAATTGTCGCTTGAAAGAAGAAGTTTCGGGGGTCAGAAACAAATAAGTTATGCTACAGTACATCAAAATGGTGCCTAAGACAAAATTTTCAGATCCACTTGAGCGAAATGCGATAACTATATTTGGAATGAAGATTATGATAAGACAGATACACCTTACTACTGCTGGAAGAGACAGTTTTGGAGGTTTGCTTGTTACAATTTCACATGATGAATCGTAGTTGTATACTTCTATAGGTGTATCCCTAATTTGACCGAGACCACCCTTCACGTAGCTTAATCCAACCCGCTCCACCCAATTTGATGTGTATGAATTTGTAAATGGGTTAAACGGATGCCTTATCCCCTCTGCTCCTAAATTGCTTACTTTATCTTCTAGCATACCGTAGATACACATGCCCATATCGGCTTTCTGACAGCATTGCTTCACGTAATGGTGTTCCCAAACAATTAGCTTCAGTGCGTAGGAATGTAACTGTGTACGTTTATCAAGCAAGTATTTCCTTATACTGTTTTTCTCACATTCAAGAGGAAATGGCTCTCCGTTTACCAGATACTTCAGAATCTTGTAGCATTTTCTATGATGTTCTGACAAATTTCGCGTAAACTGTATCTCTGCTTCAGTAAAAGTTACCCTAAACCTCGTTCCTTTGATGGGCATGAGTAGCACGGAACCGAAATTTCTTATATAGTCCATGTCTTTTGAAATCCTACAATCTTCTGCTGGCAATGCGTTAAAATAAACTTCACAATTTACCTTCACCGCAGGACACAAGTCAAGTGATATTTCCATAAGTGTTTGATCTGCTTTGCTTTTCCACTGGAGTTCGATCGTACATGCTGGACCATGCGTTTCTGGTTTTGAACGTTTAAATTTTAGTTCACCTGTGCTTGTCTTGACGAATGACCTCACACACAACATAATCGCCTGGTAAACAGCAGTCGAAAATAACGTTTTCAATCCCTGTCGAAGACATGAGAGCCAGTGGGTCGCCCTGATATAATCATTGTCGCTAAGATCCTGGAATATTGACTTGAGATTATCATCCTGCAGCTTCACGTGCATGTATTCACGAGTTGAGCTCTCTGGATCTGCTGGAGTTATTGACACAGCCCCTGGTTTAGAAATATTTTCCAGCGTTAGTATATAGTCAAACTCACATGGTCTTACGATCTGTGTTCCTTCACGGGCACTACCCGCTGGAATTAGCTCCTGTATTTTTAGTCTAGAATCAATTTTATCTAATGTTTTAGCTAACAGTTTCACCTGTGTATTGACAGCTTCATGGATATCCTTGATTTCCTCATCGCTAAACTTGTTATTCAGATCAAGTTTCTTATCAAAGAGGTCATTGAGAAACCTTGTCACTGTTTCAAATTCCTCAGAGTCTTTGTCTTTAGGCCTTTCACCTGTGAAAAATAGATCTGAGTGCGTGTAGAAAATAATAAGGGAAGTTCACAAGAGAATGCTTGGTCTACGCTGCGCTGACATTAGCTATATAAAGACAGATGTCTTCTACTGCATACAATGACCATTTATTTGAGATAACAAGGAAATATATAGTACTCAAGAACAGAATCCATGATAACACGTATCAAAAAAGGATGAAATTGGTCTAAAAAAGTATAAAAATTACAAGTACTCGCTGTGTTTTAAAAATACCCCATGCATGTAGCACCCCAGCTAACAGAAACAAGAGCTGTCAGCAGACAGCAGACAGCATAGCTCGCCTGGAATTGGGGTGATACTGAAGTGTCAGTGTGCTCTTTAGGACCAGTCTGATTTGGGTCTGCACTGTTTGCTTAGGCCTATCTGTCCCAATACTTAAAATTCTTACGGTAAGAGGAAATGTTATGGTATCACTTGATAGGGCATCTTGTGCTATGGTTTGGTCATTTTATGTCATGAATTTGACATTATCAGGGATCAATTATAAAATTTCTAAGTCTGTGACCTTGACCTTGAGGTCATAGGCATGGGTGTCGGTGATGATGAAAAAAGCTTTGGGCCTGTATCTATTATCTTTCCAAATATGAACCAAATCTATCTAACGGTTTGGAAAATATGAGCTCTTAAAACACTTTAATATAAATTTCTTAGTTATTAAAAAGGTAAGAGCAAAAAGTCCAGGGAGTGCTACAATCACAAACCTCAGCCCTTCCCAGAATTTGACCTTGAGGCCATGGGAAAGGGCAGTGAATACTGCTGAATAAAACTTTAGACCTGTATCTATCATTATGTCAAATATGAACAAAATCCATCATATGGTTTGGAATATATGAGCTCTTAAAAACTTTAATATAAAACATTTAAGCCTGTGACTTTGACCTTGAGGTCAAAGGCATAGACAGGGTATTGCTGAATAAAACTTTGGAACTGTATCTATCATCATACCAAATATAAACAAAATCT
Source organism: Anodontia alba (assembly GCA_964016985.1). Taxonomy (NCBI): domain Eukaryota; kingdom Metazoa; phylum Mollusca; class Bivalvia; order Lucinida; family Lucinidae; genus Anodontia; species Anodontia alba. The sequence goes on from OZ024830.1 coordinate 14,445,992, forward strand.
GTCGTATAATTTGGACAATATGAGCTCTTAAAAATCTTTAACATTAAAAATTTCTAAGTCCATGACCTTGACCTGACCTTGGCCTTTAAGTAATGGGCTGGTGAATAGCTGAATAAAATTTTGGAACTATATTTGTCATACCAAATATGAACCAAATCTATCAAATGGTCTGGAAAGTATAAGCTCTTAAAAAACGTTAACGTAAATATGGACGCCGACGCTGACGCCGATTACTGGGGAAAGGCATTAGTTTTTCTTGGACTTCGTCCGGGCGAGCTAAAAAGTATTCCAGAAACGTTTCTGGAATGTTGTATTTCGGTTGTGGAAACGTTTTGGTTTAACACCTTTTTTGAGGGGATGTTTGGAAATATACCTCGAGGATTCCATAACGTTTTGGTGAAACGTTTCTAAAATTTTTTTTGTAATATTACAGCTACCTTCATAAGCTTTCCTAGAAGCTTAGTCTCAGATTTCTCTAATAAATATTGTAAGAGGAGTTGATTTCACCGCACATGCGTTATCTGCATTACTGCCAATGCATCTGTGTAGGGAAACAAAGGGGAGTAATTCTAAATGTATTGGCCCCTGAACTCTAATTTGTTTTTTACATCACCAGCTTATGCATAGCAGCAATTATACAAAATATGACATAATTTCATAAATTCTTGTGCAATTTACAAAGCATATATCAAACTTAACGGATATCCGGACGGAACGACAGACAGAATATCCCACTTAAGCATCGTTTTGCACATGGGTTGGGTATAATTATAGGAATTAGGTTTTGTCAATTACAACTACACTGACAACATGCAAACTAAATGGCAAACGATGTATTACCTGATCACGCCTGATCAAAGGCAACAACGTTTGCTAAGACACTTCACTGTTTGCCTAAACCAACTTGTCCCAAACTTTAGGCTTCTACGGTAGTTAATGGACAAAAGTTTAATGTCTTATGGTTTGCAAACTATCAGATTACAAGGGTCCAATAGTAAACATTTAAGCAATTCACATAATATATAAGTAGACTATTTGTAACTGCACCACCACTTCAAGTAAGCTTGTCATGAGAACCGATATACCTTTGATTAAGGAAAACCCACATCTCCCAAGCCAACCTGCATGAGGTTCGGCGATCCCAATCTATACATTATGTAACATTTTATCATCATTATTTAATTTTCAGATCCGTACTTTGTTCTGTGCATAACTGTTGATATCAGAACTTTCCACAAACGTTTTATATATTACAGACAGACTTCTACGACGGACATAACGGAAGCTGCTGAGTCAGGCACACGGAGAAGAAGGAGCAAATTTCAATACTTAATCTGATTGGTTTCCAGAACTTAAATGCCATATTCAGACTTCAATGAAGCTCAGGCTTGGTTATTACAATCTTAATTGAAGACTTTTGTAAAAGCTTCCTTCCTAAGGAATTAGAAAATAATTTTGCAAACCAATTATTGAGCTATTTTTTTATCCATCGTCCTTATCTTAAAGGAAAAGGATAGCTTAGATAAATAGCATTGATTTTAAGGAAACTGGCAAGCAAAATATTTTGCCGAAATCTCGTGCAAATCGGATAAGATATAAATGAGTTATACAAGTCTGAAATATTATTTAACAGAATTGGAAGTGAGACTGTAGCGCCATTATCTCAAATTTAAGAAGAATTACTCCATTATAAAGCCAAATTTCAGTTCTATTAGCTCATAATTTTTGAGTCAAATGCAAAAGATCAGACGAATTACGGGCTTTTAGATTGCAGCTTTATTGGCATTTCTACAATTTTGTCACATAACTAGGAATTAAAAATGGCGGCCTCCATATGCTGCTAAGCAGATGGGTTGGAAAACTATATCTTGAAAACTTGTAGGCCGATTTTCTTTAAAATTTTATCATACATCGGTGCTCTTAAAAGCCTTTAATTTGAATGACTGATTCTGTGCCTTTCCCTTTTATCGTACATTTCATTGCCTTCGTCCTCTACAAAAGTTTCTTGACTATTTTCAGGAACCTGTAATGACGAAATGTATTCATGCAGATTTTTTCAAGCATTATCTAAATGCTGTATTTACAAGAGATTTTCAGAATGATTTCAAAATAAAACTGCCTCTATCGTTTCTAAAAACACGTGGAAATAAAAAAAAAATATGGCAGCAAACTGTAACATACAAGGGGTATACAAGATGCTCACAGAATTGTTTCATTTAACTTTTTTCAAAATTTGAATATCATAAAAATGCAAAATTGTGGATTTTGAAGCCAGCCTGGAACTGAGAACTAAGATACAACGATGGAATATGTCTCAAGAATATTCTAAAAATCTTCAGAGAATTATACTGAAGACACTCAGAAAGGTTCTGGAAACACTCTAAAAAACGTTCAAAGAACGTTCTGAAAAATCAAAGAACGTTCCGAGACTTCCAGAGAATCTTCTGATAAAAAAAAAAAAAAAAAAATCATTCAGAGAACATATCTGGTAAGAGATGTGTCATCTACTTGATTATAGGCATGAAGAAGCCCTTTTACTGTTCTCTACTATCTATCGAGGGCGTGTACACTATCATGAAATATATATGACGCATATATGACTTCTAACATGCATGGATTTGTTAATCTAAACAAGTTAATGTGTTAGAACTTGTGTTTATCAAACTTTATAATCAAATGTTCGAATTTAGGCTGACAGAGTAATAGAAAATTACGACAACCGCTGTTCTCTCGAATTCGACGGAAAGGAAGTAGAATGGGGCTGCTAAATATTCTTATGTATATTTTTTAATTTGTTTTCGCCTGTCGATTAAAAAAAATTAATATGAAAAAAAAAAAAGAAAGTTCAGTATCAGTTTACTAGACTCCTTAATACAGTTGACTTTCGTTATCTTGACCTCGCTTATCTCGAATAACCGCTTATCTCAAGTGAAAACACTCTGCTTCAACATAAAAGTCTAACAACAGGTGAAAAATATATTCCTAAGAGCAATTTCTCCTCTTTTCCACAATAGTTTTGCTATATCCCTAACCTCAATAGTCCAATTACATATAAATTTGTTAAATGTGGTTGTTCGAATTAATTTTTCCCCAATTCTGCAAATCTGATATTTTGAGGTACGGATATCTCGAAGTATGTCAGAGAGTCCCTTGGAATTCGAGACAACGAGAGTCGACTGTATAACATACACTTAATTACGAAATCAAAGGTAAATATTTGAAATACTACGTGTTACGAATGTTTTGTTTTAAAAAGTTCTTAAACATTGCAACTGAGCGCCGTCTCTTATTTACCATATTTGCAGAACCCGGTCTATATAAGTTTTCGTGAGTTTTTTTTTTTTTTTTTTTTTTTCCCAGTTTTGTCTAATCTACTCAACATGTTTGACGGTTGAATATAGTGTTCCAAAGAAAGCAATCGTTTTTGACTTTTATTTTTCAAAAAAAAAAAAAAAAAAGTTTCCTAATGGTTATATCCGACAATTCATTTTGTGTTGTGGTTTTACGACCCAGTCAACCCGGTGAGGTCATGTCGAGTGCGGTCAGTTTACCTAGCCGTACTTTTACTGGGCAGGCTTAGTCGTCTAGGCGGTTGACCAGTAGTGTGCACATTCTTTCGCCAGAAACTGACAACTGCCCTTCTTGAATCAGCAGAAGGGAGAGAATGACCGTAGAAAATATTTCATGATCAAATCTCCACGAAAGAATGTTGCCGACCCGGCGGGGTTCGAACCCGCAACCTCCTGATTATCAGTCGGACGCGCATCCAACTGCACCACCAAGGTCGGCTCCGACAATTCATAAATGTGACATAGACTGAACGTTTTTACAGCATAAGGTTCAACGAAACTATTCTTAAAACCAATGAAAAACGTTGCAATAACATTTTAACGACGTAAAGTTCACCAAACCTTTGCGCAACCAAATGCGAATGTTCTAGTTATGTTTCTGTTAGCTGGAATATTGTCGGCACACCGAAAGTTAAAACATTAACTTTATATTTAAAAAAAGACTTTATTTATCAATACGACATTAAAATTGGATGTAAGAACAGGCCGAAAGCTAAATGAAAACAAATTATGGTGAATGTTTTAATAAATGCATAGACTGTAGAGCGGATGATGTGAAAAAGATTTCGTATTATAAGTATACTAAACTTTAAATTGACTCATGGCACATTGATAATGAGTGTAGCTTGATATCTTTTCCTTCAAAATCCCGGATATACTCTCATGTTCTTCTAGTAGAGGGCCCCTTGTTGTGTTAAAAATGGAAAAAAAAAAAAAAAAAAAAAAAAAAAAAAAAAAAAAACAACGCCAGAGTGAAAGTAAACGATTAAAATTGACATGGAAACACGCATATTTGTCAAGAAAACACTTGTCTTTCTGCTCCATCCCTACAATGGGGTTTAGACATCATATATATATATACAATAGTACATGTACAATACATGAGCCGGCCTCGGTTGCTCAGATGGACGCGCGTCCGACTGGTGATCAACAGGTTGCGGGTTTGACCATTCGCCGGGTCGGCAACATTCTTTCGTGGAGATTGATTATGAAATATTTTGTACGGTTATTCATTCCTTTCCGCTGATTCAAGTATTAGTATAAACATATTTTATTGCATCATTTCATGGCAATGGGGTCGGGCCACAAGTTCTACCAACATTAGTTACGACCCTCCCCGCTGATTCAAGAAGGGCATTTGTCAGTTTCTGGCGAAAGAATGTGCACAATACTGGTTGACCGCTTAGAGGACTAAGCCTGCCCAGTAAACGTGTGGTTAGGTAAACTGGCCGCGCTCGACGATCCCATTTGGTTGAATGGGTCGTAAAATCTCCACACAAACAAACAATACTTACATGACAAAAGCGCCATCTCTTCATAGGAAAGATTGGCTTCTCCTGGAGGTATGTTGTCAATACTAGCGCTTTCGGTTTCTACCTTAAATTCTAAATCAATTTCTAAGTCCATAACATCGAGTGCATCTTTTGCTGCTGTTGGATTCCCATTTTTGCAATTCATGAGCACATCGTCACGCGATTCCTGCTTTTCTGACTCCCTCAAAGTCCTAGCCGGGTGGCCCTTATTCATTTCCAGTTTAGTACTATCCTGCAAACGCAGTCCTTGAATAACTTCTTTGTTTCTTGAGTAAATCAATGTGTCAGTCGTTTGTGCTTGGGTTTCGTACTCTGCATATGAACGAGAACTAATACTTTGCGTTTCCTCGTTATTTACTACGACGTTTACCTCAATCGGAAACTTTATTGTCGTCTCATCTGACGAGTTAGTTTCATTAGAGAATGATTCCATTGATTCCTTTCGCTTGCGCATTAGTTTAAATTTCCTTGTATAGTTCGTTTATGTTTTCGAGAAAATCCACTGTTGCTTTCTTTTTATACAGTTATATTGTCGACAATTAACATCCTAGTCATTACTTTCAGTCTATTTTACGATTTATTTATTGAGCAATTGACTGTTTCCCGTCATGTGAGCGATTATATGAATTAAGTGTCTCAACTTTAAAAGAGTGTAAAACCGGTATCCGGAAACGAATTACCACACTGCTCAAAATATTTAAAAGAATCATATTGTTATACATATCTTATCACAGCCACAGCTGATAAAATTCCCATCTTCTGAGAAAATAAGGTTTCACATCTTATGTGAATTGTCTGCCTACCAGATAATTCGCATAAAATTTCAAGTCTTATTTGTTACGTAGAATAATAATAGTAAAGAAACAGAATATCATTTGCTACAATTTTCTTAACATGTTCGCTTCTCTCCTTTTAAGCCTTGGTCACATGCGCAAAGATTCTTTGCCACATAAGATATGACAGAGAGCCGCGTTAACAAATATGTGCAGATATATTTGGGGCATATTAAAGCAAAGATTCACATCAGCCTGCAAAGTTGCACCTTCTTACCTGGACTGATAGCTGTGTGGATCTGCAGGCAGATCTGGGCCACTGAACTACAATTTCACATTGCTGGAGTTATTTTTCAAAATGTCCTCCTCCCCATTTGCCCTCTCACCCTTTGCTCGCTTCTTCAAAGTGATGCGAGATACTATACTAAATATTGAAATACATAAATTGCTCCCCCGTCCCCCTCCCCCTCCACATCCCCTAAACACACACACACACACACACACACACACACACACACACACACACACACACACACAAATTTTCTCAGCTAAACTTAATTATCAATGCTTTTATTCCTATCGAATTTGGCTACCTGATCATGTACCTGAGCGACAGTGTATTCCTGATCAGACGCCACACTGTTTTCTCTGGCCTGTCTGTACCAATACTTAGGTTTGTTATCAGAGATTTTATTCTGCATGAAATCAATGTCATTGAGATGTTTTAATATACAGCAAGTGGCCTTAAATAAGTTTCTCTAAAAAGTCATAAAAACTATAGTGTCCTTATCTTGAAGGAAATTTTCGTTCATATAATAATCCTATATAATAATCATAAATACTGGGACAGACAGGCCTGAGAAACCAATACAGACCCAGATCAGATGTCATAGAATGCGACGTCAGATCAGGGTATACACTGTTTGCCACCCACCCAATAATTTTCAAGACGCATCATCATGTAAAATGGACCCGTTAAATTTTTAGGACAAGTATAGTAATGAGTTAAGATATTCCAATGTTTAGGGTAAAGACGGTAAACACTTTGAAAAAAAAATCAGCCAACGCATGACAAATCCTACAAAATGGCATGAGCGCCCAGTGAAGACTCGGATCAGCCTGGGCATCGGTCCAGTCTGATCAGAGTCTTCGCTGTCCTACCCATTGAGCGCACTGAAAAGACTCTGATCAGACTGGGCGGATGCCCAGGTTGATCTGAGTCTTCGCTGGGCGCACATGCCATTTTGTTGGTTTTGTCATGCGCTGGCTCAAATGATAACCCATTGTGGCCCAAGAATGACAATGTTTGGACTGATGGTTACTGAGAAAGTAGCTTAAGCGCACAAGATGAACATAAAATTAACAATGTCAGTGAAGCATAAAAAGTCGGTCATGGTCACACATTGATGATGAGCTTCAGCTGTTTTCTTCAGCTGCAACTGTGATCCAAGTGCCATGCTCCATTCCTGTAAAGTGTTTTTGAGAAACTGATTAAAAGTACAAGGTAAACAGTCATTTAACAGCCCAAGAAGCATAACACTTGGTCAAGACCCTATACTGGCAGTGAGTTTCAGCTGCTTTCCCCAGCTGTAACTGTGGTCCAAGTATGAAGACCCTATGCCGAATGGTTACTGAGGAATATACCTAAATGCACATAGTAACCACCGTGTCCGCGCTAATGCACATATCGATGAGAGTGGTATAAGCACCACAGTGTTTCTGAATGCATACACCGAGGATAAGTTACAAGTATCCGATTGCTTCTTAACGAACACATTGATTACGGTTACATAAAAACATATTATCTTGAAAAGTCATAATTCTGACTTTGTTTTAAGAATGGCATACAGTTTTATTTGCTTCGGCATAGAGTAGACAAAACGAAAACTTTAATTCACCTTAATTCTTAACCGCAAACTCATAAATCGTAGTTTTAAATAGTAGCCAGCAATTTATGTGAGAGATGGTACACGAAAATCAGGAATTATCCAAAAATTAATATCTGTTCATTTAAAAATAAATGCTAAACTTCAGAACGTCAATTTATTGGTCGCAATGCTTTTATACATGACGGAGAATTGACTCGAGCGTGAGACAGCCTATCTTCAATAATTCATGCCAGCAAAACAATGTCTTGACAATGACTTCATTACGTCATGGCGAAACGGCCTTATTTCATCACAGCTTTCGCTGATGTCGCTAAAAGAAACTTTGGATAGTCCAAAATATACTCAACAAAATAATTTAAGGGCCACATTGTGCAAATTTCCATCTATACAAACTTTGGCTGAGTGTATGGGCAAAACCACAGAATATATCAAAATATCGTTGAATGTTTCGTTAAAGGGAAGCCCTAAAGGAGTGTTTCCAACAAAAAGTTTTTAAAATCAAAATTTTCATTGTAATATTCGCAAAAAAAAAAAAAAAAAAAAAAAAAAAAAACACTACTTTTTACCCATAAATTAAAAACTGACATTTTCAGGTCAAAAGTGATGTCTGGGCTCCCAAATGTGAAAAAAAATCAGAGAAAGATTTATTTGTTATCAAGAAACGCACATTTTGCTAGAGTTACTCTCTACAGATTATTCGTTGTCTATGGGGAACTGTCGATGCATTTTTAACCTCTCAAAGGGTTGGCCTCTTTTTCTGGCCATTTCTGTGTGTCTTTTACTCGAAAGAAGATTGAGTTTGCATAATTTTGTTGTGACAGAGTATTGTTTTCATTAAACAAAGAAATTTTTGGTGTTGTGGAAAAAGTTCAATTTTGGGGTAAAAAATCAGTTTTTTTTTTTTGTTTTTGTTTTTAAAATTCCCGTTTTTCTTAGAATCTGTTGGTCTGGCATTGTTGGTGCCATTGACACTTTTGTAGCTGAACATGTTGCGAACATGTTGAGCTGATTGAAATAGGGCTGAGACTTTCAGTTTTGCCCAAGAAACAATTTTAAAACTTGGGGGTCGCATTTTAGTGATAATCAAAGGAAAAATAAAAATGGTGGCTCTTAAATCATTTTGTTGAGTATAAGTCAGTGGACAACATACACCTTGACGAGAGTGTATGAATGCTCAGCTTGGTCTGTGCCTTTGCTGTCCCTTTGCTGTTTGCATATGTTCCTAGAACAATTTTCGCATGATGCGAATAAAAATTTATTTTCATATCTCCAGATATACGCAAGACTTCGCATTATGCGCTAATGAGGCTTCAGGAAAATTTATGGTAAATACTGTTATCAACCTGCGCATCTACGCAGTCTGAGCATGACCTCCATTGTCTCCTTCAAGAATACACGAATACTGTAGAATATATCAACATACAGCAAAGGGACTCTATAAACCTGCACGGGCGCGGTACAGAGGCGGATACGCAGGCTAAGCCTTGTCCTTCTATTGGCATATGCTCACAGACAAGTTTCTGTCATGTATTACATTACTTCACTGCACTAAGCTTAAAAGGTGTTGCTTCATAAGATCAGACAAGGGTTTGTTTCTTTTTAAATATATTTAAAGTTATTTTTTTTTTTTTTTTTTATTTTTTATTTTTTTTTTTTGTTGTTGTTGTTGTTTTTTGTTTTTGTTTTGTTTGTTTTTTGTTTGTTTGTTGTTGTTGTTTTCTGATTCCTTCTTCCTTAACGCTGTATGTAAATATGAAACAAAGTTTATTGTTGAAACCATTTGCTTACTGAATACTACCAGTTTGAATTACGGTTATAGTTAGGCTGTGAACAGCGAGGCTCCTGACCAGTCTGCGCGGACCTCTTGACTGGTCAGGACCTTCTCTGGCTCGCGGCTACGTTAAGGCATACTGCCATTGTCTCAGTATACAGTATATACCGGAAATAAATGCAGCTAAGGTGAATGGACACGCCTGGTACTTTGTCCGCATTTAATAAGGAAACAACTTTCGTTACTTTCTATTTGCTTTTCTGCACACCAAGCCCCTACAGAAAAAGGGTTTACTAATTTGGGAGCAAATTATTTCCTATTAGAGAACATCCGTGTTTGGAAGGGGCGGTATCAATTTTGACAGAGTTGCCTGCCTGAAAGTGTATTCATTCACCTTAGTATAGGGAAAACAATTTTCCCTAACTGGGTTATGTACGGAGGAATAGGTCCATTAGCTTTATCGCGATGATTAAACCAGCAAACAGACTACAAGCATTTTTGTTACGTATTTGTTTTAGGAAACAATCATAAATATCATTCATAAATGTTGACAATACCAGTGGATGCAGAAAATGGGATTTAGCTTTTGTGTGTGTGTGTGTGTGTGTGTGTGTGTGTGTGTGTGTGTTTCTTCAAAACCTAAACTTCCTGATTATCACTTCTGCCTCCTAAATTTAGCAACATCCACACCGTTGCTATGCTACATGTATATGTTTGGCAATATAGTGAAATGATTATGCCAGTAAGCTTGTCTTAATTCTGGGGAACTAGAAAATGCTCATGAAAACAGTTTGTTAAAACAGAGATGAATAAGGTGACACATTTACCATATCCTCTTGTACAAATCAGTATTTAGTGAAAGTGAGAACAAAAGTTCTGCAAGATAACTCCTTGCGGTACATTGTAATACGTGTAACATTTTTTTTTCCTGCTCTGCTTTGTCTGTTTAGTCAGGACTTTTTAAGGAAATACTATTTTGAACACTTTATTACATATAAAACATATACATACAAAAAAGTTGACAATCAAATACAAATTATCATAAGCATAGTTATCACATTCATCAGTCCCCGACTATACGGACAGTCCACACTCGCCGGAGACTGACTCAAGACCTTATGATTAATATAATATTATTTTTTAAATAAGTGCTGACTCTATAATTTTGTTAATATGTGTGCAACACACAGCGCGTCCGACTGGAGACCCGGAAGTCGCGGGTTCCACCCCCGCCAAGGTCAGCAATATTCTTTCGTGGAGATTGATCATGAAATATTTTCTACGGTCATTCTCTCCCTTCCGCTGATTCAAGAAGGGCAGTTGTCAGTTTCTGGAGAAAGAATGTGCACAATACTGGTTAACCGCTTAGAGGCTAAGCCTGCCCAGTAAAAGTGTGGTTAGGTAAACTGATCGCGCTCGACATGACCCCATTGGGTTGACTGGGCCGTAAAAGCTCAGTACAAACAAAATCTGTACATGTATATAATTCAAAGACATTAGGAGCTAATTGTATTATAGAATTTGTAAACGATCTAACTTCTGCCATGTTTCTATAACATATTCGAAATATTTCTTTTGGATAGAGATAATTTTATTTTCTTCTAAATTTGTATGTATCCAAATCTGTAAAAAATTTCATCTAATATGATATTCTGTTTTTTTTTTTGTTTTTTTTTACAAAGGTTTCTAATTGGTTCCTTTTAGTTTTGAAACAAGGACATGAACTAAAGATGTAACCATTTTAGAAGTTATTGAGTTCTCTCCCTGTAAAGAAAGCAGTTTCATGATCGCCAAACGAACATAGCTCTTGTACAGAACTAATTTAAAAAATATATATATATATATATATATTAAGAATATAATGTCCTCTGACTTTTCTCAAAATTAAAGCTCGGCGTCATCAGAAAGTGTTATTACTTTGAAATATAGAAAATTGAATAAACTATAAGTCAGCTTTACTTATTTGTTACTATAATTACTTCGACGAAACAGTATGCTCTGCATTTTAAGGGAGGTAATTATGATACATATACTTGATAAAATTCAGACCTATTGTCTGTTTAGTTTAACAAACAGTGTATATTTTTTAATTGGAAAACATTAATGACGTCTTGAATTACGCAGGTCTGTTCCGCTTCTACGCTATATTCATAAGCTGTGACATGGCTCCCTAGACTAGCCACAAAGTTCTTCTAGAACTTTTTTTTTCTTAAAAAAAACAACAACAAAAAAAAAACTGGGCTATTCGCCTTGAACAACTACCAGGTATACCCAGTGAAGAAATGCGTTATGCGGCTTCATATTTCACATATCGCCTACTACAAATCTTATGCAAATGCTATGATATAAATCTAGGCTAGTAGATGGATAGGCCTACTCCCAAATAAAAATTGTCTACTTTCCTTCCCCAGTAACGACTAATATAGAACTTCTTTCGAGAACTATTTCTTGTCTCGCAAGTTTTCATCAATACAGTATGGGACTAATGTTAATATACGAGACTCTAGTTAAGGTTATCATTTTTTTTTCTGAATTATAACACCCAAAAAATCTTAGGCTTTTATGTTAAGACAGAAGAAAAAATAGACCTGCATATGACATGTAAGCGTTCGCGCAATTCCAAAAAAAAAAAAAAAAAAAAAAAAAAAAAAAGTGTTCATGAAAAGCGAGGCTGATTGTAGAAACCTCTTTTCCTAGGTAAGCGTAAAAATCAGTTTTCCAAGATAAGCGCTGTTTTATTTAGTACATTCTATTTAAGCGTAGTTCCCAGTTAATCGCTTGACAAGCGTGTACGAGGGATGTTCGAAATGAATTTCTTATTTCTATCTGGAGACTTCAAATTTCAAGTTAGTCCAAAAGTGCTCATTTCATGCCCTTGAAGTACTCCCCGTGGCTAGAAATGCAAAGTTTCAGCCGATGTATCCACTTCTTGAAGGCGTCACGGTACGCTGATTTGGGCACAGTAATAAGGTACTGATGAATGGCAGATCCAAGTGCCTGTCGGGACTGGTATTTCCGCCCAGCAAGGAATGCTTTCAATTTCGGAAACAAAAAGAAATCACATGGGGCAAGGTCTGGGGAATACGGGGGGTGAGGCAAAACAGTTACTTTTTCTTTCTTCAAAAACGCCGTAACTATTGCGGAGGTATGAGCTGGGGCATTGTCATGTAGAAGACGGACATGTTTAAAACCAGTGGCAGGGCGTCGTTTCTGATAATACTTTTTCAGTTTCTTCAGTACTACGTCTTTGTAGTATTTTCCGGTGATGCTTTTGCCCTTTTTTCACTGGCACTTTTATTGCGACTCCTTCACCAGGGAAGAAGATTGCATACAAAACCTTCTTTGTACTCAAAGAACGTTTGGCAATTATTGGGCGTTTGCTGTGTTTAGAGGCCCAGATCTTATTGCTAACCTTTCTGACGGGCTCAAAATAATGGACCCAGGTTTCATCACCTGTGACGACATTGGCAAACTGCTTTTTGTCATATTTTGGAAACATTTGAAGCAGCTTTTTGGCCACTTTAACCCGTTGCCTCTTTTGCTCGTCAGTCAACAGATGTGGCACCCATCTAGCAGAAATCTTTCTGACTTTCAAATGCTTCTTCAAAATAAGGTGAACCATTGATAGTGATATGCCTACCTTTCGTGCAATATCACGAACTGTAAATCTGGCATCTCCTTCAATGATTTCCTTTATTTTGGAAACGATTTCTTTACGAGATGCAGATTTTGGCCTACCTGATTTCCGTGCATTTTTGATGGACTCTACATCAGACTCAAATTTCTTTTTCCACCGCCGAACTGTGTCATAAGACACACAAGAAGGTCCAAAAGCAGTACAAATTTCAGTCATCAGCTTATTCAAAGAACAACCAAGTTTTGAGCGAGCTTTGATGTAAGCCCGTATTTCATCTTTTTTGTCGACGCTTCTACCAACCATTTTTACTGCAGTGGTCAATGACTGCGTGTATTCAAATGGCAAATTTTATGTCTTACACTTAGTCTAACATGTACATTTATACACCATTGTGTAGATATTGAATAGCCCTATACAGGTATGTATTGGTTTTTATCGTGCCCCACGTAGATATCGAGCTAGAGGACAATAAGCAATTCATTTCGAACATCCCTCGTATGTTTACTGTTGGCCTTACCTACGCGGGGAACAGCCTGAAGTATATTTTGTATAACCCGTTCTGTTGGGAATTTCCTGATCTAAAACTATTTCAGACCCTATTTTTAGGGTATGGCGTAATAGATTGAATGGGACACATCACGAGAAAACCGGGTTTTGCATTGTCTGCGCATGTCATATTCTTCGGAGATTGTCAGTATTTGAAAAATGCCACCTAGCGGAAGATAACGCCCGTATTTTGCTTTTTACGAACGACAATACCTATAGTTCCTGTATATAAAATTTCAAGTCTTGATGTCTGTGTAGCTGAGCACGCCGGTTTTGTGTCAAACCTGGTCCTCGGGGGTGGGGGATAACGCGGGTAATTGTGGTACGGGTGTGCGAGCCAGTATTTCGAAACCTACCCCATTCATATACCTGGCTTTGAAACGGACCCATTCATATACTTGGTCGCCCGAAACAGTGACCGTTTCATATACTGCCCTTTGATTTTTATATCCATTTATTGCTAGTAGTTAGACACATATAGTAGTCATTTTATTGAATACACAGGAATACACCGTCTATCATCACCACCGGAAAAAGAAAACGACTCAACTGAAAGTAAAACGTGCGGGTAAGGGAGTGCCTCCTGGAAATTGTATATTTTACTGCTTGTAAGCTTCAGATTAAAAATACAGTAGTGAGAGATCAGTAGTGAATATAATCATCTTATGCCGTGAGTAGCGATTACTTATATATATATTATATAGAGGATATTTACTCTTTTGCTGTGAATACCATACATATTGTCATCGAGTGTAATGAAAACATCAGTATTTTCACGAGTGCGAAGCACGAGTGAAAATTTGAATGTTTTCATTACCCGAAATAAAAATTTTTTATGGTATTCACTGAAAAAGAGTAAATTTTCTTTTTATTTTTTATTTTTATTTTTTTTTTTGTTTATACGCCAATGCGCGTTTCTGACGTCATAAATAACGTCACCAAACAAAACATGAACGTCATGGCGTCGACGCTCAGTGCTTAACATGTGAAACGCTGGAGAGACGACAAAAAAAAAAAAAAAAAAAAAAAAAAAAAAAAAAATCGGCAAATCGAAATAATTTTGATACCAAAATGTTCCTTACATTCTAACTAAGAAAATGCATACCAACACTTGATACTTTAGTTGAGAAACAAAGAAGTTAGAGGTGTTCAAAAATCTGAAGTGGAGGTAAGATCCACATCTAAAACAATGAAGAAAACCGAAGTCGCCCAAAGCGAGGAGTGAAAATATATAGAGGATATTCAAATGTTTGGAGTGAATATGACTTTTATTGCATCGAGTGAAGTGAAAAAAATGTATATTTCATGAGTGCCAAAGGCACGAATGAAATATACATTTTTTCACTTCACGAGATGAAATAAAAGTCATATTCACGACGAACATTTGAATTTTCTTTTTATTATATACATCACTTTCGATAGAAGAGCTGCAAATCTTGCGTTTGCAAGGGAAAGTCTGACACGCAGTTTTGTCCCTTGGCGCCATGACGTTCATATTTTGTTTGGTGACGTTAGATATGACGTCAGAAACGCGCATTGGCGTGTAAAAATAAAGCAAAAAGAAAATTTACTCTTTGTCAGTGAATACCATAAAAATTTTCATCTCGTGTAATGAAAACATTAATGTAAATAAGAAAAGAGTAGATCCAGATCTTATATTTTTCACTGCTCAGAGGAGTGAAAATATAAGTTTTATATTTTCACTAGTGAAAATATAAAACTTATATTTCACTAGTGAAAATATGCATTTTATTTCATTAATAATTCTCTATATTTCATTACTTTGTATATAATAAAAATCGTATCAGTCACTATTGTGAAATGATACGATATCATTTCACTAGTGATTGATACCACTTTTATTTTCACCAGATATACATTGATTTCACCGCTAACAATAAAATAAATACACACATTTTTATACTTACAGACCGAATATGCGATAGCTGATACCGAGAAATAAATAAATTCTGACCTGTTCGTTGCTATTTTTCGATTGTTTATGCATTTCTACCAAAGTTTCTAGTGTAATCAGAATCTAAAAAGTTAAAAATAATAAGCTCCTGAAGCTATACGTTTAATGGGACTGTTTTGTATAAATGTAAATCATTTGCTATACAGCGAATAGCAGTTGCGTATACAGCTTGTTGCAAAATAGGCGTGAAACAAAATGTACGGCGAATAGTTCTGTGGTTTACGGATAAAATCGTGTAAAGAGTAACTCGATCGGCGTTCCGTCGTATTTCTCCACATCAGTGGTGACCGCACTTCTTTGTATGTATGCTGAAACATGCCTCTTGCCAAATACGGTGTTATATCTTCTCGGACATTCTGCTCATATCTGAAATCTAATAAGATCATTGCTCCTAGGTAACAAAATGTGAATAACAGTCGCATTTTATTGTAGCTAAAACGATGGATTCAGCTGTTCGAATATCTTGATCCAATGTTGTCAGGAATTATCAACCTATATTTTCGAAATAAAATATATTCAAACAATTTTTTCATCAATTCTTCATCACAAATTAACACTAGTAATGTTGCTTAGTAACTAATGACTCAGGTATATGTATAATTTAAAATCAATATTTTGAAGAAGAAGCTTTATTTTGAGATAAGAAGTAGCATGCGCTTTTCGCAAATGCATGTATATTGTATATTTCTATCGGTATTTTAAAAGAGGTACAAAGGAACACTTATGGTGTTACTCTATTTACTCAGAATATGTAAAAAACAATGTTCAGAAGATTCCTGTTGAGAACTACTGTCCGCGCCTCTATCATCTGCATGTGGTTTCTTTGGAGTTGTAGGCCAAATAATCAATTTTGCTATCAGTTAAATTACACTAAAAAAAACCTTTCCCTATTATATATGTGAAATGGGCCTCTTACCACTTATCTACACTCCTATTATGATTAGAAAATCGAGATGGGGATTTTATTTTGCATAGTTAATGTTACTTTGGCGCAAGCTGCATGCGGCGTTGTTTACCTGCACGTCGTTGTCATTATTGATATCCGGGAAACGAGACGTCATATCGATGGTTGAGCGCAAGACTATGGTAACTCAAACATATTTTTGAAACCCTTGTTTAGGGGCAACTTGGAGCCCTTTGTAAACAATGCAAATTTAGGTGCCATTGCTCATACGAGCAATGGCACCTAAATTTTCATTGTTTACAGAAAGAAATGTTGTAATCTTCATAATGCCTTCATGGTGAGGAGATTAGGTTTGGGGAAAAACAACCATTTGACTTACGCTAGTCTTGCGCTCAACCCTCGATATAATACATGGAATCAACAAAGCAAAGAAGCAGTCAAGTTCGCGTATCCTGCAACACTGCAGTATTTTCCGCCGCAGAAAGATTTAGAACTTATATGGAAAATTGCAAGGCAAATGTTCAAGTGCGTTCTACTAGTAGTGTTTCATTCATTTCGGCAAACTCTTCGAAAAACCACATGCAGAATGTGGTGGCACGGGGAGTAGTTTTCAGGTTTGTTTTTTGGAAATTGTAACTCGTATAATGGTACATTATTGCAGAGAAAAAAAAAGCGCATACAGATGCTATTACTGCAAAGAAAAACCGATCTAAAGACTCGCCGATCCATGAAATATGAAGGAAAACATGTCTGATAGTCATAAACGAAAATTTTGAAAATCAACACGTACACGACAATAGATAAAACATGCAACGATCAGGAACCGATACAATCAGATCATAAATCACCAAAGGGAAAGAGGTCAAAAGTTTAAAACACGTAGTGACGCCAATAAACAAATGACAGTAAAGGGAATCAGCAGCTCTTTCTCAAAAAGGTGTTGACTCTTGAATCAGAACGTAACTGAATAGTAGTAACTAACATAATAGGAAAATTAAAATGATAACATGGACGAACAAATGTAGAAATTTAAAGCAACCACTGTGACAAAAAACGTACCGTCTTGGAATAGTCAGTAATATTTTTGGTGGGCTTAAATTGATTTAAAGTGATTCGGACCTTCACCCACACTTTCATTGTGGTTTAAACATCTTTTTTTCGGTTTGCACTGAGGTTTTCTAACTTATCATTAAATCAACACGTGTAGCAAACGGTTTGAGGATCTAACAAACAAATCACAGCAAAAAGCCATGAAGACTCAAGGATGAGAACTCATGCATCTGAAGCAACAGAAAACCGCCAGCTGAAGACCGTTGGACCAAGAGACAGACATAGATTTACACTGCACTAGGCTATGGATGGCGACATGAAATTATGTATGCGGGCTAGAAAACAGACGATCATAGTTGATTTTTTTTTTACATAGCTCTGATAACGTCTATAATGTTTTTTATCGTTGAGTATTGCGATAATTTATATAATTACATCCTTTCATTTTTTTTTTTTTTTTTTTTTTTTTTTTTTTTTTTTTTTTTGTCGGCACCTCCTCCCCTTTCCGACTCCATTTTTTTTCACACACCGTGCTTTATGTAGCATTATAATTTTTTCATACAAAATAAGAAGGAAAACATAAAAACGTGATGAAGGAATTGCAAAACGTGCATGCATGCCCGTACGCGCACGCACACACGCATGCACGCACGCTCACACATAATTAATTAAGTATGTATGTATTTTCAAATGCCTGTAATTTCGTTTATTTGTTTGTTTAATTTTTTTCGCGCTTCGACACGGTATGTTTGAGCTATCTACTTACATCCTTTCATAAATTATAACATTTTTACTATACTACGATCAGTAGGGAGCTAAGTAATGCATGACAGATTAGTTTCCCGGCGTACTGATGCTTTGCATCAATGTTTTCTTATTTACATGTATAAAATCATGTTTTAGAAGTTCGTATGGTATTTAGTGACTAGTAATAACAACATAAATATGAAAGAGTGGCAAAGGGACTTTGATGAATGGTGTTAGGACAAAGACGTGATTAATTGAAGTAAAAATCAGCTGTTACAGAACAATATTATTAGACAAGTGGATTTTTTGAGACATGACAGGCTTCCTGACCGACCAGTTTCAGATGGTAGATAGAATTTCGCTAATTCAATTATTTTTATACGTATGCTAGTATCATTATTTTCATGTTATTTTTTTAATTATTATTATTGATATAATGCGGTACACCAACGTAAGAAAGGAACTGTCTTATCTTCTGTCAGGGCACCGGTGCAACCCTAATATTGCCCTCGCCTACATAAATGATATAGGCTTAAAATTCATACCTTTGGTAATGCTATATAGATTCTTTGTTTTCATATGGGTTTACAGATAACTACCAGGCCCAAACGGTAGCTAGTCCACCCGTAATCTGAGCCTTCTCTGACTTAAAATTCTGAGACTTAAAAAGCCTTCTGATATTTAGTGACTGGCAGCTTTGTCAAAGACCCCAACTCAATTAAAAAGGCTTTGAACAGCCAGAGAAGGCTCGGGTTAGTTCACCCGTACCCTAGTCAACTCATACCTATATTTGGTTAAATGGTCAACTCGTACCAGCCAAGTCAAGTCGTACCTTGGTTAACTCGTACCTCGGAAAAAAAAAAGACAGTGGTCAACACAGCTCCAGATGTATTTTTTACAGTCATGAGTTTTGATAATTTCTTATTTTCTCCATGAACATATTATTGTGGGTGCTCGTTCGAATATATGTTGTGGGTACTCATTAAAAGGGCCTTACTGAGGCACTTCTAATGAGTATCCACAACATATATTTTCATGGAGAAATAAGGAAAATATTTATCTGGATACTGCTGTGGTGATTGGCAGGACTGTGGGTCTGGTTAGTTCAGTTGGTAGAACACCTGACTTGCAAGCAGGGGTCGCGGGTTCGAGTCTTGTATCGGGCACACTTTTTCCTCCTTAGTTTACTTTAATGGCGACAAGGTAAACTGGCGAGTGCGGGGAAAGGCTAGAAACTGATAGTAGGTTCATTTGATGCCTTGCACTTAGAAGTTAAAAGGTGGAGGGGAGGGGGGGGGGGGGAGGATGTGGTGATTCGTGGGACTGTCAGCCTGGTTAACAGCTTAGCCCAGTTCGTAGAGCATCTGGCTTGCAAATAGGGTGTCGCGGGTTTGAGTCCTGCATCGGCTACACATTTTCCTCCTTAGTTTACTTTGTACCTCTTATCTAGAGCCATGCAGAATGCATTATGTGCAGGCAGATCTGAATAAACACTGCTGACTTACTCTCAGCACATGCATCTGTTCAATTACAGCTGACTCCCTTTATCTCGAAGTCCTGAGGACTGAAAATAGGTCAAGATAACCGTACAACGGCATATCAGATTAGCAGGATTTAGGAATAAATAAATCGAACAATCTCATTCCAAAAATGAATATGCAATTTGACTCCTGAAATTAGATACTAATGTACGACTTAACCCAAAATAGAAATGATTTGACTAAAGTACAAGTTGACCAGATTAGGTTCATGTTGACTAAGGTACGAGATGACCAGAAACTGCCCAAACTGGGTCTTAGATAATGTATTTGTATTCATGTTCTGTAAAAAACATGTATATAGTCTGTAATATTATCATATTCCTAAGACTTCTTTCAAAAGGAGACAGAGCGAGTTGATCGGTAAAACAACAAACCTGCTACGTGAAGCGTGTCACTCATCCTATCGCGTGCCCAGTAGTATATATATATATATTGCTTGTTTTTTTTTTTTTTTTTTTTTTTTTTTTTTTCATGTAATAATTCTCTTATTCCAAGAATTTAATATTACATGGCATTGAATAAACAATCTGGTATGGCTAGCTATTAACGAAAATCTACCGCTAAACTGCCTCGGGTTGACGCACTAGCCACTGCAGGTTTGTTGTGAAAAGGCAACACAATAATTCAAATTCCTTTACAAAGCAGAATTAATGTAAAAATGTAAATAATCATAGCCAATTGCTGTTTCTGAAGTAAACATCAATTTATACTTTATGTAAAAACGCATAACATCAATTTATACTTATGCGTTTTTACAGTCGACCTCGCATCCGAAGATAAATTTTAAAATTTATCGATTGAATTTGACATTACAAATTGGATAGTGCTCTATTTTAAAATCGGAACAATTGCAAAACAGTTCGCGACACCCCCCCCCCCCCTCCCCCCCCCCCCCCCCCCCCCCCCTTGCGGTCACGAGTCAACTCGGCCTGTATCCAATTCGTTCCCCGAGTCAACTCGGCCTCGGGTCAACTCGGCCTGTTTTGTAGGTTACACAAACACATTATCGCAACACACGTATTTGTTCAATTATTCACTTATTAATAAATACTTTATGACTTAATTACTGTTTGTTTGTCTTTCGGATGTTATTTATAACAAAATTTATTTTCTATTATCCTCGAATTGCACTAATTAGTGATAGGTCAAGCTGAGCACTTATTAGTAATAAGTGACGTTATTTGCATATTTTATATGTTTTTAGCAAAGACGTATAAAATTATTATTGTATTATTTACGTCCTTGGTTTTTAGGCAATTATATTGTGTCCTTTTCAGGATACCAAACACTCTTGAAAGATCCGGTAAATAAATCAGAATATTCAAATGGAAGAAAAAAAGGCTACTTTACCTGTTCCGCACAGACGATGCTGCCAGCGTTCGCAAGCATCACAAGAGACTGCATGCTTACACCCAGTGACAAACACCTTACAACCAATACACAAAGCAGACATGGCGGTTATAAAATGCAAGTAACTATGACGATTTCAAATTGGGATCTGATACTGAATCCATTTACTCGGGCGTTTTATACAGACTATGTTGGCGAATTAAAGAAGGTTTTTCAACAAAAGATTGTTTTCGCGCGTTTTTGATTTAAGTTATTTTTAGGGACTAATTCAAGGAGTTACCAACTTAATTAGGGATGTAAGCAAATTGTAAGAAAACAAACGTCTTTAATTATAACACATCAATGGTAATTTGTTTTCCACCAAATTAATTGTTCTAATCAGTACTTTCACACTTACGGATTTGTTTGCACAACCGCTAAGACATTAAAATCTGAATTTTAATTGGTTGGTTATGCACATGATTGGAAGACCTTTGACATGCCATTAATGATTCACGGCTGGATACTTCTAAGGTTGCCGAAAAATTCAGGTATGTATTAACAGACAGACAGATAGACATACAGATACCACCTTCTAGCTAACCACCCTTCCCCCATACCTGGGCCCCCATACAGGCCGAGTTGACCTGGCCGAGTTGACCCGGCCGAGTTGACCCGGGCCGACTTGACTAGGGGCCGACTTGACCCGGATTCACCCTTGCCCCCCACCCCCGGTCGTTTTCTTGTTGTGCGGCACAATTGTGTATTAATCGAGCGTGTCCCCCAGGTCAGGTTTTCTCGTTGTGCAGCTCAATTGTGTATTAATCGAGCGTGTCTACGTAAATACATTTGGAATACTCGGTGATTACCGACAGGCAATATCTAAGGGTGCACTCCACAGTTTTGACTTGCATTTCTATCTGTTCACAGCCCTCACATACATAAAATGCAATCACAGCAAATATAACAGTACCTGTCCATTAGGTACTGTATCAATAAGTTGCAAACATACCAAATAATAATTTAAGCATCATAAAAATAACTGCAATGTACCAAAACATGCTGTTGCACTAATGTAAACAATACCCCACCCCCCTCCGACTGCGGCCAAATTTATGCAAAAAGTGCATTTTTCGAACGATTATCATCAACTCCAGGACAATGCACTGGTCTGAAACAGTTGGAAATTTGACAGAGCGCCTACAGAATATTACTTTTATCCAGAAATCAATACCTGTAAGCCACCTCGTTTTTAAGATAAAATCCACAGAAAAGCATGCTACAATTTTTGACAAGGTAAAACCGGGTACCAGACAGAGTTCAACAGTTTCGTATTTTACCTACACTGTTTTATAAAAAGGTCATGTGACCTCAAGAAAAGTCTTTTTTATCAGTGTTAACAATAACTGACAAGCATAAAACTTCAGTTTTGGTCAAAATGTGCAGCAAAAAGTATTTTCAGACTGGTTTCTAGCCCTACCCCTAGTTATTGACATTTTTGCCCAGGTTCAAAAGTGCGAAACTGTGGAATGCACCCTTTAAGGAAAATTCAAACTTGTCTACTTGCAACAAAATGGTAATATTCTTGCAGCAAAAGTTACATGATCAACAAAAAGACCACTTTTTTTCTTCCATGATGTATTACTGAGAAAGAATTTGACTATAATGCATGCTAGTCTCTGTGCGGCCAAATCGCGAAATCAAGTGATTTGGCCGGTATATGTCAAAATTTGTCAGAATATCTTTATAAGAACCATAGATTTCTGTCCACTGTTACACAAATAATAGGAACAAATAGACAAGTTATTCTGTATGCAGTTCAGTGGGCAGTGACTTCTGGTCTTGCTTGTTCAGCAACTGAAATCAAACACATTTCACATACAGAAATATGTGTTTTATATACAAAGTTACAGTCTTAGGAGCTGCTAAGCCAGCAAAAACACTCTAGTATTAGTTATTTTTTATGAAAAAGGTTTATATTACACTTCCATCCTGCCAGCACATCCATTTACAGTGATACATGACAGGTATTACAAACACAAACTTTATAATTTGTTCTTCATAGTGAAAGGGAGATAATTCACCTGACTATGAGCACACTAGAATTAATAGTTGCAGTTATCTTTGTTAATCAAACTTGATATAGAAATAGTATTAAGCAAGATAAAACAGATATGAGCTTGGACTGGTGACAAGAGAACAGTCCTACAACATTTAGGTGCCCTGATCAGCTGGACTGTGATGATCCGAAACAGACTGAGCCAAGCCCAGTTCAGCAGACGAGCCCGCGCAGTCTTCATCTGGGCATTCGGTGTTTTCTTGAAGAAATCAGCACTGTGTTTAATAATGCTCTTGCAAACAATGAACAGTTCATGACCTGATCATACTGTGCAGGTACTCTTCACAGGCTGATCTTGGTGTTCACTGTTGACAGATGCCACTGAGACTATTTTCCTCATGAAAAGGCTCTTTTCTGTACTCTGTATTGTATATATATATATGTGCTGTATACTATGTGCCTGACCAGGAAAGAGCAAATTCCCTGATCAAACCTCTGATCAGGGTATCTGCTGTTTGTATGTATATAGGTATCTACTGTTTGTATGTATGTCAAAAAAGGCTCTTTTCTCATGGCATAATTCTGATTGCATTTCACCAACTTTAGCTGCAAGTAAGGTGTGCTTGTAGCAATCAGGCCAGAAATGCATATGTTTTGGAACAGCACACATGATGTCTGCTTGCTTCTGAGATTATATACTAAGGAATAATTCTTGTTTTCTGGATTTATTTATAAATGTGGATATATATAATTGGATATAAAAGTGCTCCAGATGAGAAGATCCACATGTAGGTCTGACTTAACATGTGTTCAAAATGCCTTCGAGAAAGTGCAGTCTAAAGTCACACATTTAAAAGAAACTGTCAGAAGTCCTACCCACCGAAATATAAAAATCCGGGTACTCTGGAAGATGTCAGTGAAAATACTTGTAACACAGCTACACAAACAATCCGTCCAAGTGTTGAGAAATATCTAACTTGTCAAGTGCTGGCAACAAATATGACTGCTAATCCACTACAACTGCCAAGGAAACTACACCCTGCAAAAATGAAAAAAAATAAAATTGAATCATCTTGTATACTGACCAGTTTTGAAGAAAATCTGGTACAATCAATCTTGGTACCATCCATACTCTGGTGGCTGCATTTACACACCTCTCTGAACAATAAACCCTAATATTAAATACATGCTTTGTTAAACAAGTTATGGCATTTATGAGTGTTTGCTGAAAACGATTTTGTACATAAACAGATAACCAATGTGCCTTCACTTTGACTCGCCATCCCCTGAATTGGAATTGAATAAGTCCATATTTGTCTTTATCTTTGGTGCAAGCCAAAGATGACATGAAGCGGTGTAATTTCAGTGTCGGTGAAGTTGGTATTTACAGTACGAAACTTCATTTTCAGTTAGAACAGAAGCAAACACTAACCCTGCCATGTCAGCATGGAGATGTACTGGATGTACTGAATATTCTGACTATACAAATGACAAAATACATGTACAAATAAACAAATTTTGACAAAAATACCTTTCTATCAATGTAAATGCATCTATTTTAACAAAATGTGCTCTTTGAATAGGTCTGAGGGTACTTAAAATAGGTATAAACCTCTTTGGAAGATGTACAGAAAAACAGAGTTATCTCCCTTGGAATACTGCAAGAAAATTTTAGAATCTTTATAATTTTCATAATCTGCTGTTCAAAGCAAGGAAAATAGTGTAATGTTGACAAGAAAGTGCTAAATTTGAAATTTAAATACTATATTTTAACTTTAAACAAACTTGAAAATTCAGATCTGTGTTAATGGGTGCACTCCACAGTTTTGACTTGCATTTCTATCTGTTCACAGCCCTCACATACATAAAATGCAATCACAGCAAATATAACAGTACCTGTCCATTAGGTACTGTATCAATAAGTTGCAAACATACCAAATAATAATTTAAGCATCATAAAAATAACTGCAATGTACCAAAACATGCTGTTGCACTAATGTAAACAATACCCCACCCCCCTCCGACTGCGGCCAAATTTATGCAAAAAGTGCATTTTTCGAACGATTATCATCAACTCCAGGACAATGCACTGGTCTGAAACAGTTGGAAATTTGACAGAGCGCCTACAGAATATTACTTTTATCCAGAAATCAATACCTGTAAGCCACCTCGTTTTTAAGATAAAATCCACAGAAAAGCATGCTACAATTTTTGACAAGGTAAAACCGGGTACCAGACAGAGTTCAACAGTTTCGTATTTTACCTACACTGTTTTATAAAAAGGTCATGTGACCTCAAGAAAAGTCTTTTTTATCAGTGTTAACAATAACTGACAAGCATAAAACTTCAGTTTTGGTCAAAATGTGCAGCAAAAAGTATTTTCAGACTGGTTTCTAGCCCTACCCCTAGTTATTGACATTTTTGCCCAGGTTCAAAAGTGCGAAACTGTGGAATGCACCCTTTAAGGAAAATTCAAACTTGTCTACTTGCAACAAAATGGTAATATTCTTGCAGCAAAAGTTACATGATCAACAAAAAGACCACTTTTTTTCTTCCATGATGTATTACTGAGAAAGAATTTGACTATAATGCATGCTAGTCTCTGTGCGGCCAAATCGCGAAATCAAGTGATTTGGCCGGTATATGTCAAAATTTGTCAGAATATCTTTATAAGAACCATAGATTTCTGTCCACTGTTACACAAATAATAGGAACAAATAGACAAGTTATTCTGTATGCAGTTCAGTGGGCAGTGACTTCTGGTCTTGCTTGTTCAGCAACTGAAATCAAACACATTTCACATACAGAAATATGTGTTTTATATACAAAGTTACAGTCTTAGGAGCTGCTAAGCCAGCAAAAACACTCTAGTATTAGTTATTTTTTATGAAAAAGGTTTATATTACACTTCCATCCTGCCAGCACATCCATTTACAGTGATACATGACAGGTATTACAAACACAAACTTTATAATTTGTTCTTCATAGTGAAAGGGAGATAATTCACCTGACTATGAGCACACTAGAATTAATAGTTGCAGTTATCTTTGTTAATCAAACTTGATATAGAAATAGTATTAAGCAAGATAAAACAGATATGAGCTTGGACTGGTGACAAGAGAACAGTCCTACAACATTTAGGTGCCCTGATCAGCTGGACTGTGATGATCCGAAACAGACTGAGCCAAGCCCAGTTCAGCAGACGAGCCCGCGCAGTCTTCATCTGGGCATTCGGTGTTTTCTTGAAGAAATCAGCACTGTGTTTAATAATGCTCTTGCAAACAATGAACAGTTCATGACCTGATCATACTGTGCAGGTACTCTTCACAGGCTGATCTTGGTGTTCACTGTTGACAGATGCCACTGAGACTATTTTCCTCATGAAAAGGCTCTTTTCTGTACTCTGTATTGTATATATATATATGTGCTGTATACTATGTGCCTGACCAGGAAAGAGCAAATTCCCTGATCAAACCTCTGATCAGGGTATCTGCTGTTTGTATGTATATAGGTATCTACTGTTTGTATGTATGTCAAAAAAGGCTCTTTTCTCATGGCATAATTCTGATTGCATTTCACCAACTTTAGCTGCAAGTAAGGTGTGCTTGTAGCAATCAGGCCAGAAATGCATATGTTTTGGAACAGCACACATGATGTCTGCTTGCTTCTGAGATTATATACTAAGGAATAATTCTTGTTTTCTGGATTTATTTATAAATGTGGATATATATAATTGGATATAAAAGTGCTCCAGATGAGAAGATCCACATGTAGGTCTGACTTAACATGTGTTCAAAATGCCTTCGAGAAAGTGCAGTCTAAAGTCACACATTTAAAAGAAACTGTCAGAAGTCCTACCCACCGAAATATAAAAATCCGGGTACTCTGGAAGATGTCAGTGAAAATACTTGTAACACAGCTACACAAACAATCCGTCCAAGTGTTGAGAAATATCTAACTTGTCAAGTGCTGGCAACAAATATGACTGCTAATCCACTACAACTGCCAAGGAAACTACACCCTGCAAAAATGAAAAAAAATAAAATTGAATCATCTTGTATACTGACCAGTTTTGAAGAAAATCTGGTACAATCAATCTTGGTACCATCCATACTCTGGTGGCTGCATTTACACACCTCTCTGAACAATAAACCCTAATATTAAATACATGCTTTGTTAAACAAGTTATGGCATTTATGAGTGTTTGCTGAAAACGATTTTGTACATAAACAGATAACCAATGTGCCTTCACTTTGACTCGCCATCCCCTGAATTGGAATTGAATAAGTCCATATTTGTCTTTATCTTTGGTGCAAGCCAAAGATGACATGAAGCGGTGTAATTTCAGTGTCGGTGAAGTTGGTATTTACAGTACGAAACTTCATTTTCAGTTAGAACAGAAGCAAACACTAACCCTGCCATGTCAGCATGGAGATGTACTGGATGTACTGAATATTCTGACTATACAAATGACAAAATACATGTACAAATAAACAAATTTTGACAAAAATACCTTTCTATCAATGTAAATGCATCTATTTTAACAAAATGTGCTCTTTGAATAGGTCTGAGGGTACTTAAAATAGGTATAAACCTCTTTGGAAGATGTACAGAAAAACAGAGTTATCTCCCTTGGAATACTGCAAGAAAATTTTAGAATCTTTATAATTTTCATAATCTGCTGTTCAAAGCAAGGAAAATAGTGTAATGTTGACAAGAAAGTGCTAAATTTGAAATTTAAATACTATATTTTAACTTTAAACAAACTTGAAAATTCAGATCTGTGTTAATGGAAAATTCAAACTTGTCTACTTGCAACAAAATGGTAATATTCTTGCAGCAAAAGTTACATGATCAACAAAAAGACCACTTTTTTTCTTCCATGATGTATTACTGAGAAAGAATTTGACTATAATGCATGCTAGTCTCTGTGCGGCCAAATCGCGAAATCAAGTGATTTGGCCGGTATATGTCAAAATTTGTCAGAATATCTTTATAAGAACCATAGATTTCTGTCCACTGTTACACAAATAATAGGAACAAATAGACAAGTTATTCTGTATGCAGTTCAGTGGGCAGTGACTTCTGGTCTTGCTTGTTCAGCAACTGAAATCAAACACATTTCACATACAGAAATATGTGTTTTATATACAAAGTTACAGTCTTAGGAGCTGCTAAGCCAGCAAAAACACTCTAGTATTAGTTATTTTTTATGAAAAAGGTTTATATTACACTTCCATCCTGCCAGCACATCCATTTACAGTGATACATGACAGGTATTACAAACACAAACTTTATAATTTGTTCTTCATAGTGAAAGGGAGATAATTCACCTGACTATGAGCACACTAGAATTAATAGTTGCAGTTATCTTTGTTAATCAAACTTGATATAGAAATAGTATTAAGCAAGATAAAACAGATATGAGCTTGGACTGGTGACAAGAGAACAGTCCTACAACATTTAGGTGCCCTGATCAGCTGGACTGTGATGATCCGAAACAGACTGAGCCAAGCCCAGTTCAGCAGACGAGCCCGCGCAGTCTTCATCTGGGCATTCGGTGTTTTCTTGAAGAAATCAGCACTGTGTTTAATAATGCTCTTGCAAACAATGAACAGTTCATGACCTGATCATACTGTGCAGGTACTCTTCACAGGCTGATCTTGGTGTTCACTGTTGACAGATGCCACTGAGACTATTTTCCTCATGAAAAGGCTCTTTTCTGTACTCTGTATTGTATATATATATATGTGCTGTATACTATGTGCCTGACCAGGAAAGAGCAAATTCCCTGATCAAACCTCTGATCAGGGTATCTGCTGTTTGTATGTATATAGGTATCTACTGTTTGTATGTATGTCAAAAAAGGCTCTTTTCTCATGGCATAATTCTGATTGCATTTCACCAACTTTAGCTGCAAGTAAGGTGTGCTTGTAGCAATCAGGCCAGAAATGCATATGTTTTGGAACAGCACACATGATGTCTGCTTGCTTCTGAGATTATATACTAAGGAATAATTCTTGTTTTCTGGATTTATTTATAAATGTGGATATATATAATTGGATATAAAAGTGCTCCAGATGAGAAGATCCACATGTAGGTCTGACTTAACATGTGTTCAAAATGCCTTCGAGAAAGTGCAGTCTAAAGTCACACATTTAAAAGAAACTGTCAGAAGTCCTACCCACCGAAATATAAAAATCCGGGTACTCTGGAAGATGTCAGTGAAAATACTTGTAACACAGCTACACAAACAATCCGTCCAAGTGTTGAGAAATATCTAACTTGTCAAGTGCTGGCAACAAATATGACTGCTAATCCACTACAACTGCCAAGGAAACTACACCCTGCAAAAATGAAAAAAAATAAAATTGAATCATCTTGTATACTGACCAGTTTTGAAGAAAATCTGGTACAATCAATCTTGGTACCATCCATACTCTGGTGGCTGCATTTACACACCTCTCTGAACAATAAACCCTAATATTAAATACATGCTTTGTTAAACAAGTTATGGCATTTATGAGTGTTTGCTGAAAACGATTTTGTACATAAACAGATAACCAATGTGCCTTCACTTTGACTCGCCATCCCCTGAATTGGAATTGAATAAGTCCATATTTGTCTTTATCTTTGGTGCAAGCCAAAGATGACATGAAGCGGTGTAATTTCAGTGTCGGTGAAGTTGGTATTTACAGTACGAAACTTCATTTTCAGTTAGAACAGAAGCAAACACTAACCCTGCCATGTCAGCATGGAGATGTACTGGATGTACTGAATATTCTGACTATACAAATGACAAAATACATGTACAAATAAACAAATTTTGACAAAAATACCTTTCTATCAATGTAAATGCATCTATTTTAACAAAATGTGCTCTTTGAATAGGTCTGAGGGTACTTAAAATAGGTATAAACCTCTTTGGAAGATGTACAGAAAAACAGAGTTATCTCCCTTGGAATACTGCAAGAAAATTTTAGAATCTTTATAATTTTCATAATCTGCTGTTCAAAGCAAGGAAAATAGTGTAATGTTGACAAGAAAGTGCTAAATTTGAAATTTAAATACTATATTTTAACTTTAAACAAACTTGAAAATTCAGATCTGTGTTAATGGGTGCACTCCACAGTTTTGACTTGCATTTCTATCTGTTCACAGCCCTCACATACATAAAATGCAATCACAGCAAATATAACAGTACCTGTCCATTAGGTACTGTATCAATAAGTTGCAAACATACCAAATAATAATTTAAGCATCATAAAAATAACTGCAATGTACCAAAACATGCTGTTGCACTAATGTAAACAATACCCCACCCCCCTCCGACTGCGGCCAAATTTATGCAAAAAGTGCATTTTTCGAACGATTATCATCAACTCCAGGACAATGCACTGGTCTGAAACAGTTGGAAATTTGACAGAGCGCCTACAGAATATTACTTTTATCCAGAAATCAATACCTGTAAGCCACCTCGTTTTTAAGATAAAATCCACAGAAAAGCATGCTACAATTTTTGACAAGGTAAAACCGGGTACCAGACAGAGTTCAACAGTTTCGTATTTTACCTACACTGTTTTATAAAAAGGTCATGTGACCTCAAGAAAAGTCTTTTTTATCAGTGTTAACAATAACTGACAAGCATAAAACTTCAGTTTTGGTCAAAATGTGCAGCAAAAAGTATTTTCAGACTGGTTTCTAGCCCTACCCCTAGTTATTGACATTTTTGCCCAGGTTCAAAAGTGCGAAACTGTGGAATGCACCCTTTAAGGAAAATTCAAACTTGTCTACTTGCAACAAAATGGTAATATTCTTGCAGCAAAAGTTACATGATCAACAAAAAGACCACTTTTTTTCTTCCATGATGTATTACTGAGAAAGAATTTGACTATAATGCATGCTAGTCTCTGTGCGGCCAAATCGCGAAATCAAGTGATTTGGCCGGTATATGTCAAAATTTGTCAGAATATCTTTATAAGAACCATAGATTTCTGTCCACTGTTACACAAATAATAGGAACAAATAGACAAGTTATTCTGTATGCAGTTCAGTGGGCAGTGACTTCTGGTCTTGCTTGTTCAGCAACTGAAATCAAACACATTTCACATACAGAAATATGTGTTTTATATACAAAGTTACAGTCTTAGGAGCTGCTAAGCCAGCAAAAACACTCTAGTATTAGTTATTTTTTATGAAAAAGGTTTATATTACACTTCCATCCTGCCAGCACATCCATTTACAGTGATACATGACAGGTATTACAAACACAAACTTTATAATTTGTTCTTCATAGTGAAAGGGAGATAATTCACCTGACTATGAGCACACTAGAATTAATAGTTGCAGTTATCTTTGTTAATCAAACTTGATATAGAAATAGTATTAAGCAAGATAAAACAGATATGAGCTTGGACTGGTGACAAGAGAACAGTCCTACAACATTTAGGTGCCCTGATCAGCTGGACTGTGATGATCCGAAACAGACTGAGCCAAGCCCAGTTCAGCAGACGAGCCCGCGCAGTCTTCATCTGGGCATTCGGTGTTTTCTTGAAGAAATCAGCACTGTGTTTAATAATGCTCTTGCAAACAATGAACAGTTCATGACCTGATCATACTGTGCAGGTACTCTTCACAGGCTGATCTTGGTGTTCACTGTTGACAGATGCCACTGAGACTATTTTCCTCATGAAAAGGCTCTTTTCTGTACTCTGTATTGTATATATATATATGTGCTGTATACTATGTGCCTGACCAGGAAAGAGCAAATTCCCTGATCAAACCTCTGATCAGGGTATCTGCTGTTTGTATGTATATAGGTATCTACTGTTTGTATGTATGTCAAAAAAGGCTCTTTTCTCATGGCATAATTCTGATTGCATTTCACCAACTTTAGCTGCAAGTAAGGTGTGCTTGTAGCAATCAGGCCAGAAATGCATATGTTTTGGAACAGCACACATGATGTCTGCTTGCTTCTGAGATTATATACTAAGGAATAATTCTTGTTTTCTGGATTTATTTATAAATGTGGATATATATAATTGGATATAAAAGTGCTCCAGATGAGAAGATCCACATGTAGGTCTGACTTAACATGTGTTCAAAATGCCTTCGAGAAAGTGCAGTCTAAAGTCACACATTTAAAAGAAACTGTCAGAAGTCCTACCCACCGAAATATAAAAATCCGGGTACTCTGGAAGATGTCAGTGAAAATACTTGTAACACAGCTACACAAACAATCCGTCCAAGTGTTGAGAAATATCTAACTTGTCAAGTGCTGGCAACAAATATGACTGCTAATCCACTACAACTGCCAAGGAAACTACACCCTGCAAAAATGAAAAAAAATAAAATTGAATCATCTTGTATACTGACCAGTTTTGAAGAAAATCTGGTACAATCAATCTTGGTACCATCCATACTCTGGTGGCTGCATTTACACACCTCTCTGAACAATAAACCCTAATATTAAATACATGCTTTGTTAAACAAGTTATGGCATTTATGAGTGTTTGCTGAAAACGATTTTGTACATAAACAGATAACCAATGTGCCTTCACTTTGACTCGCCATCCCCTGAATTGGAATTGAATAAGTCCATATTTGTCTTTATCTTTGGTGCAAGCCAAAGATGACATGAAGCGGTGTAATTTCAGTGTCGGTGAAGTTGGTATTTACAGTACGAAACTTCATTTTCAGTTAGAACAGAAGCAAACACTAACCCTGCCATGTCAGCATGGAGATGTACTGGATGTACTGAATATTCTGACTATACAAATGACAAAATACATGTACAAATAAACAAATTTTGACAAAAATACCTTTCTATCAATGTAAATGCATCTATTTTAACAAAATGTGCTCTTTGAATAGGTCTGAGGGTACTTAAAATAGGTATAAACCTCTTTGGAAGATGTACAGAAAAACAGAGTTATCTCCCTTGGAATACTGCAAGAAAATTTTAGAATCTTTATAATTTTCATAATCTGCTGTTCAAAGCAAGGAAAATAGTGTAATGTTGACAAGAAAGTGCTAAATTTGAAATTTAAATACTATATTTTAACTTTAAACAAACTTGAAAATTCAGATCTGTGTTTAAGGAAAATTCAAACTTGTCTACTTGCAACAAAATGGTAATATTCTTGCAGCAAAAGTTACATGATCAACAAAAAGACCACTTTTTTTCTTCCATGATGTATTACTGAGAAAGAATTTGACTATAATGCATGCTAGTCTCTGTGCGGCCAAATCGCGAAATCAAGTGATTTGGCCGGTATATGTCAAAATTTGTCAGAATATCTTTATAAGAACCATAGATTTCTGTCCACTGTTACACAAATAATAGGAACAAATAGACAAGTTATTCTGTATGCAGTTCAGTGGGCAGTGACTTCTGGTCTTGCTTGTTCAGCAACTGAAATCAAACACATTTCACATACAGAAATATGTGTTTTATATACAAAGTTACAGTCTTAGGAGCTGCTAAGCCAGCAAAAACACTCTAGTATTAGTTATTTTTTATGAAAAAGGTTTATATTACACTTCCATCCTGCCAGCACATCCATTTACAGTGATACATGACAGGTATTACAAACACAAACTTTATAATTTGTTCTTCATAGTGAAAGGGAGATAATTCACCTGACTATGAGCACACTAGAATTAATAGTTGCAGTTATCTTTGTTAATCAAACTTGATATAGAAATAGTATTAAGCAAGATAAAACAGATATGAGCTTGGACTGGTGACAAGAGAACAGTCCTACAACATTTAGGTGCCCTGATCAGCTGGACTGTGATGATCCGAAACAGACTGAGCCAAGCCCAGTTCAGCAGACGAGCCCGCGCAGTCTTCATCTGGGCATTCGGTGTTTTCTTGAAGAAATCAGCACTGTGTTTAATAATGCTCTTGCAAACAATGAACAGTTCATGACCTGATCATACTGTGCAGGTACTCTTCACAGGCTGATCTTGGTGTTCACTGTTGACAGATGCCACTGAGACTATTTTCCTCATGAAAAGGCTCTTTTCTGTACTCTGTATTGTATATATATATATGTGCTGTATACTATGTGCCTGACCAGGAAAGAGCAAATTCCCTGATCAAACCTCTGATCAGGGTATCTGCTGTTTGTATGTATATAGGTATCTACTGTTTGTATGTATGTCAAAAAAGGCTCTTTTCTCATGGCATAATTCTGATTGCATTTCACCAACTTTAGCTGCAAGTAAGGTGTGCTTGTAGCAATCAGGCCAGAAATGCATATGTTTTGGAACAGCACACATGATGTCTGCTTGCTTCTGAGATTATATACTAAGGAATAATTCTTGTTTTCTGGATTTATTTATAAATGTGGATATATATAATTGGATATAAAAGTGCTCCAGATGAGAAGATCCACATGTAGGTCTGACTTAACATGTGTTCAAAATGCCTTCGAGAAAGTGCAGTCTAAAGTCACACATTTAAAAGAAACTGTCAGAAGTCCTACCCACCGAAATATAAAAATCCGGGTACTCTGGAAGATGTCAGTGAAAATACTTGTAACACAGCTACACAAACAATCCGTCCAAGTGTTGAGAAATATCTAACTTGTCAAGTGCTGGCAACAAATATGACTGCTAATCCACTACAACTGCCAAGGAAACTACACCCTGCAAAAATGAAAAAAAATAAAATTGAATCATCTTGTATACTGACCAGTTTTGAAGAAAATCTGGTACAATCAATCTTGGTACCATCCATACTCTGGTGGCTGCATTTACACACCTCTCTGAACAATAAACCCTAATATTAAATACATGCTTTGTTAAACAAGTTATGGCATTTATGAGTGTTTGCTGAAAACGATTTTGTACATAAACAGATAACCAATGTGCCTTCACTTTGACTCGCCATCCCCTGAATTGGAATTGAATAAGTCCATATTTGTCTTTATCTTTGGTGCAAGCCAAAGATGACATGAAGCGGTGTAATTTCAGTGTCGGTGAAGTTGGTATTTACAGTACGAAACTTCATTTTCAGTTAGAACAGAAGCAAACACTAACCCTGCCATGTCAGCATGGAGATGTACTGGATGTACTGAATATTCTGACTATACAAATGACAAAATACATGTACAAATAAACAAATTTTGACAAAAATACCTTTCTATCAATGTAAATGCATCTATTTTAACAAAATGTGCTCTTTGAATAGGTCTGAGGGTACTTAAAATAGGTATAAACCTCTTTGGAAGATGTACAGAAAAACAGAGTTATCTCCCTTGGAATACTGCAAGAAAATTTTAGAATCTTTATAATTTTCATAATCTGCTGTTCAAAGCAAGGAAAATAGTGTAATGTTGACAAGAAAGTGCTAAATTTGAAATTTAAATACTATATTTTAACTTTAAACAAACTTGAAAATTCAGATCTGTGTTAATGGGTGCACTCCACAGTTTTGACTTGCATTTCTATCTGTTCACAGCCCTCACATACATAAAATGCAATCACAGCAAATATAACAGTACCTGTCCATTAGGTACTGTATCAATAAGTTGCAAACATACCAAATAATAATTTAAGCATCATAAAAATAACTGCAATGTACCAAAACATGCTGTTGCACTAATGTAAACAATACCCCACCCCCCTCCGACTGCGGCCAAATTTATGCAAAAAGTGCATTTTTCGAACGATTATCATCAACTCCAGGACAATGCACTGGTCTGAAACAGTTGGAAATTTGACAGAGCGCCTACAGAATATTACTTTTATCCAGAAATCAATACCTGTAAGCCACCTCGTTTTTAAGATAAAATCCACAGAAAAGCATGCTACAATTTTTGACAAGGTAAAACCGGGTACCAGACAGAGTTCAACAGTTTCGTATTTTACCTACACTGTTTTATAAAAAGGTCATGTGACCTCAAGAAAAGTCTTTTTTATCAGTGTTAACAATAACTGACAAGCATAAAACTTCAGTTTTGGTCAAAATGTGCAGCAAAAAGTATTTTCAGACTGGTTTCTAGCCCTACCCCTAGTTATTGACATTTTTGCCCAGGTTCAAAAGTGCGAAACTGTGGAATGCACCCTTTAAGGAAAATTCAAACTTGTCTACTTGCAACAAAATGGTAATATTCTTGCAGCAAAAGTTACATGATCAACAAAAAGACCACTTTTTTTCTTCCATGATGTATTACTGAGAAAGAATTTGACTATAATGCATGCTAGTCTCTGTGCGGCCAAATCGCGAAATCAAGTGATTTGGCCGGTATATGTCAAAATTTGTCAGAATATCTTTATAAGAACCATAGATTTCTGTCCACTGTTACACAAATAATAGGAACAAATAGACAAGTTATTCTGTATGCAGTTCAGTGGGCAGTGACTTCTGGTCTTGCTTGTTCAGCAACTGAAATCAAACACATTTCACATACAGAAATATGTGTTTTATATACAAAGTTACAGTCTTAGGAGCTGCTAAGCCAGCAAAAACACTCTAGTATTAGTTATTTTTTATGAAAAAGGTTTATATTACACTTCCATCCTGCCAGCACATCCATTTACAGTGATACATGACAGGTATTACAAACACAAACTTTATAATTTGTTCTTCATAGTGAAAGGGAGATAATTCACCTGACTATGAGCACACTAGAATTAATAGTTGCAGTTATCTTTGTTAATCAAACTTGATATAGAAATAGTATTAAGCAAGATAAAACAGATATGAGCTTGGACTGGTGACAAGAGAACAGTCCTACAACATTTAGGTGCCCTGATCAGCTGGACTGTGATGATCCGAAACAGACTGAGCCAAGCCCAGTTCAGCAGACGAGCCCGCGCAGTCTTCATCTGGGCATTCGGTGTTTTCTTGAAGAAATCAGCACTGTGTTTAATAATGCTCTTGCAAACAATGAACAGTTCATGACCTGATCATACTGTGCAGGTACTCTTCACAGGCTGATCTTGGTGTTCACTGTTGACAGATGCCACTGAGACTATTTTCCTCATGAAAAGGCTCTTTTCTGTACTCTGTATTGTATATATATATATGTGCTGTATACTATGTGCCTGACCAGGAAAGAGCAAATTCCCTGATCAAACCTCTGATCAGGGTATCTGCTGTTTGTATGTATATAGGTATCTACTGTTTGTATGTATGTCAAAAAAGGCTCTTTTCTCATGGCATAATTCTGATTGCATTTCACCAACTTTAGCTGCAAGTAAGGTGTGCTTGTAGCAATCAGGCCAGAAATGCATATGTTTTGGAACAGCACACATGATGTCTGCTTGCTTCTGAGATTATATACTAAGGAATAATTCTTGTTTTCTGGATTTATTTATAAATGTGGATATATATAATTGGATATAAAAGTGCTCCAGATGAGAAGATCCACATGTAGGTCTGACTTAACATGTGTTCAAAATGCCTTCGAGAAAGTGCAGTCTAAAGTCACACATTTAAAAGAAACTGTCAGAAGTCCTACCCACCGAAATATAAAAATCCGGGTACTCTGGAAGATGTCAGTGAAAATACTTGTAACACAGCTACACAAACAATCCGTCCAAGTGTTGAGAAATATCTAACTTGTCAAGTGCTGGCAACAAATATGACTGCTAATCCACTACAACTGCCAAGGAAACTACACCCTGCAAAAATGAAAAAAAATAAAATTGAATCATCTTGTATACTGACCAGTTTTGAAGA
The DNA here is from genome assembly GCA_964016985.1 of Anodontia alba. Lineage (NCBI taxonomy): Eukaryota > Metazoa > Mollusca > Bivalvia > Lucinida > Lucinidae > Anodontia > Anodontia alba. Next base: position 14,483,790 of record OZ024830.1, read on the forward strand.
AAATCTGGTACAATCAATCTTGGTACCATCCATACTCTGGTGGCTGCATTTACACACCTCTCTGAACAATAAACCCTAATATTAAATACATGCTTTGTTAAACAAGTTATGGCATTTATGAGTGTTTGCTGAAAACGATTTTGTACATAAACAGATAACCAATGTGCCTTCACTTTGACTCGCCATCCCCTGAATTGGAATTGAATAAGTCCATATTTGTCTTTATCTTTGGTGCAAGCCAAAGATGACATGAAGCGGTGTAATTTCAGTGTCGGTGAAGTTGGTATTTACAGTACGAAACTTCATTTTCAGTTAGAACAGAAGCAAACACTAACCCTGCCATGTCAGCATGGAGATGTACTGGATGTACTGAATATTCTGACTATACAAATGACAAAATACATGTACAAATAAACAAATTTTGACAAAAATACCTTTCTATCAATGTAAATGCATCTATTTTAACAAAATGTGCTCTTTGAATAGGTCTGAGGGTACTTAAAATAGGTATAAACCTCTTTGGAAGATGTACAGAAAAACAGAGTTATCTCCCTTGGAATACTGCAAGAAAATTTTAGAATCTTTATAATTTTCATAATCTGCTGTTCAAAGCAAGGAAAATAGTGTAATGTTGACAAGAAAGTGCTAAATTTGAAATTTAAATACTATATTTTAACTTTAAACAAACTTGAAAATTCAGATCTGTGTTAATGGAAAATTCAAACTTGTCTACTTGCAACAAAATGGTAATATTCTTGCAGCAAAAGTTACATGATCAACAAAAAGACCACTTTTTTTCTTCCATGATGTATTACTGAGAAAGAATTTGACTATAATGCATGCTAGTCTCTGTGCGGCCAAATCGCGAAATCAAGTGATTTGGCCGGTATATGTCAAAATTTGTCAGAATATCTTTATAAGAACCATAGATTTCTGTCCACTGTTACACAAATAATAGGAACAAATAGACAAGTTATTCTGTATGCAGTTCAGTGGGCAGTGACTTCTGGTCTTGCTTGTTCAGCAACTGAAATCAAACACATTTCACATACAGAAATATGTGTTTTATATACAAAGTTACAGTCTTAGGAGCTGCTAAGCCAGCAAAAACACTCTAGTATTAGTTATTTTTTATGAAAAAGGTTTATATTACACTTCCATCCTGCCAGCACATCCATTTACAGTGATACATGACAGGTATTACAAACACAAACTTTATAATTTGTTCTTCATAGTGAAAGGGAGATAATTCACCTGACTATGAGCACACTAGAATTAATAGTTGCAGTTATCTTTGTTAATCAAACTTGATATAGAAATAGTATTAAGCAAGATAAAACAGATATGAGCTTGGACTGGTGACAAGAGAACAGTCCTACAACATTTAGGTGCCCTGATCAGCTGGACTGTGATGATCCGAAACAGACTGAGCCAAGCCCAGTTCAGCAGACGAGCCCGCGCAGTCTTCATCTGGGCATTCGGTGTTTTCTTGAAGAAATCAGCACTGTGTTTAATAATGCTCTTGCAAACAATGAACAGTTCATGACCTGATCATACTGTGCAGGTACTCTTCACAGGCTGATCTTGGTGTTCACTGTTGACAGATGCCACTGAGACTATTTTCCTCATGAAAAGGCTCTTTTCTGTACTCTGTATTGTATATATATATATGTGCTGTATACTATGTGCCTGACCAGGAAAGAGCAAATTCCCTGATCAAACCTCTGATCAGGGTATCTGCTGTTTGTATGTATATAGGTATCTACTGTTTGTATGTATGTCAAAAAAGGCTCTTTTCTCATGGCATAATTCTGATTGCATTTCACCAACTTTAGCTGCAAGTAAGGTGTGCTTGTAGCAATCAGGCCAGAAATGCATATGTTTTGGAACAGCACACATGATGTCTGCTTGCTTCTGAGATTATATACTAAGGAATAATTCTTGTTTTCTGGATTTATTTATAAATGTGGATATATATAATTGGATATAAAAGTGCTCCAGATGAGAAGATCCACATGTAGGTCTGACTTAACATGTGTTCAAAATGCCTTCGAGAAAGTGCAGTCTAAAGTCACACATTTAAAAGAAACTGTCAGAAGTCCTACCCACCGAAATATAAAAATCCGGGTACTCTGGAAGATGTCAGTGAAAATACTTGTAACACAGCTACACAAACAATCCGTCCAAGTGTTGAGAAATATCTAACTTGTCAAGTGCTGGCAACAAATATGACTGCTAATCCACTACAACTGCCAAGGAAACTACACCCTGCAAAAATGAAAAAAAATAAAATTGAATCATCTTGTATACTGACCAGTTTTGAAGAAAATCTGGTACAATCAATCTTGGTACCATCCATACTCTGGTGGCTGCATTTACACACCTCTCTGAACAATAAACCCTAATATTAAATACATGCTTTGTTAAACAAGTTATGGCATTTATGAGTGTTTGCTGAAAACGATTTTGTACATAAACAGATAACCAATGTGCCTTCACTTTGACTCGCCATCCCCTGAATTGGAATTGAATAAGTCCATATTTGTCTTTATCTTTGGTGCAAGCCAAAGATGACATGAAGCGGTGTAATTTCAGTGTCGGTGAAGTTGGTATTTACAGTACGAAACTTCATTTTCAGTTAGAACAGAAGCAAACACTAACCCTGCCATGTCAGCATGGAGATGTACTGGATGTACTGAATATTCTGACTATACAAATGACAAAATACATGTACAAATAAACAAATTTTGACAAAAATACCTTTCTATCAATGTAAATGCATCTATTTTAACAAAATGTGCTCTTTGAATAGGTCTGAGGGTACTTAAAATAGGTATAAACCTCTTTGGAAGATGTACAGAAAAACAGAGTTATCTCCCTTGGAATACTGCAAGAAAATTTTAGAATCTTTATAATTTTCATAATCTGCTGTTCAAAGCAAGGAAAATAGTGTAATGTTGACAAGAAAGTGCTAAATTTGAAATTTAAATACTATATTTTAACTTTAAACAAACTTGAAAATTCAGATCTGTGTTTAAGGAAAATTCAAACTTGTCTACTTGCAACAAAATGGTAATATTCTTGCAGCAAAAGTTACATGATCAACAAAAAGACCACTTTTTTTCTTCCATGATGTATTACTGAGAAAGAATTTGACTATAATGCATGCTAGTCTCTGTGCGGCCAAATCGCGAAATCAAGTGATTTGGCCGGTATATGTCAAAATTTGTCAGAATATCTTTATAAGAACCATAGATTTCTGTCCACTGTTACACAAATAATAGGAACAAATAGACAAGTTATTCTGTATGCAGTTCAGTGGGCAGTGACTTCTGGTCTTGCTTGTTCAGCAACTGAAATCAAACACATTTCACATACAGAAATATGTGTTTTATATACAAAGTTACAGTCTTAGGAGCTGCTAAGCCAGCAAAAACACTCTAGTATTAGTTATTTTTTATGAAAAAGGTTTATATTACACTTCCATCCTGCCAGCACATCCATTTACAGTGATACATGACAGGTATTACAAACACAAACTTTATAATTTGTTCTTCATAGTGAAAGGGAGATAATTCACCTGACTATGAGCACACTAGAATTAATAGTTGCAGTTATCTTTGTTAATCAAACTTGATATAGAAATAGTATTAAGCAAGATAAAACAGATATGAGCTTGGACTGGTGACAAGAGAACAGTCCTACAACATTTAGGTGCCCTGATCAGCTGGACTGTGATGATCCGAAACAGACTGAGCCAAGCCCAGTTCAGCAGACGAGCCCGCGCAGTCTTCATCTGGGCATTCGGTGTTTTCTTGAAGAAATCAGCACTGTGTTTAATAATGCTCTTGCAAACAATGAACAGTTCATGACCTGATCATACTGTGCAGGTACTCTTCACAGGCTGATCTTGGTGTTCACTGTTGACAGATGCCACTGAGACTATTTTCCTCATGAAAAGGCTCTTTTCTGTACTCTGTATTGTATATATATATATGTGCTGTATACTATGTGCCTGACCAGGAAAGAGCAAATTCCCTGATCAAACCTCTGATCAGGGTATCTGCTGTTTGTATGTATATAGGTATCTACTGTTTGTATGTATGTCAAAAAAGGCTCTTTTCTCATGGCATAATTCTGATTGCATTTCACCAACTTTAGCTGCAAGTAAGGTGTGCTTGTAGCAATCAGGCCAGAAATGCATATGTTTTGGAACAGCACACATGATGTCTGCTTGCTTCTGAGATTATATACTAAGGAATAATTCTTGTTTTCTGGATTTATTTATAAATGTGGATATATATAATTGGATATAAAAGTGCTCCAGATGAGAAGATCCACATGTAGGTCTGACTTAACATGTGTTCAAAATGCCTTCGAGAAAGTGCAGTCTAAAGTCACACATTTAAAAGAAACTGTCAGAAGTCCTACCCACCGAAATATAAAAATCCGGGTACTCTGGAAGATGTCAGTGAAAATACTTGTAACACAGCTACACAAACAATCCGTCCAAGTGTTGAGAAATATCTAACTTGTCAAGTGCTGGCAACAAATATGACTGCTAATCCACTACAACTGCCAAGGAAACTACACCCTGCAAAAATGAAAAAAAATAAAATTGAATCATCTTGTATACTGACCAGTTTTGAAGAAAATCTGGTACAATCAATCTTGGTACCATCCATACTCTGGTGGCTGCATTTACACACCTCTCTGAACAATAAACCCTAATATTAAATACATGCTTTGTTAAACAAGTTATGGCATTTATGAGTGTTTGCTGAAAACGATTTTGTACATAAACAGATAACCAATGTGCCTTCACTTTGACTCGCCATCCCCTGAATTGGAATTGAATAAGTCCATATTTGTCTTTATCTTTGGTGCAAGCCAAAGATGACATGAAGCGGTGTAATTTCAGTGTCGGTGAAGTTGGTATTTACAGTACGAAACTTCATTTTCAGTTAGAACAGAAGCAAACACTAACCCTGCCATGTCAGCATGGAGATGTACTGGATGTACTGAATATTCTGACTATACAAATGACAAAATACATGTACAAATAAACAAATTTTGACAAAAATACCTTTCTATCAATGTAAATGCATCTATTTTAACAAAATGTGCTCTTTGAATAGGTCTGAGGGTACTTAAAATAGGTATAAACCTCTTTGGAAGATGTACAGAAAAACAGAGTTATCTCCCTTGGAATACTGCAAGAAAATTTTAGAATCTTTATAATTTTCATAATCTGCTGTTCAAAGCAAGGAAAATAGTGTAATGTTGACAAGAAAGTGCTAAATTTGAAATTTAAATACTATATTTTAACTTTAAACAAACTTGAAAATTCAGATCTGTGTTAATGGGTGCACTCCACAGTTTTGACTTGCATTTCTATCTGTTCACAGCCCTCACATACATAAAATGCAATCACAGCAAATATAACAGTACCTGTCCATTAGGTACTGTATCAATAAGTTGCAAACATACCAAATAATAATTTAAGCATCATAAAAATAACTGCAATGTACCAAAACATGCTGTTGCACTAATGTAAACAATACCCCACCCCCCTCCGACTGCGGCCAAATTTATGCAAAAAGTGCATTTTTCGAACGATTATCATCAACTCCAGGACAATGCACTGGTCTGAAACAGTTGGAAATTTGACAGAGCGCCTACAGAATATTACTTTTATCCAGAAATCAATACCTGTAAGCCACCTCGTTTTTAAGATAAAATCCACAGAAAAGCATGCTACAATTTTTGACAAGGTAAAACCGGGTACCAGACAGAGTTCAACAGTTTCGTATTTTACCTACACTGTTTTATAAAAAGGTCATGTGACCTCAAGAAAAGTCTTTTTTATCAGTGTTAACAATAACTGACAAGCATAAAACTTCAGTTTTGGTCAAAATGTGCAGCAAAAAGTATTTTCAGACTGGTTTCTAGCCCTACCCCTAGTTATTGACATTTTTGCCCAGGTTCAAAAGTGCGAAACTGTGGAATGCACCCTTTAAGGAAAATTCAAACTTGTCTACTTGCAACAAAATGGTAATATTCTTGCAGCAAAAGTTACATGATCAACAAAAAGACCACTTTTTTTCTTCCATGATGTATTACTGAGAAAGAATTTGACTATAATGCATGCTAGTCTCTGTGCGGCCAAATCGCGAAATCAAGTGATTTGGCCGGTATATGTCAAAATTTGTCAGAATATCTTTATAAGAACCATAGATTTCTGTCCACTGTTACACAAATAATAGGAACAAATAGACAAGTTATTCTGTATGCAGTTCAGTGGGCAGTGACTTCTGGTCTTGCTTGTTCAGCAACTGAAATCAAACACATTTCACATACAGAAATATGTGTTTTATATACAAAGTTACAGTCTTAGGAGCTGCTAAGCCAGCAAAAACACTCTAGTATTAGTTATTTTTTATGAAAAAGGTTTATATTACACTTCCATCCTGCCAGCACATCCATTTACAGTGATACATGACAGGTATTACAAACACAAACTTTATAATTTGTTCTTCATAGTGAAAGGGAGATAATTCACCTGACTATGAGCACACTAGAATTAATAGTTGCAGTTATCTTTGTTAATCAAACTTGATATAGAAATAGTATTAAGCAAGATAAAACAGATATGAGCTTGGACTGGTGACAAGAGAACAGTCCTACAACATTTAGGTGCCCTGATCAGCTGGACTGTGATGATCCGAAACAGACTGAGCCAAGCCCAGTTCAGCAGACGAGCCCGCGCAGTCTTCATCTGGGCATTCGGTGTTTTCTTGAAGAAATCAGCACTGTGTTTAATAATGCTCTTGCAAACAATGAACAGTTCATGACCTGATCATACTGTGCAGGTACTCTTCACAGGCTGATCTTGGTGTTCACTGTTGACAGATGCCACTGAGACTATTTTCCTCATGAAAAGGCTCTTTTCTGTACTCTGTATTGTATATATATATATGTGCTGTATACTATGTGCCTGACCAGGAAAGAGCAAATTCCCTGATCAAACCTCTGATCAGGGTATCTGCTGTTTGTATGTATATAGGTATCTACTGTTTGTATGTATGTCAAAAAAGGCTCTTTTCTCATGGCATAATTCTGATTGCATTTCACCAACTTTAGCTGCAAGTAAGGTGTGCTTGTAGCAATCAGGCCAGAAATGCATATGTTTTGGAACAGCACACATGATGTCTGCTTGCTTCTGAGATTATATACTAAGGAATAATTCTTGTTTTCTGGATTTATTTATAAATGTGGATATATATAATTGGATATAAAAGTGCTCCAGATGAGAAGATCCACATGTAGGTCTGACTTAACATGTGTTCAAAATGCCTTCGAGAAAGTGCAGTCTAAAGTCACACATTTAAAAGAAACTGTCAGAAGTCCTACCCACCGAAATATAAAAATCCGGGTACTCTGGAAGATGTCAGTGAAAATACTTGTAACACAGCTACACAAACAATCCGTCCAAGTGTTGAGAAATATCTAACTTGTCAAGTGCTGGCAACAAATATGACTGCTAATCCACTACAACTGCCAAGGAAACTACACCCTGCAAAAATGAAAAAAAATAAAATTGAATCATCTTGTATACTGACCAGTTTTGAAGAAAATCTGGTACAATCAATCTTGGTACCATCCATACTCTGGTGGCTGCATTTACACACCTCTCTGAACAATAAACCCTAATATTAAATACATGCTTTGTTAAACAAGTTATGGCATTTATGAGTGTTTGCTGAAAACGATTTTGTACATAAACAGATAACCAATGTGCCTTCACTTTGACTCGCCATCCCCTGAATTGGAATTGAATAAGTCCATATTTGTCTTTATCTTTGGTGCAAGCCAAAGATGACATGAAGCGGTGTAATTTCAGTGTCGGTGAAGTTGGTATTTACAGTACGAAACTTCATTTTCAGTTAGAACAGAAGCAAACACTAACCCTGCCATGTCAGCATGGAGATGTACTGGATGTACTGAATATTCTGACTATACAAATGACAAAATACATGTACAAATAAACAAATTTTGACAAAAATACCTTTCTATCAATGTAAATGCATCTATTTTAACAAAATGTGCTCTTTGAATAGGTCTGAGGGTACTTAAAATAGGTATAAACCTCTTTGGAAGATGTACAGAAAAACAGAGTTATCTCCCTTGGAATACTGCAAGAAAATTTTAGAATCTTTATAATTTTCATAATCTGCTGTTCAAAGCAAGGAAAATAGTGTAATGTTGACAAGAAAGTGCTAAATTTGAAATTTAAATACTATATTTTAACTTTAAACAAACTTGAAAATTCAGATCTGTGTTAATGGAAAATTCAAACTTGTCTACTTGCAACAAAATGGTAATATTCTTGCAGCAAAAGTTACATGATCAACAAAAAGACCACTTTTTTTCTTCCATGATGTATTACTGAGAAAGAATTTGACTATAATGCATGCTAGTCTCTGTGCGGCCAAATCGCGAAATCAAGTGATTTGGCCGGTATATGTCAAAATTTGTCAGAATATCTTTATAAGAACCATAGATTTCTGTCCACTGTTACACAAATAATAGGAACAAATAGACAAGTTATTCTGTATGCAGTTCAGTGGGCAGTGACTTCTGGTCTTGCTTGTTCAGCAACTGAAATCAAACACATTTCACATACAGAAATATGTGTTTTATATACAAAGTTACAGTCTTAGGAGCTGCTAAGCCAGCAAAAACACTCTAGTATTAGTTATTTTTTATGAAAAAGGTTTATATTACACTTCCATCCTGCCAGCACATCCATTTACAGTGATACATGACAGGTATTACAAACACAAACTTTATAATTTGTTCTTCATAGTGAAAGGGAGATAATTCACCTGACTATGAGCACACTAGAATTAATAGTTGCAGTTATCTTTGTTAATCAAACTTGATATAGAAATAGTATTAAGCAAGATAAAACAGATATGAGCTTGGACTGGTGACAAGAGAACAGTCCTACAACATTTAGGTGCCCTGATCAGCTGGACTGTGATGATCCGAAACAGACTGAGCCAAGCCCAGTTCAGCAGACGAGCCCGCGCAGTCTTCATCTGGGCATTCGGTGTTTTCTTGAAGAAATCAGCACTGTGTTTAATAATGCTCTTGCAAACAATGAACAGTTCATGACCTGATCATACTGTGCAGGTACTCTTCACAGGCTGATCTTGGTGTTCACTGTTGACAGATGCCACTGAGACTATTTTCCTCATGAAAAGGCTCTTTTCTGTACTCTGTATTGTATATATATATATGTGCTGTATACTATGTGCCTGACCAGGAAAGAGCAAATTCCCTGATCAAACCTCTGATCAGGGTATCTGCTGTTTGTATGTATATAGGTATCTACTGTTTGTATGTATGTCAAAAAAGGCTCTTTTCTCATGGCATAATTCTGATTGCATTTCACCAACTTTAGCTGCAAGTAAGGTGTGCTTGTAGCAATCAGGCCAGAAATGCATATGTTTTGGAACAGCACACATGATGTCTGCTTGCTTCTGAGATTATATACTAAGGAATAATTCTTGTTTTCTGGATTTATTTATAAATGTGGATATATATAATTGGATATAAAAGTGCTCCAGATGAGAAGATCCACATGTAGGTCTGACTTAACATGTGTTCAAAATGCCTTCGAGAAAGTGCAGTCTAAAGTCACACATTTAAAAGAAACTGTCAGAAGTCCTACCCACCGAAATATAAAAATCCGGGTACTCTGGAAGATGTCAGTGAAAATACTTGTAACACAGCTACACAAACAATCCGTCCAAGTGTTGAGAAATATCTAACTTGTCAAGTGCTGGCAACAAATATGACTGCTAATCCACTACAACTGCCAAGGAAACTACACCCTGCAAAAATGAAAAAAAATAAAATTGAATCATCTTGTATACTGACCAGTTTTGAAGAAAATCTGGTACAATCAATCTTGGTACCATCCATACTCTGGTGGCTGCATTTACACACCTCTCTGAACAATAAACCCTAATATTAAATACATGCTTTGTTAAACAAGTTATGGCATTTATGAGTGTTTGCTGAAAACGATTTTGTACATAAACAGATAACCAATGTGCCTTCACTTTGACTCGCCATCCCCTGAATTGGAATTGAATAAGTCCATATTTGTCTTTATCTTTGGTGCAAGCCAAAGATGACATGAAGCGGTGTAATTTCAGTGTCGGTGAAGTTGGTATTTACAGTACGAAACTTCATTTTCAGTTAGAACAGAAGCAAACACTAACCCTGCCATGTCAGCATGGAGATGTACTGGATGTACTGAATATTCTGACTATACAAATGACAAAATACATGTACAAATAAACAAATTTTGACAAAAATACCTTTCTATCAATGTAAATGCATCTATTTTAACAAAATGTGCTCTTTGAATAGGTCTGAGGGTACTTAAAATAGGTATAAACCTCTTTGGAAGATGTACAGAAAAACAGAGTTATCTCCCTTGGAATACTGCAAGAAAATTTTAGAATCTTTATAATTTTCATAATCTGCTGTTCAAAGCAAGGAAAATAGTGTAATGTTGACAAGAAAGTGCTAAATTTGAAATTTAAATACTATATTTTAACTTTAAACAAACTTGAAAATTCAGATCTGTGTTAATGGGTGCACTCCACAGTTTTGACTTGCATTTCTATCTGTTCACAGCCCTCACATACATAAAATGCAATCACAGCAAATATAACAGTACCTGTCCATTAGGTACTGTATCAATAAGTTGCAAACATACCAAATAATAATTTAAGCATCATAAAAATAACTGCAATGTACCAAAACATGCTGTTGCACTAATGTAAACAATACCCCACCCCCCTCCGACTGCGGCCAAATTTATGCAAAAAGTGCATTTTTCGAACGATTATCATCAACTCCAGGACAATGCACTGGTCTGAAACAGTTGGAAATTTGACAGAGCGCCTACAGAATATTACTTTTATCCAGAAATCAATACCTGTAAGCCACCTCGTTTTTAAGATAAAATCCACAGAAAAGCATGCTACAATTTTTGACAAGGTAAAACCGGGTACCAGACAGAGTTCAACAGTTTCGTATTTTACCTACACTGTTTTATAAAAAGGTCATGTGACCTCAAGAAAAGTCTTTTTTATCAGTGTTAACAATAACTGACAAGCATAAAACTTCAGTTTTGGTCAAAATGTGCAGCAAAAAGTATTTTCAGACTGGTTTCTAGCCCTACCCCTAGTTATTGACATTTTTGCCCAGGTTCAAAAGTGCGAAACTGTGGAATGCACCCTTTAAGGAAAATTCAAACTTGTCTACTTGCAACAAAATGGTAATATTCTTGCAGCAAAAGTTACATGATCAACAAAAAGACCACTTTTTTTCTTCCATGATGTATTACTGAGAAAGAATTTGACTATAATGCATGCTAGTCTCTGTGCGGCCAAATCGCGAAATCAAGTGATTTGGCCGGTATATGTCAAAATTTGTCAGAATATCTTTATAAGAACCATAGATTTCTGTCCACTGTTACACAAATAATAGGAACAAATAGACAAGTTATTCTGTATGCAGTTCAGTGGGCAGTGACTTCTGGTCTTGCTTGTTCAGCAACTGAAATCAAACACATTTCACATACAGAAATATGTGTTTTATATACAAAGTTACAGTCTTAGGAGCTGCTAAGCCAGCAAAAACACTCTAGTATTAGTTATTTTTTATGAAAAAGGTTTATATTACACTTCCATCCTGCCAGCACATCCATTTACAGTGATACATGACAGGTATTACAAACACAAACTTTATAATTTGTTCTTCATAGTGAAAGGGAGATAATTCACCTGACTATGAGCACACTAGAATTAATAGTTGCAGTTATCTTTGTTAATCAAACTTGATATAGAAATAGTATTAAGCAAGATAAAACAGATATGAGCTTGGACTGGTGACAAGAGAACAGTCCTACAACATTTAGGTGCCCTGATCAGCTGGACTGTGATGATCCGAAACAGACTGAGCCAAGCCCAGTTCAGCAGACGAGCCCGCGCAGTCTTCATCTGGGCATTCGGTGTTTTCTTGAAGAAATCAGCACTGTGTTTAATAATGCTCTTGCAAACAATGAACAGTTCATGACCTGATCATACTGTGCAGGTACTCTTCACAGGCTGATCTTGGTGTTCACTGTTGACAGATGCCACTGAGACTATTTTCCTCATGAAAAGGCTCTTTTCTGTACTCTGTATTGTATATATATATATGTGCTGTATACTATGTGCCTGACCAGGAAAGAGCAAATTCCCTGATCAAACCTCTGATCAGGGTATCTGCTGTTTGTATGTATATAGGTATCTACTGTTTGTATGTATGTCAAAAAAGGCTCTTTTCTCATGGCATAATTCTGATTGCATTTCACCAACTTTAGCTGCAAGTAAGGTGTGCTTGTAGCAATCAGGCCAGAAATGCATATGTTTTGGAACAGCACACATGATGTCTGCTTGCTTCTGAGATTATATACTAAGGAATAATTCTTGTTTTCTGGATTTATTTATAAATGTGGATATATATAATTGGATATAAAAGTGCTCCAGATGAGAAGATCCACATGTAGGTCTGACTTAACATGTGTTCAAAATGCCTTCGAGAAAGTGCAGTCTAAAGTCACACATTTAAAAGAAACTGTCAGAAGTCCTACCCACCGAAATATAAAAATCCGGGTACTCTGGAAGATGTCAGTGAAAATACTTGTAACACAGCTACACAAACAATCCGTCCAAGTGTTGAGAAATATCTAACTTGTCAAGTGCTGGCAACAAATATGACTGCTAATCCACTACAACTGCCAAGGAAACTACACCCTGCAAAAATGAAAAAAAATAAAATTGAATCATCTTGTATACTGACCAGTTTTGAAGAAAATCTGGTACAATCAATCTTGGTACCATCCATACTCTGGTGGCTGCATTTACACACCTCTCTGAACAATAAACCCTAATATTAAATACATGCTTTGTTAAACAAGTTATGGCATTTATGAGTGTTTGCTGAAAACGATTTTGTACATAAACAGATAACCAATGTGCCTTCACTTTGACTCGCCATCCCCTGAATTGGAATTGAATAAGTCCATATTTGTCTTTATCTTTGGTGCAAGCCAAAGATGACATGAAGCGGTGTAATTTCAGTGTCGGTGAAGTTGGTATTTACAGTACGAAACTTCATTTTCAGTTAGAACAGAAGCAAACACTAACCCTGCCATGTCAGCATGGAGATGTACTGGATGTACTGAATATTCTGACTATACAAATGACAAAATACATGTACAAATAAACAAATTTTGACAAAAATACCTTTCTATCAATGTAAATGCATCTATTTTAACAAAATGTGCTCTTTGAATAGGTCTGAGGGTACTTAAAATAGGTATAAACCTCTTTGGAAGATGTACAGAAAAACAGAGTTATCTCCCTTGGAATACTGCAAGAAAATTTTAGAATCTTTATAATTTTCATAATCTGCTGTTCAAAGCAAGGAAAATAGTGTAATGTTGACAAGAAAGTGCTAAATTTGAAATTTAAATACTATATTTTAACTTTAAACAAACTTGAAAATTCAGATCTGTGTTTAAGGAAAATTCAAACTTGTCTACTTGCAACAAAATGGTAATATTCTTGCAGCAAAAGTTACATGATCAACAAAAAGACCACTTTTTTTCTTCCATGATGTATTACTGAGAAAGAATTTGACTATAATGCATGCTAGTCTCTGTGCGGCCAAATCGCGAAATCAAGTGATTTGGCCGGTATATGTCAAAATTTGTCAGAATATCTTTATAAGAACCATAGATTTCTGTCCACTGTTACACAAATAATAGGAACAAATAGACAAGTTATTCTGTATGCAGTTCAGTGGGCAGTGACTTCTGGTCTTGCTTGTTCAGCAACTGAAATCAAACACATTTCACATACAGAAATATGTGTTTTATATACAAAGTTACAGTCTTAGGAGCTGCTAAGCCAGCAAAAACACTCTAGTATTAGTTATTTTTTATGAAAAAGGTTTATATTACACTTCCATCCTGCCAGCACATCCATTTACAGTGATACATGACAGGTATTACAAACACAAACTTTATAATTTGTTCTTCATAGTGAAAGGGAGATAATTCACCTGACTATGAGCACACTAGAATTAATAGTTGCAGTTATCTTTGTTAATCAAACTTGATATAGAAATAGTATTAAGCAAGATAAAACAGATATGAGCTTGGACTGGTGACAAGAGAACAGTCCTACAACATTTAGGTGCCCTGATCAGCTGGACTGTGATGATCCGAAACAGACTGAGCCAAGCCCAGTTCAGCAGACGAGCCCGCGCAGTCTTCATCTGGGCATTCGGTGTTTTCTTGAAGAAATCAGCACTGTGTTTAATAATGCTCTTGCAAACAATGAACAGTTCATGACCTGATCATACTGTGCAGGTACTCTTCACAGGCTGATCTTGGTGTTCACTGTTGACAGATGCCACTGAGACTATTTTCCTCATGAAAAGGCTCTTTTCTGTACTCTGTATTGTATATATATATATGTGCTGTATACTATGTGCCTGACCAGGAAAGAGCAAATTCCCTGATCAAACCTCTGATCAGGGTATCTGCTGTTTGTATGTATATAGGTATCTACTGTTTGTATGTATGTCAAAAAAGGCTCTTTTCTCATGGCATAATTCTGATTGCATTTCACCAACTTTAGCTGCAAGTAAGGTGTGCTTGTAGCAATCAGGCCAGAAATGCATATGTTTTGGAACAGCACACATGATGTCTGCTTGCTTCTGAGATTATATACTAAGGAATAATTCTTGTTTTCTGGATTTATTTATAAATGTGGATATATATAATTGGATATAAAAGTGCTCCAGATGAGAAGATCCACATGTAGGTCTGACTTAACATGTGTTCAAAATGCCTTCGAGAAAGTGCAGTCTAAAGTCACACATTTAAAAGAAACTGTCAGAAGTCCTACCCACCGAAATATAAAAATCCGGGTACTCTGGAAGATGTCAGTGAAAATACTTGTAACACAGCTACACAAACAATCCGTCCAAGTGTTGAGAAATATCTAACTTGTCAAGTGCTGGCAACAAATATGACTGCTAATCCACTACAACTGCCAAGGAAACTACACCCTGCAAAAATGAAAAAAAATAAAATTGAATCATCTTGTATACTGACCAGTTTTGAAGAAAATCTGGTACAATCAATCTTGGTACCATCCATACTCTGGTGGCTGCATTTACACACCTCTCTGAACAATAAACCCTAATATTAAATACATGCTTTGTTAAACAAGTTATGGCATTTATGAGTGTTTGCTGAAAACGATTTTGTACATAAACAGATAACCAATGTGCCTTCACTTTGACTCGCCATCCCCTGAATTGGAATTGAATAAGTCCATATTTGTCTTTATCTTTGGTGCAAGCCAAAGATGACATGAAGCGGTGTAATTTCAGTGTCGGTGAAGTTGGTATTTACAGTACGAAACTTCATTTTCAGTTAGAACAGAAGCAAACACTAACCCTGCCATGTCAGCATGGAGATGTACTGGATGTACTGAATATTCTGACTATACAAATGACAAAATACATGTACAAATAAACAAATTTTGACAAAAATACCTTTCTATCAATGTAAATGCATCTATTTTAACAAAATGTGCTCTTTGAATAGGTCTGAGGGTACTTAAAATAGGTATAAACCTCTTTGGAAGATGTACAGAAAAACAGAGTTATCTCCCTTGGAATACTGCAAGAAAATTTTAGAATCTTTATAATTTTCATAATCTGCTGTTCAAAGCAAGGAAAATAGTGTAATGTTGACAAGAAAGTGCTAAATTTGAAATTTAAATACTATATTTTAACTTTAAACAAACTTGAAAATTCAGATCTGTGTTAATGGAAAATTCAAACTTGTCTACTTGCAACAAAATGGTAATATTCTTGCAGCAAAAGTTACATGATCAACAAAAAGACCACTTTTTTTCTTCCATGATGTATTACTGAGAAAGAATTTGACTATAATGCATGCTAGTCTCTGTGCGGCCAAATCGCGAAATCAAGTGATTTGGCCGGTATATGTCAAAATTTGTCAGAATATCTTTATAAGAACCATAGATTTCTGTCCACTGTTACACAAATAATAGGAACAAATAGACAAGTTATTCTGTATGCAGTTCAGTGGGCAGTGACTTCTGGTCTTGCTTGTTCAGCAACTGAAATCAAACACATTTCACATACAGAAATATGTGTTTTATATACAAAGTTACAGTCTTAGGAGCTGCTAAGCCAGCAAAAACACTCTAGTATTAGTTATTTTTTATGAAAAAGGTTTATATTACACTTCCATCCTGCCAGCACATCCATTTACAGTGATACATGACAGGTATTACAAACACAAACTTTATAATTTGTTCTTCATAGTGAAAGGGAGATAATTCACCTGACTATGAGCACACTAGAATTAATAGTTGCAGTTATCTTTGTTAATCAAACTTGATATAGAAATAGTATTAAGCAAGATAAAACAGATATGAGCTTGGACTGGTGACAAGAGAACAGTCCTACAACATTTAGGTGCCCTGATCAGCTGGACTGTGATGATCCGAAACAGACTGAGCCAAGCCCAGTTCAGCAGACGAGCCCGCGCAGTCTTCATCTGGGCATTCGGTGTTTTCTTGAAGAAATCAGCACTGTGTTTAATAATGCTCTTGCAAACAATGAACAGTTCATGACCTGATCATACTGTGCAGGTACTCTTCACAGGCTGATCTTGGTGTTCACTGTTGACAGATGCCACTGAGACTATTTTCCTCATGAAAAGGCTCTTTTCTGTACTCTGTATTGTATATATATATATGTGCTGTATACTATGTGCCTGACCAGGAAAGAGCAAATTCCCTGATCAAACCTCTGATCAGGGTATCTGCTGTTTGTATGTATATAGGTATCTACTGTTTGTATGTATGTCAAAAAAGGCTCTTTTCTCATGGCATAATTCTGATTGCATTTCACCAACTTTAGCTGCAAGTAAGGTGTGCTTGTAGCAATCAGGCCAGAAATGCATATGTTTTGGAACAGCACACATGATGTCTGCTTGCTTCTGAGATTATATACTAAGGAATAATTCTTGTTTTCTGGATTTATTTATAAATGTGGATATATATAATTGGATATAAAAGTGCTCCAGATGAGAAGATCCACATGTAGGTCTGACTTAACATGTGTTCAAAATGCCTTCGAGAAAGTGCAGTCTAAAGTCACACATTTAAAAGAAACTGTCAGAAGTCCTACCCACCGAAATATAAAAATCCGGGTACTCTGGAAGATGTCAGTGAAAATACTTGTAACACAGCTACACAAACAATCCGTCCAAGTGTTGAGAAATATCTAACTTGTCAAGTGCTGGCAACAAATATGACTGCTAATCCACTACAACTGCCAAGGAAACTACACCCTGCAAAAATGAAAAAAAATAAAATTGAATCATCTTGTATACTGACCAGTTTTGAAGAAAATCTGGTACAATCAATCTTGGTACCATCCATACTCTGGTGGCTGCATTTACACACCTCTCTGAACAATAAACCCTAATATTAAATACATGCTTTGTTAAACAAGTTATGGCATTTATGAGTGTTTGCTGAAAACGATTTTGTACATAAACAGATAACCAATGTGCCTTCACTTTGACTCGCCATCCCCTGAATTGGAATTGAATAAGTCCATATTTGTCTTTATCTTTGGTGCAAGCCAAAGATGACATGAAGCGGTGTAATTTCAGTGTCGGTGAAGTTGGTATTTACAGTACGAAACTTCATTTTCAGTTAGAACAGAAGCAAACACTAACCCTGCCATGTCAGCATGGAGATGTACTGGATGTACTGAATATTCTGACTATACAAATGACAAAATACATGTACAAATAAACAAATTTTGACAAAAATACCTTTCTATCAATGTAAATGCATCTATTTTAACAAAATGTGCTCTTTGAATAGGTCTGAGGGTACTTAAAATAGGTATAAACCTCTTTGGAAGATGTACAGAAAAACAGAGTTATCTCCCTTGGAATACTGCAAGAAAATTTTAGAATCTTTATAATTTTCATAATCTGCTGTTCAAAGCAAGGAAAATAGTGTAATGTTGACAAGAAAGTGCTAAATTTGAAATTTAAATACTATATTTTAACTTTAAACAAACTTGAAAATTCAGATCTGTGTTAATGGGTGCACTCCACAGTTTTGACTTGCATTTCTATCTGTTCACAGCCCTCACATACATAAAATGCAATCACAGCAAATATAACAGTACCTGTCCATTAGGTACTGTATCAATAAGTTGCAAACATACCAAATAATAATTTAAGCATCATAAAAATAACTGCAATGTACCAAAACATGCTGTTGCACTAATGTAAACAATACCCCACCCCCCTCCGACTGCGGCCAAATTTATGCAAAAAGTGCATTTTTCGAACGATTATCATCAACTCCAGGACAATGCACTGGTCTGAAACAGTTGGAAATTTGACAGAGCGCCTACAGAATATTACTTTTATCCAGAAATCAATACCTGTAAGCCACCTCGTTTTTAAGATAAAATCCACAGAAAAGCATGCTACAATTTTTGACAAGGTAAAACCGGGTACCAGACAGAGTTCAACAGTTTCGTATTTTACCTACACTGTTTTATAAAAAGGTCATGTGACCTCAAGAAAAGTCTTTTTTATCAGTGTTAACAATAACTGACAAGCATAAAACTTCAGTTTTGGTCAAAATGTGCAGCAAAAAGTATTTTCAGACTGGTTTCTAGCCCTACCCCTAGTTATTGACATTTTTGCCCAGGTTCAAAAGTGCGAAACTGTGGAATGCACCCTTTAAGGAAAATTCAAACTTGTCTACTTGCAACAAAATGGTAATATTCTTGCAGCAAAAGTTACATGATCAACAAAAAGACCACTTTTTTTCTTCCATGATGTATTACTGAGAAAGAATTTGACTATAATGCATGCTAGTCTCTGTGCGGCCAAATCGCGAAATCAAGTGATTTGGCCGGTATATGTCAAAATTTGTCAGAATATCTTTATAAGAACCATAGATTTCTGTCCACTGTTACACAAATAATAGGAACAAATAGACAAGTTATTCTGTATGCAGTTCAGTGGGCAGTGACTTCTGGTCTTGCTTGTTCAGCAACTGAAATCAAACACATTTCACATACAGAAATATGTGTTTTATATACAAAGTTACAGTCTTAGGAGCTGCTAAGCCAGCAAAAACACTCTAGTATTAGTTATTTTTTATGAAAAAGGTTTATATTACACTTCCATCCTGCCAGCACATCCATTTACAGTGATACATGACAGGTATTACAAACACAAACTTTATAATTTGTTCTTCATAGTGAAAGGGAGATAATTCACCTGACTATGAGCACACTAGAATTAATAGTTGCAGTTATCTTTGTTAATCAAACTTGATATAGAAATAGTATTAAGCAAGATAAAACAGATATGAGCTTGGACTGGTGACAAGAGAACAGTCCTACAACATTTAGGTGCCCTGATCAGCTGGACTGTGATGATCCGAAACAGACTGAGCCAAGCCCAGTTCAGCAGACGAGCCCGCGCAGTCTTCATCTGGGCATTCGGTGTTTTCTTGAAGAAATCAGCACTGTGTTTAATAATGCTCTTGCAAACAATGAACAGTTCATGACCTGATCATACTGTGCAGGTACTCTTCACAGGCTGATCTTGGTGTTCACTGTTGACAGATGCCACTGAGACTATTTTCCTCATGAAAAGGCTCTTTTCTGTACTCTGTATTGTATATATATATATGTGCTGTATACTATGTGCCTGACCAGGAAAGAGCAAATTCCCTGATCAAACCTCTGATCAGGGTATCTGCTGTTTGTATGTATATAGGTATCTACTGTTTGTATGTATGTCAAAAAAGGCTCTTTTCTCATGGCATAATTCTGATTGCATTTCACCAACTTTAGCTGCAAGTAAGGTGTGCTTGTAGCAATCAGGCCAGAAATGCATATGTTTTGGAACAGCACACATGATGTCTGCTTGCTTCTGAGATTATATACTAAGGAATAATTCTTGTTTTCTGGATTTATTTATAAATGTGGATATATATAATTGGATATAAAAGTGCTCCAGATGAGAAGATCCACATGTAGGTCTGACTTAACATGTGTTCAAAATGCCTTCGAGAAAGTGCAGTCTAAAGTCACACATTTAAAAGAAACTGTCAGAAGTCCTACCCACCGAAATATAAAAATCCGGGTACTCTGGAAGATGTCAGTGAAAATACTTGTAACACAGCTACACAAACAATCCGTCCAAGTGTTGAGAAATATCTAACTTGTCAAGTGCTGGCAACAAATATGACTGCTAATCCACTACAACTGCCAAGGAAACTACACCCTGCAAAAATGAAAAAAAATAAAATTGAATCATCTTGTATACTGACCAGTTTTGAAGAAAATCTGGTACAATCAATCTTGGTACCATCCATACTCTGGTGGCTGCATTTACACACCTCTCTGAACAATAAACCCTAATATTAAATACATGCTTTGTTAAACAAGTTATGGCATTTATGAGTGTTTGCTGAAAACGATTTTGTACATAAACAGATAACCAATGTGCCTTCACTTTGACTCGCCATCCCCTGAATTGGAATTGAATAAGTCCATATTTGTCTTTATCTTTGGTGCAAGCCAAAGATGACATGAAGCGGTGTAATTTCAGTGTCGGTGAAGTTGGTATTTACAGTACGAAACTTCATTTTCAGTTAGAACAGAAGCAAACACTAACCCTGCCATGTCAGCATGGAGATGTACTGGATGTACTGAATATTCTGACTATACAAATGACAAAATACATGTACAAATAAACAAATTTTGACAAAAATACCTTTCTATCAATGTAAATGCATCTATTTTAACAAAATGTGCTCTTTGAATAGGTCTGAGGGTACTTAAAATAGGTATAAACCTCTTTGGAAGATGTACAGAAAAACAGAGTTATCTCCCTTGGAATACTGCAAGAAAATTTTAGAATCTTTATAATTTTCATAATCTGCTGTTCAAAGCAAGGAAAATAGTGTAATGTTGACAAGAAAGTGCTAAATTTGAAATTTAAATACTATATTTTAACTTTAAACAAACTTGAAAATTCAGATCTGTGTTAATGGGTGCACTCCACAGTTTTGACTTGCATTTCTATCTGTTCACAGCCCTCACATACATAAAATGCAATCACAGCAAATATAACAGTACCTGTCCATTAGGTACTGTATCAATAAGTTGCAAACATACCAAATAATAATTTAAGCATCATAAAAATAACTGCAATGTACCAAAACATGCTGTTGCACTAATGTAAACAATACCCCACCCCCCTCCGACTGCGGCCAAATTTATGCAAAAAGTGCATTTTTCGAACGATTATCATCAACTCCAGGACAATGCACTGGTCTGAAACAGTTGGAAATTTGACAGAGCGCCTACAGAATATTACTTTTATCCAGAAATCAATACCTGTAAGCCACCTCGTTTTTAAGATAAAATCCACAGAAAAGCATGCTACAATTTTTGACAAGGTAAATCAAACTTGCTATATGTATTGACATTAAGGAGATCTGGTTTGGAATTGCTAATGGGCAAATTTCGTCAAATTTTTATGGAGTTATCTGCCTGAGACACGCCCATATTTTTGTTTCCGGATGATAACTTGAGTAAATAACAAGGGATTTTAATCAAACTTGCTATATGCATTGACATTAAGGAGATCTGATTTGGAATTGCTAATGGGCAAATTTCGCCAAATTTTTATGTAGGAATCTGCTCGACACGCCCATATTTTCGTTTCCGAACGATAACTTGAGTAAATAACGAGGGATTTTAACCAAACTTGCTATATATGCATTGACATTAAGGACATCTGGTTTGGACTTGCTAATGGGCAAATTTCGTCAAATGTTTACGGAGTAATCTGCCCGAGACACGTCCATATTTTCGTTTCCAGATGATAACTTGAGTAAATAACAAGGCCTTTTAACCAAACTTGCTATATGCATTGATATCAAGATCTGGTTTAGGATTGTTATCTGTCCATTGATATTATCAAGATCTAGTTTAGGATTTTTATCTGTCCATTGATATTATCAAGATCTGGTTTAGAGTTATTATCTGTCCCTCTGTCATTTTCTTTCCAGACATTTTCGCAACGATAACTTTAATACATATCGATGGCCTAAACAGCAAACAAATAATTGCTGTGATGGGGTATTATGCTTGCAGTGCTTTTATTTCTCCAGAAAAGAATGGGATCGGGCCTGTAATTTTTTGAAAATACAGGTATTTTGTTGATAGTCGGTGCTTTACTTTTTTATTTTGCATTTTTACTGATAAAAAAAATAGCAGTGTCAGTCAGGTTAGTGGAAACACAGCTATTTTTTTTTTACACCTCATGCATTCAGTCTACTCAAAACAGCAACAGAAGAGATGCATATCAAGATACAAAGACAGAACAGAACAGAAGTTACCTGAGTTACACTATTTTCCCTAGATATTTGGACACCACGACCATTTTTGTAAATTAATGGACTTTTCCATCTTCAAATTTGGACAAGTCCTTTTGTGGTATAAAGGAATGTTTTATGAAACTTCTGGCAAACAATGTAGACCCTTGAGCAGTCTTTAGGAGCAGTCTGGTCTTGGTCTACAGTGCTTGCTCTGTCTGACTATTTAGGGTAAATATGGTAAAAAGGGCAATGAAACAGTGTTTGGCTCTTCAAATACGTTTTAATGCACATTGAAATAGGTCAATAAAAAACCTGACATGGAATCAAAACTCCTCATCAAATTTCATTAATCTGATTTGAAAATTTTGGCCATCACATGTGTGCATGATATGACCAAGTGGCCATCTACATTTTGTGCATATCCTTTGTGGAGCTTCAGATTAGTAAAAGATATCTTATTTTTCATAGCAATAAGAAATACCATAATTATGATCGCCATATGATAGGCAGGTTGATATTCAGCCAATATCGGCACACCACCACACTCTGGTTTGAGGCCCAGTCTCTTCTGTGGCATGGGTTCGAATCCCACCACTGCCACCATTAAAGTAAACCGCTATGTTACCTTTATAAGTCCTGTATTGTGCTGCTTCGGGATCCCCCAGAGCTTCCAAACATGTCCTTACAGCTGGGCACTCTAAGTAGAAGTAGACTGAAATATAGGGTCACACCGGTGACGTCAGTGGCATCCTCTGCCGATGGACCAACACAGATCTGCTGTTGTTGATATCCAGCCGATATCAGTGCACCACTACAGAGCATTAGGTACCAGACGACTAGCCAACAAGTATTTGTCCGGTACCAGACGACTAGCCAAACCCCTTGCCCATGGCTAGTTGTCCGGTAGTATATAAGCTTGGTGTAATAAAAGCAGTGTTCATGTTAATTTTATAATATATTATTATTATTATCTTATTATTATTATTATTATTATTATTATTTTGATCAATAATGACAATGACAATGATTTTATTTGCAAGGAAACTCATTCACAATGAATGGTTATTGCAAACATATAATACAATGAAACAAATGATATGATAATTAAGTGGAAAGCATACTTCAGCAATGGTGACAATTACATATGGATGTTTTAAGTCAACAGTAGTCTACTTAGTGCAGAGTAACAGATAAGGCGGGTATCTGATGATAACAATAGAGAGCCTTGTCAAATTTGCCACCAAGAACATGCTACCAGCATGCATTAGAAGGCACCAGTAAGGTGAATCCCAATGAATATCCACAACGTATGCCCCACAAAAAATATCCAACCTGATCAGCCACACTGGCCTCATCTGCTTCTCTGCATGGATAAAAGTACACCATGATTGTCCAGAGTGAGTTTCAGGAACTTCATACAGAGATCTGATGTATTTAACGAACATATGATTTTATGATTTTGTATTTTTACTCCTCTTATCTCCGTGTAAATCAGGGCATATAGGTTCTTAATTGTTTGATCATAGCCCAGAGGGGTACTCTACCAAGCTGGCTGAGCAGCTTGTGTTTACTCCAAAACAACAGGGCCATGATGGCCCTGTAATGCTCACCTGCAGATCATAGCGCTTAGAGACCTAGAATGATCAAGGCAAACATTCTGACCAAGATTCATGATGATTACATTAACAAGTAAGACAGTGTAGCATGCCTAATGGAGTGTGAAATATAGATCAAGGTCAAATATGGATGATTGCACTCAAAGAGACTATGCTAAGATGTATGCATGTGCAAGTATCACTGGCTGTAGGACCATTAGTAACTGAGAAATTGACCTAAATGCAAACTTAACAAAGTCAGTGGACATGAAATATAGGTTGACAAGGTCAAATATGGATAACAGTTTCAAAGTAAACTTAGAAATCATCAATACAAATATTTTGATCAAGGTTCATGATTACTTAAAAAAATTGATCTCTGCAGGAGTGTTAACAAGGTTTTCCTTTGATTCTGCATCATGACCTAGTTTTTGACCCCAAGTGACCCAGTTTTGAACTTGACCTAGAAATCATTAAGACAAACATTTTGAGCAAGATTCATGATGATTGCTTAAAAAATGTGACCTCTAGAGTGTAAAAAGGTTCTCCTTTGATATAGCCCAGTGACCTAGTTTTTGGTCCCAAATAACTCCGTTTCAGAGTTGACCTAGAAATCCTCAACACAAACATTTTGATCAAGATTCATGATTACTTAAAAAATTTGACCTCTAGAGTGTTAACAAGCATAGCCTTTGATTTGGCCTTGTGACCTAATTTTTGACCCCAAGTGACCCAGATTGAACTTGACCTAGAAATCGTCAAGGCATACATTTTGAGGAATATTGCTTCAAACATGTGACTTCTGGAGCGTTAAAAAGGTTATCCTTTGATTTGGCCCAGTTTTTAAACCCAAGTGACCCAGTTTCAATCTTGACCTAGAAATCATCAACACAAATATTTTGAGCAAGATTCATGATAATTACTTAAAACATGTGACCTCTGGAGTGTTAACAAGATTTTTCCTTTCATTTGACCTGGTGACCTAGATTTTGACTCCAATTGACCCAGTTTTGAACTTGGCCTAGAAATTGGGGCAAACATTCTGAGCAAGTTTAATTAAGATTGGGTCAAAACTGTGACCTCTAGAGTGTTAACAAACTTATTGTTGATGACGATAGATGGAAGAGGTTGACCAAAACAGCTCACCCAGAGCATTTGCTCTGGTGAGCTAAAAAATATACGGTTTATCAGCCATACCCCAAAAAATATCCTGTATATCAGCAATACCCAAAAAAATATCTGCAGATATTAGCATATCCAAAAATATATTCCCAGTGCTTTCTTTTTATAAAAGTCTGGGCCCAGTTGTTCAAAGCGTCGTTAGCTTAACGAGCTTGTTAAGGGTCATTTCGTTAACTGTTTTAGCAGATTCAATATACAATATTCTGATATTTTTTGCTAAAAAAATGTGAGTAGCTTAAAGCTACTGCAAAAGCTACTCACATTTTTTCAGCAAAAAAAATTCAGCATATTTGCGTATCACTCGATGTAAATTTTAACGAATTGTCAACAAACGATGTCGTTAGCTTTGAACAACTGGGTGCAGGTTTTCATTTATTTTTCCTGTTACAGAGTAAAATAATTGTATTGGTAGTATAAGTGCTTTAAATAGTTTACAACAGTAGCTCGTTTTTACTTTAAGGCAGGTTGTCAACCAAGTTTTGATAAAGAAAATAGGATAAAAAAAGGATTCTTTCCAAAACAAAAATATAGGAGTTTTTAAGCACTTTTTTTGACAAAATATAGGAATCATACGGTAAAAAAGTCTTCATTACAAAACACTCAATGGACAAAGTACTTTCTTGTTAACAGGATAAAATCATTGAACTTGTGTTTACCTAACCAAACAGTTGTACATCATCTGTACTAAGACAAGTAGCCTGCAGCAAGACTCCATGGTCATCTATATGGATACCTTTTTCTACTTGGTTTGGCACATTCATCAAGGTGTCCACAGGGATGATACATAGTGTATAGCAGCATTTCTGCAAGGTGGGGTTGCTTTAGATGACAAACCTAGATGATCCCTAAAGGGGATGAATGCCCCTGCTACTGCCAATTTGGCTTTTTATGGCAAAATTTCTAAGTATTCTAGAGTATGTAAGGCTAGCAATTACGTATAATTTGATCAGAGTTCTCTGACCTTTATGCACATGCTGTCTTCATTCTTACTTTGCTGCAAGTTTCAAATCATTATCTTGAAAACTGCAGATGTTGGGGAGCCACAAATCCTACAAAGCCTGTGTATAAGGCAAAATTTATAAGTAAATCATGGGTATGTAACTCTAGCAATAAACATTTGATCAGAGTTCTGTGACTTTAATGCACATGCCCAACCTAAATTCTTACTTTGCTGCCAGTTTCAAATTATCTTGAAAACTGTAGAACTTGCTAAGACGTGAACCCTTATAAGGCCATATTTCTAAGTAAATCCAGGGTATGTAACTCTAGCAATAAAACTTTTAACAGAGTTCTGTGACCTTTATGCACATGCCCAGCATATATTCTTACTTTGCTGCAAGTTCCTAATCATTATCTTGAAAACTGTAGAAGTTGCAGAGACATGAACCGTACTCTGTCATGTCTATAAAAACAAATTTTCCAAGTAAATCAAGGTTATGTAACTCTAGCAAAAAAATTTGATAAAGAGTTCTGTGACCTTTATGCACATGCCAAGCATATATTCTTACTTGGCAGCAAGTTTCAAATCACCATCTTGAAAACTGTAGGACAACCCTAGACTGTGTTGGGTAACTCTAAAACATGCTATATTAAGAAATTTGAAGAAAAAAATGCCCCTTGTAGTCGGGAGACCTGGAAAAGGGTACTTGGCAAATAATGCAGACACAGATCAGGCACCACAGAATGCAGCGTCTGATCAGGGTCTCCACTTTGTGCAAATAGTTTACCCATTTTTCTCTAGGAATATGTAAATCTCATAGCCGGATGTACCTAAAATTGAAATTGGACAGTCTATTCCGTCTACAATGGGTTAAGCAATCCTCTGCTCTTTCCCAGCTCCAGACAGGAGATGGTACCCAGACAATATTTTTCTTATTTCTCCACAAAATCATATATTGCGGGTACTCATTAGAAGCACTTTGTATCAATATTTTTCTTATTTCTCAGTGAAAACATATGTTGTGGGTACTTATTAGAAGCGCCTCATTGAGGTCCCATAACATATGTTTTTTGTACAGAATTAAGAAAAAAATCTTTTTTTTTTCTGTTGAATAATATGTCTTATCTGGTGACAAAAACCCTACTACTCCATGTGTATGTGACAAATTGTTTTTTTAAGTATTTAAAATCAAGGGTATTTAACTCTACCAATAATAATTTGATCAGACTTTTTTTAATTTGATCAGACTTTTTTTTTTTACCTTTATGCACACGCTAAGTGCATTATCCTTACTATGGTGCAAGTTTCAAACTATTACCTTGAAAACTGTAGGAGAAGTTGCAGAGACACAAACAGTACTGTAAAATGTGACAGGTTGATGGGATGGACAGATAGACATTATAACAAATTGTGTATATGTGGCTGCTGTTGGTAAAGATGGTAGTTATGTGACTACTGACAGCCACAAAAGTCCTAAAAACTAGAATTTGTTTTTCTACAAAAACACAGATGTCTCCCTCCTTTTTGGTGTCATATTGTATTGTACATTCAGCGAACATTTATATTAACTAATGAGATTCCAAGGGAAATAGCTCAAAAAGTATAAATGCAAGAGTTATGGTTCTTACACTTTGCACTTTGTCTAATGTTGATTGATATTCATGTAAAGTTTCATGAAGATATCTTGAAAGGTTTTCAAGTTATAGAGCGGACACGTTTTTTTGTGATGAACAAAGTTCAAAGGGAAATAATTCAAAAAGTATAAATGCAAGAATTATGGTTCTTGTGCTCTGAATGTCCTCTAATGTTGATTGATATTTACATGAAGTTTCTTGAAGATATCTTGAACGGGTTTCAAGTTACAGAGCATACGCGATTTTGTGACGGACAAAGTTCCAAGGGAAATATCTCAAAAAGTATAATGCAATAGTTCTGGTTCTTGCACTCTGCATGTCATCTAATGTTGATTGATATTTGTGTCAAGGTTCATGAAGATGGCTTGAACGGATCTCAAGTTATAGAGCAGACACGATTTTGTGACAGGTACACAGATAGACAGACAGATGCCTGGGATTTAAACAATATGTCTCCCTACCCTAAAGTGGGGAGACATAATAAATAAGCCTCACAAACCCACTTTGCCACATAAATATCAAAAAATTTAGATGTCTACAGAAAAAATCCCATTCAAATACATGGAGGTCTGTCCATAGTGTCCAAACCTTGTAGTCCCTAAAACCCACTTTGTTTGCTTGGACAAACATAGACACTTATGATGCAGGGTAAAACTATATATGCCCTCCTCCACTTTGTGGCGGGGGAATAATGTTAACTGCAAATAAAAATATCTAGAGGCAGTAAAAAAACCATTAATGTTCTACATATCAGTACTAGTGGCTTTTTTGGAGAAAAATGTAGGAAAAATGTCCAAATTATAGGAAAATATAGGAGGATTTAAAAAATACAGGAAAAATCTGAAAGATATAGGAAAATATAGGAATATAGGAATCAGTTGACAGCATGACCATTATGCACAGTAGAAATAGAGCTGTAAAAACTACATAAAATAGATTCTGATATAATGTGCATCAATACTCATTAAGTATTTGAAGTATGTACAATCTTCATATGCCACTTCATTTTTTTTTTTTACTATTCTAGAAACCGAGAAGTTTAAAAAATCTTAAATACCCAATTCTCAAATTTCATTCTGGAAGTTTTGAAAAAAATGTATGTTTTCATATAAGCCAGCCTCAGTGGCTCAGTTGGATGCGCCGTCCGACTGGAGACCAAGAGGTCGCGGGTTCAACCCCCGCCGAGGTCGGCAACATTCTTTCGTGGAGATTGATCATGAAATATTTTCTACGGTCATTCTCTCCCTTCCGCTGATTCAAGAAGGGCCGTTGTCAGTTTCTGGCAAAAGAATGTGCACAATACTGGTGAACCGCTTAGAGGACTTAGTCTGCCCAGTAAACGTGTGGTTAGGTAAACTGACCGCGCTCGACATGACCCCATTGGGTTGACTGGGCCGTAAAACCTCAACACAAACATGAAAATTATCCTCTGATTACACATTTAAAAATGTTTACCAGGGAAGTATTTTGGGGTAGACTTCCAGTTGTCTTGAAGTAAAGAATACATTATAATTACAACACCCCCCCCCCCCCCCCCCCCCCCACACACACACACACACAAAAACGAGAATTTTGATGGACCCCAAACAAAAGTCAGTTTTGAAAGAGACCTCAAAAAAATACCTGGTAAATGGCCAATATCCAGCAAAAATAGCCATTTTTTTTCCCCCAAAACCCAAAAAACTAGTAAAATTAAAAAATCTAAACCCAAAAATATAGTCCTAGCAAATTTCTGAGTACCCCCTGGGGATCAAAAAAGGTAAGAGAAAAGTCCAGGGAGTGCCCAAATCACAAGCCACAGTCTTCCCAGACTCCAAGAGGAAGAGGCAACAGATAAAACTAAACAAGCAAAATTGAACAAATGTAGGAAAAGCACAGATTAACTCTCTCTTCCCCAAGCAAGGTAATCACAGTGCTAAAAGGACTGAAAAACACAAGAACAAAATAACACAAGGCAATACTTAAAACAAATCGCCTTGATGAATAAACCACAAAGCAACCTCAAAGTCGCGAAGAACAACTAGTGGTAATTAAGCAATAATTGCTGTATTCATTTTGTTCTGAAGTTTTTAAAGAAATCAGATTATCTTGAGGTTGGCTGTACTAACGAGATAATTACTTATATTATTATTTCTTTATTCCTAATTCTTATTATGTTCGGCTAATAGTAATATATTGAAACAAAATTTCATGTCATTTCACCACGATGGCTCACAAGGTTCACATCCGACAACAATTTGATTTTGGAGGTTTTGTGTGCCTGATTTGATTTTGGAGGTTTTGTGTGCCATCAGGCAGGTTTGGTATAAATGCCAAGTTCAATCCAATCCACCAATCATTTTTCAGCCGATCATTATTTCTCCCGATATTTCTTAAGTATGATTCAAATGTCTAGTATTTGATGTTTATATAATAGTATATTGGTTAACTAGAACATAACTGGTTTCTTACATATGAAAATTATGTCATAGACCATGGTGGAGGAGGAGGGGCGTGTGTGTGTGTGTGGGGGGGGGGGGGGGGGGGGAGGGAGGGGGGCTCTTAACCTTTGATATGGTGCATAGCTGCTGCTGGAATTTTTACAACCTTACCTATTCATATTTTCTGCAAATATCAAAATATATGCTGACTGCAAAAAGGCCACCCTATTCATATACATGTACTATTATGAGGATTTCATGACTATTCATATCCTGGTCTTGGTGTGAAAACAATTAACTGCAGATACCTCAGAAGTCAGTACAGTCTTGGTTATTGGTTTTTGTTGTTAGGTGAAAAGCAGGTTAGAGGGCTATTCATATTCAGAGCTGGGAGAAAATATAGACCTATCATATATAAAGAGCATGAAAACCATACCTATTGATATAGCATCATCTCTGATGGTAACATAGGCAATCTGCCTATTTTTCAACGGGTTGGCCCTGCTGCCTTGATTTCCCCATACTAAGGCAGAAAAAAAATAGCTGTGTTTCCATTAACATGCTAAAAAAAAATTTGGTTGGTAGGTAGGAGAAATTCTTTTTTATCATTCTATTTTTTTCTCCAGAAAAGAACAATGTCCGGCCTGTAATTTTATGAAAATACAGGTATTTTGTTGAGGGTCGGTGCTTTACTTTTTTATTTTGCAGTTTTACTGATAAAAAATAGCAGTCGGGTATTTGAAACAGGGTTGGTCGGGTTTATAATAAACCCAGCTATTTTTTTGACGTGTAATATATTTAGTATTTTTAGGGAGACACATGTTCTATAAAAAGCAGAAGTAGCCATATTTTAATTATTTTTCTTACAGAAGCTATATTTTATTTATGTAGAAAGGAGGGTTAACATTTTTAGGAAAATAAAATTGATCCAGAGTTGGATTTTTTTTTCATGTAAGTGCATATTTATGCATATCATTATAAAATACGCACTTTCATTTGGATATATAGCCAATTAATTGACTGCAGTCGATGGTATAAAATTTATTTACATTTTCCACAGAAAAATGAAAACTTGCACCAAACATTTAACATACCCTATATATAGTAGTGGTAGCATTTATTGTTCAGTGATCCTACCTGTAACCAGGTGCTCCAGATAAGTTTGTTATCATAAGAGATAAATATCAGTATATTTTTGCCATTTTATATGAATGTCCGACCTGGACTTCCTTCTGTGGTCACGCCCCTTGGATGGCAGACCACAGAAGGAAGTCCAGGTCGGACCTGACAAGCTTGAGGTGGTAGCTTCCTTTTGCTACCTAGGAGACATGCTCTCAGCAGCAGGTGGCTGTGAACTTTCAACCACAACACATGTGAAAACCGCCTGGAAGAAGTTCAAGGATCTGCTACCAGTCCTCTCTTCACGCCACCTCTCTTTCAAAACACGTGGCCATGTGTACAGCTCTTGTGTGCAGAGCGCAATGCTCCATGCCAGCGAGACTTGGCCATTGACAAAGCCGAACTTCCATCGTCTGCAGCGAAATGACAGGGCAATGATCAGACAGATCTGCAATGTCAGGCCACAAGACATTGTCACCACCAGGTCCAACGAGCTACTTGTGCGGCTTGGCATTGAGGAGCTGGACCTCATTCTGAAGGAGAGAAGACTTCGAAGGTATGGACATGTGGAACGCTCCAGTGGTGCAATCAAGACAGCCTTTGACATACAGGTTGATGGAAAGCATGGGCCTGGGAGGCCCAAAATGACATGGAAGCAGCTAACAGAGAGGGATTGCAGAGAGTGGAAGCTCTCGGCTATCAACCCTCATGATAGACGTACCTGGAGATCTGGTGTGAGATCTGCCATGCGTGCAGCAAGTTAGCTATCTGGAAGGGGGCCCACTGATGTGGATGTTGCCCCTGTACCTGCACATTAATCAAAAATCCAATTATGATATGATATGATATGAATGAGTTTTGGAATCTCATTAGAGCTACAAGACAATAAAAATAATGAGAAACCCAGGTTATTTTATCTCAGTAGAATAAGAAATAAAAATATGCCTGACTACTTAATTGGAGCCCTGAATTGTATCCCTGGCACATCTGCCAGTGGGTTCCACTTTATTGGCTATGCATGAAATACATGCACACATTGCACAGGTATCTTTTGTTGTATAATTGCCTTCCAAGTTCATATCGCTGAATCAGGTTTTATATCTGTAAGGAACTCAGTGGAAGCTGCATGCCTGCAACAAAAGTCACAAAGATGGACCAGTTAAATTGTAATGTTTATTAAGATGAATATGCTAGGACATAGCAGTTCAGATAGTTCAATTTAAAATAGCTGTAATTCTTTCACTTCTTAAAACTGCTACACTGAAAGTGATAAAAATAGGGTTTCTTCACTTTAGGAGTCTCCAGACTCTTAATAGCTAGGGAAAAGGTTCTGAAGTGATGCACACAGAATCAAATTCAAAATTAATTTTATTAGCTCCACGGGACCATGTCCCTAGAGAGCTTATGTTGTCACCCAGTCATTGTTGGAGTCGGCATCTGTCCTCTTCCACGTCCACGTTAGCACAATGTTTAGGTTTTCAAAGGTGTGCATAGTTTTTGTCCCACCTGCTGGCATGGTGTGACACAGGGTCCGGTTTTCCGTCTATCTATGCATCAGTCCGTCATTCAACAATTTCATTGACCCATGCAATCTCATCAACTACAGTTGGTAAAACCTTCAAACCTTGCATAGTGTGTCTCCTCGACTTCCTCACTCAGCATGCACCTTGATATTTTATGCTCCAGTGACTTTGACAAATTTCATGTCAACCCTTGTTATCTCATCAACTTTAGTTGCTAGAACCTTCAAACCTTGCATTGTGTTTCTCCTAGACATTCTCACTCAGCACACACCTTGACCCGGTGACTTGACCTATATTTTATGCATATTAATGGAGTCTCAACTGCCTTGCCCCCCAGCAGGTGCGAGACTGCCTTCCACGGAATTCTTGTTTAATTATTTATAGTACTGCTTTCATATTTGACCTACACCTACCTTAGGGTAAGACCTTTCAATAGCATACACCCCCATCCCCAAGTTAGGCCCTCTATACAGGTCAAGGTCAGTTCACACTTTGTCATTTACACCCATTAACTTCTGCGTTTAAGT
Source organism: Anodontia alba (assembly GCA_964016985.1). NCBI lineage: Eukaryota > Metazoa > Mollusca > Bivalvia > Lucinida > Lucinidae > Anodontia > Anodontia alba. Next base: position 14,517,352 of record OZ024830.1, read on the forward strand.
TTTGAAAATTGTGCATAACTGCTGAAGAATTCAAGATACCACTTTAATATTTGGTCCACGCCTACCTTTGGGCAAGACCTTTCAACAGGACACACCCCTTCCTCAGTTTTGACCTTCTGCCTAGGTCACTCTTTAATATTTGGCCCACACCTAGCTTAGGGTGAGACCTTTCAATAGCATACACCCCTTAGTTTGACCTGCCTAGGTCAAGGTCAGTCATACTTTGTCATTTAAACCCGTGTTCAAGTTCTGCATATAAGTTTTGAAAAGTGTACGTAACTGCTTAAGTATTCAAGATACCGCTTTAATATTTGGCCCACACCTACCTTAGGGTATGACCTTTCACTAGCACACAACTTTTTCTCAGTTTGACCTTCTGCCTAGGTCAAAGTCAGGTCATACTTTTTCATTTACAGCTGTGTTGGAAGATTTGAGAAGTGTACATGACTGCTGAAGTATGTAAGATATAGCTTTCATATTTTGTCCACACCATGTTTCCGGCGAGCTACGTTGTCATCTGACAACTCTTGTTTGTCTATAACTTTGTATTTTAATCTGTTCATGGTCTAAAGGCCAAGAACTATCAATATTTGGGCAATAGTTTACCAATAAAGCACAAAGCAAAATAGATTTAATTTTTCAGAGAAAATAAAACTTGACATTTCATGTGAACTGTCTGCTGTGCAGACAACTTACATGAAATGCCAAGTCTTATTTTCTCTGAAAAAAAAGTACTTCAAAGTGTCATCTGGTGCAGTTGCAATTAGTGCTTAAAGGGCCCTCTTTAAAACAATAAACCAGTAAATCTTGTCAAAGGACCCCTTAACTCCACATAAGGGAGACCCTGGGACCCTCACTTTAAAATCCTGAGGGAAAACCCTACCCATGCCATAGAGAATACATATGAAATTATACTTAAACTGGTAACCGGCACAGTGGCTCAGTGCTAGAGCGTCCGCTTTGTGACTGGGAGGTTGCAGATTCGATCCCCGGCCGGATCATACCAAAGACTTTAAAAATGGTACTAGCTGCTCTTTCGCTTGGCGCTCAGCATTAAGAAAGTAGAGCTAGGAATCAGAACTGGTCAGCTCAGTGTCAGTATAATGTGACTGGGTGGAATATCATGTCAAAGTGTCTGGGGCATGATATTTCAGTGAGGCAGCACTCTAAAAGTGAGCATTGAGCTCCCTATCACATCCAGACACCGTCACGATATGACTGAAAGATTGATGAAAGCGACGTTAAGCCCAAATCAAACAAACAAACTTAAACTGGTCAAGTGGTTGCAGAGATGTTTGAAAATGTTGACAGGTGATGGATGGAAAACAGAGACCTTAATGTATATGATAAACTCACCAATGAGCCTTTCACTCAGATGAGCTATAATACAGTGCTACGCCCAAGGGCGGCCAAGACACACTGAGGGTGACTACCTCGTTTGATTAAGCTCCAAGTTGGGCGGTGCCTATAACTGTACCACACTACTTAGGGACTCCAATGTTAGAATTTTTTCAACCTTTTTTCAACATACATTATACTATTTACAACCGATAATCACAATAACATACAATAGAAAAAAACACCAATTCTCTTAGGCCTCAGCCACGGCAAAAAACACAACACAATCTGAGACTAGACTGGTCTATAACTTGTTTAACCTGGCTTGGTTAATCAAAATGTTTAAACAGCCAGTATAATCCCAGCTGGGTGCAGTGAACTTCACCGTGCCGATGTGAAGAGAATGCCCTTCCTCCTTAACACTAATTATCACATATAATTGTTTGGAACCATTTCGCGAATTGCAATATATATTTTCACAGAATTCCTGCATGTGGTCTGGACAGGTTCTAAGAGTTGTAGCTTCTACACCAGTTATGGTTCTTATTGCAGTCGCTTGGGAAATTTCCTTAATATATCAGAGTTTTAACTCTCAGCACTGTGGCTGTACTTTGGAAGTTTGCACTTTATATTTCTAGGCAGTCAGTAATTAAACGTTTACTGCCTCCTTCTAACTGGTTAGAGGATATAGTCAGTACATGTATCAATGTCTATGGAGTTATTTCCCCTACCATATTCAGGTCATTGCTTCGGTAATCACCTTAGAAGGAGTATCTATAATAAAACAATAAACCTAATAACTCTGCAGTTCTGCAGTAATACAAGATGAAGCTTGCTGTTATGATTCTATACGTTTTTTTCTACAATGACACCGTATGTCACCAGGTAGAGTGAGCGACGTCATTGCCATCGGGACTGAATCCCCAATGTCATGATTGATCTATCACTGATGCTGACGTGACTCATCCTTTACCTACTTCCCTATTGTCGATGTCAGCGTCGTCAACATTTAGCATTTGCTGTTGGCAAAGTCACCCGCCAACATCATATGCAAAATCCATTTTAATTAACAAAAAGGGCTATGACATTCCAAATGTTGAAACCCTAATTATAATCAAGACACTTACCTATTTTCTGGCTGCACAAAAAATTATCAAACTATCCAAATGCTGGAATATGATCTAAGGGAGAGTAATGTGGATTAACTGAATGCCCAGATTTTACTTCAGCAGACGCCGAAGCTGAACATCAAAATTTGATACAAAATTCAGCAGACGACATTTTGTCAGCATCTAATATTATTTCTTCTTAATTAATTATACTACAAAATTACCTAAACTAGCCGGCCTCGGAGGCTCACTTGGATGCGCCGTCCGACTGGAGACCAGGAGGTCGCGGGTTCAACCCCCGCGAGGTCGGCAACATTGTTTCGTGGAGATTGATCATGAAATATTTTCTACGGTCAATCTCTTCCTTCCGCTGATTCAAGAAGGGCAGTTGTCAGTTTCTGGCGAAAGAATGTGCACAATACTGGTTAACCGCTTAGAGGACTAAGCCTGCCCAGTAAATGTGTGGTTTGGTAAACTGACCGTGCTCTACATGACCCTATTGGGTTGACTGGGCCGTAAAACCTCAACACAAACAAATTACCTAAATGTATGTGTATCCTCTAATACATAAATGTATATATCTCTGGGTGCGTGCATGCCTGTATGCTCATATGTATGTCTGCGGGCTTCTAATATTTACTGACCCCTATGATTCCCTGTGGTGCTGCACTTTCTATACATCGACAAGTCCGATCCTGCACCATTCTCATTCATACTAAGTACACTTTGCGCCTGCTAGAAGGAGACCCTGATCAGACTGCACATGGCCTGCGCAACCTGCTCAGCACTCAAACACAGCTACAACTAGTGCAAACTGGGGGAAACTTTGACCAGACTGTACAACCCAGCGCAGCCTGTTAGGTACTCCCAAAATAGCTTGGGTAATATATGCAGAATTGGATCAAACTGTGATTATTATCTAAAAGCTGCAATTATTAATATTCGCACAGAAAACCCACAAACAACTTTAATTACAATAAATATAAAAAAAACTCACCGAAACCATCCCAACAAGAGTTCCTTGGAGACTCTAGTACATTGTCTGATTGCCCTCTCTTTTAAACATTTTCCATGAGTGTATATAGATGAAGTAAAGCTAAAACCTTGAAACGTGTCATTTTCACTGCATCATTTAAACATTTTCCGTGAGTGTATATAGATGATGTAAAGCTTAAACTTTGAAATGTGTCTTTTTCACAGTATCCATGCTCTCTGCGTGCTTTATTCTTTAAGTGCACTGCAAGCGGTTTAACCTATATAAAATTGCTAAAGATTTAAATTATGCAACATTTACCAGGGTGGGTATAAAAAATGGACAGGGTGGCAAAGAGGGACCATGCACAAATTAAGACCTTCGAATGTGGTCAGCCTGTACTGTGGTCTGTAATCTTCATTGTAACAATCTGTATTATTTCTTTCAGCTTCCCGTGTCATACCAAGTGTGGGGGAGAGAAATCTTTATAAGGATTTTTCTTTGAAATTATATGATGTTTTGGACGATAATGGTGTATCAACAGATGTAAGACAGACATATACAAAAATGGCAACAATAACTGAAATAATTGGAACAGTTCACAGAAAGGAAAAACAGGGTGTTATAAATTATGTATTTGGTAGTCACTATGAAGGAACATCGACCATTCAAATGAAACCTGATTTAGATCGTGCATTTATTTTTTCATGGCTGCCAGTGGTGACTAATATTTCAGAATGTAGAAACATCCCAGGTCTTGGAGGTATTGAGCACTTTTTAATTGTACCGGATCATCATGCTGGCTATGTGAAGCTACAGCTGGTTCATGATGAAGTACCGCAGTTCAGAGACTTCTGGTTTAGTCTTGAAATGGATCACCCTGCCTTTATATGTGAAGCTGATTCACATGGCCGGGTGTGCTTAGTTGAAAAACAGATCTTAGCTGATAAATTTCCTAGAAAAGGTCTTGTACTAAATTATCCTGGCGGAAAAGATATGATGCCATCAGACAATGTTTATTGCTTGAATTGCGCCTCCTGGCCAGACATTGCAGCCAAGTGGCTTACAAGAGAGCGCCGCCATGGCTGGCCTTCCACTGAAGAACTGGAGACATGTAAATCTCTAGGATTCTTACTAGTGCCCAAGGGTCACATTCATAGTGATGATGCAGAGAAACAATGGAGAATATCATTCAGTCGACAAGAAAGATTTTTAGTGGTGCAGTTCAACTCAGTGCAGATGAAAACTTACGTCTTACTAAAGCTCATTAATAAGGAGATGATATGGCCTAACATTAAAGAAGACAGCTTGTCTTCATATCATTGCAAAACGTGTATGCTTTACCTAATTGAAAACACCCCTAGCAGCTTCTGGATTCCAGAAAATTTGGCTGCTTGTGTACTTATGTGTTTGAGACAGATACTGCTATGTGTGATAGCTGACAATTGCCCTAATTATTTCATACCAGAAGAAAATATGTTCGACAGGATTAGTAAAGAACTGAAACAGAAACTGGAAATAACTCTCTATATGATTTTGATATTTTGCAGTCTTGAGAATCTTCTGAAACAGATCGAGTCAGATATGATAGGAGAGCAGTTAAAGGATCCGGAGATGTTCAGACATTATGGATCAGAATCTAGTTTCATCTTTCTGTCTTCAGAAAGCTATCCTATATTACCTACAGGTAATCTATCATGGAGACAAATACAAGCTAAGAAATCTAAATTGAATGTTATGATTGAGATTGTTATCTCTGACATAATGCTGATGAGGAACCCTGCTTTGAGATGGCTGTATGACTGTGACTTGGTAGTGAGCATGGAGAACTTCAGAAGAAAAATATCCAAATTAGAACAACTGAAAACTGTGACAGACCATAGTGAGGTGGATACAAAACTTGCCCTATCACTCTATGTTCCTTTTCTAAGACTGCATCTTTTGTCACAGACATTGGCAGAAGAGGCAGAGAAAGGTCGGGGAAATCTGGAGAAGAAACTGTTCAATGAAGAATGGGAACAGCTTGGAGTTGCAGATAACTCTTCAAAACTAAAACAGGCAGCGGCAATGCTAACGCTAGGCTACACAGAAAACTCTGAAGAAACACTGTTGCCAGTCTTAAGCACATTATACAGACATCCTCTTTGCAACTGTAGTACAAACAGAGTATTTCCGGAGCCAAACCACTTAGTTAATTGGACCCACAATAGACCAAATATAACTGTCTCAGAGCTTTTCCATGATTTTTTTCAGCCTTGTGTGGTGTTCCTTCCGTCTGAACATATAATAACACCAACCCCTATAAACTATGAAATGATAAGGACGTTTGGGATGCCAACAATGTCAGAAAATGATAAAATACTGTTCTCTTGGTACCACTGGGCAGTTGTTGAAGGACTGTTTTTAGGTCAGTTTCTGTTGTATATGAGCCACAAAGCCCTTGGCAAAGGTTATAAGTCATTAATGCCAGATGGGCCTATTGACGAAATGGTCTCTTTAATTGATGATGACATTCCTATGCACAAAGAAACCAGCCTAAACCTCCTAGGGTGGGTGTACAAAGACTTGGGAAGACCACAGAAGGCAGTAGACTGCTTTGTAAAATCACTCAAGCTACAACCAGAAAACAATGCGGCCTGCTGGCATTTATGCTTTTTAATCTGTGGCTTGTAAAAGTGTGATATTGTTTGGAGTTTGGAAGTTGATTTAATTTTTTGTTTATGGAGTCATGTTTAGATGTGAGAGGTGGGTTGGTAAGCATGCTAGTTACCCTAGTCCATACTCTAACTTAGCATCTGATCTTCTCAGGCCTGTCTGTCTGAAAACATGGAATAAGAAAGTGTCTGAAAACATGGAGTAAGAAAGTATGATTTGACTAAATTAACATCCACAACTCACTTCTGAAATTTTAATCCCTATTAATAATCCTGAATCCAACCCTTTTGGGTATATACTGCAGTTTGTAACTGTGTGGAAATACCACAGGGCCTTGCCATATATAATCAGACATCATAACCTGTTACCATAATTTCAGTAAGGCACTTCTCTAGTATTGTTGCATTCTCTAGCCCATTTTAGTCTGGAGACCCCAAAACCAATAATTTGCAAAGAGTGGAGACCCAGATCATATGCTGCATAATGCAGCTTCTGATCAGGGTCTCCACTGTTTGCAAATAGTTTAGCCATTTTTCTCTTGGAATATCTAAATCACACAGCCTGACATATCTAAAATTGAAACTGGACTCTTACAATATATAGTATTGGGGAGTTTATTCAGTCTGGAACACTGGCTATTGATCAGTTGATGATATGTAAAGGGGGACATTCTTAAAAAGATATTTTTTAACACTGCTGATCAATAGCCAGTGGTCTTGAATGGGCTAATTTGCCAGACTTGGTATTTATTTGAGCTGTACCATGAGAATAGGGTCTTCTGGGTTATTTTAACGGTAAGATTCAGATCCAGCCCTGCAGGTACCATAATAATCATATGTATTGGGACAGACAGGCCTGAGCAAACAGTGTAGACTCTGATCAGATGCCGCAGAATGTGGCGTCTGATCAAGGTCTACACTGTTTGCCACTCATTCAGCAGTTTTTAGGTACATCCACAGCTGGTAAAACAGACTTGTTAGGACAAGTATTGTAAGGTGTCCCCGTATTTAGGGAAAATATGGTAAGTCACGATATCTGATAAGGGATGATATATTCTACAATATCCAGTGATTCTGTAGTGGACTGTGAAGATTGCCTGGGTATGCAGAGTTTGAAAACATGATTGGTCCTGGGCTAATTTTGCTTGCTTTTTTGTCATCTGTGGATTTTTTTAAAAATAACTTCTTAAAAAAATCTTCAGGACTACAATCAGTGTCAAACTGTTTGGATCCAGATCAGGCCCGACAATTTTTTGGGCCTGATCTGGCTCCAGACTGTTTGCAAAGTTTATCAGCAGATGACAAAAGTCACCACTAGCGGGGAAAGAGTTAATATCAAAAGAGATCCATAGATCATTAGTGACCCTTCTATACCCTTCTATACTTTTCAAAACTCCCTGAATGGGCTCATTGATCACAAAGACCAGAAAGTATAAACTATATTATAATGAGCCAAACTGAATGTATCAGGGTATTTAGGTATTTTTCAGGGTATTTTTACATATAGTCTACTCTCTTTATACCAACACTCGATACAACGACAAAATTCGTTATAATGACAATTTGAATGTCATAAAACCTTCCCTCAAGAGGTGACAGTTAATTAGAAATTAAGCAAGAATATTGCATTAAAATTTCAAGCACCATATGTTTTTGATATCTGTAAGAATTGCCTCACTGACTGAGGCAATTCTAACACATATAAAAAACATACGTTCTGTGAGGAAATAAGTATAAAACAAGGCCTTTCTTACATATCATCCTGTCCATTAAGGAATTTTTTGCAACAGAAAATTCATTTTAATGGCAACATCTTTGGGAACAAATGCTGTCGTTGTAACGAGGGTTCACTGTGTAAGGAAAAAATGTGCATCAGATGCCTAGTAGCATTAAAAATCTGGGCCCAGTTGTTCAAAGGGTCGTTAGCTTAACGAGCTCGTTAAGGGTCATTTCGTTAACTGTTTTAGCAGATTCAATATACAGTATTCTGATATTTTTTGCTGAAAAAATGTGAGTAGCTTTTGCACTGCAAAAGCTACTCACATTTTTCAGCAAAAAATTTCAGCATATTTGCGTATCACTCGATGTAAATTTTAACGAATCGTTAACTAACGACGTCGTTAGCTTTGAACAACTGGGCCCTGCACAACAACGGTAACTGGATAGTTCTATCTCATCACGAAAACATGCCTATATAATTTTGACCCCTTTGAACCCCACTTTTATATAGTACAATGGGTTTGCAGGGGTATGCATTATTTTTCATATTTCTGCTCAAAAACATAGATTGTGGTTACTCATTAGAACCACCTTGTTGAGGTGGTTCTAACAAGTATCCACAATCTATATATTTTGAGCAGAAATATGAAAAAATATCAGAACTATTTATTTAAAAAAATTTATAATGTCCAGTTGGATGTACGGTACATGTCCTAAAATTTTGAACACTTTGTTCAATATTTTGATGGCCTAATTTTTGCTGATAATGCAGTTGTTTCTTAACCCTTGTCCTGCTGAATAAATAAGGTGCCATGCCCACTTCTAATTTTCAGCCAATCAGATTACTTGATCCGGATTGTTGCTATAAATTCACATTCTTTATGGCAAACAGTGCAGATCCAGATCAGTTGGCTTCTTCAGAAGCAAACTGATCTGGATCTACACTGTTTGCAAAGGCAGGGTATGTCCGGGTTCAGCAGGACAAGGGTTAAAATACTTAGTGGAACGGCAAACAGGAACAATCTGATCTGGGTATGCACTATTTGCACATGCATTTTGTCACCCACTTCGGTGTGGTGTATAAAATTTTAGGACATTTACTGTAACTGGATTAAGCACAAATTGATACATTAATCAGATTTGTTGACAATGTACCAATTTGTGCTTTTGGTACATTGTCTGATTTGTTGGGGTGGTTGGGTGAGGCAAAGGTGTCTTATGTCACCGGGGCACCCAACTGATATTGGCTTACAGTTGGGCAAAGCCTGCTGTCCTCGCAGCAGGTAAGGGTACAGGGGGAATGTTTTTTATGTCTTCTGTTTCTTCACTGTCCTTGCAGCAGGTAAGGGTACAGGGGGAATGTTTTTATGTCTTCTGTTTCTTCACTGTCATTCATTTTCATTTCTCCCCTGTCCCATCGCTTTCATCTCCACTACTATCTCTCTTCTTCCATCGCTTTCATCTCCTCTACTATCTCTCTTCTTCCATTTTCTGGGAGACAACACAAAATGATCCAAAAGGGTTGATGTGTCGTTAAACCCCAACACAATCAATCAAGTCAAATCTGTTCTTGTCAAGCTAGTTTCTAGAAATAAACATGTGACTGTTTGTGTATATATTTGTTTCTATTCTTCTATTCTTCTATTCATGGTAAGGGCTCCATTTTCTGTTTAGCAAATAGTTCATTGTTTGTGTTGAGGTTTTACGGCCCAGTCAACCCAATGGGGTCATGTCGAGCGCAGTCAGTTTACCTAACCACACGTTTACTGGGCAGGCTTAGTCCTCTAAGCGGTTAACCAGTATTGTGCACATTCTTTCGCCAGAAACTGACAACTGCCCTTCTTGAATCAGCAGAAGGGAGAGAATAACCGTAGAAAATATTTCATGATCAATCTCCATGAAATAATGTTGCCGACCTCGTCGGGGGATGAACCCGCGACCTCCTGGTCTTCAGTCGGACGGCGCATCCAACTGAGCCACCGAGGCCGGCCTCAAATAGTTCATTAATACATGGTTTAAAGGATAGAAGAGTAATATCAAAATTACATTGCTTTCATGCCTTGCTCCATAGCACAGTCTGTAGTGTTTCTGACTGTAGATCCAGCGGTTGCAAGTTTAAATCCCAGCTCGGTCACAGAACTTTCATGTAGATTGATCATGAAATCATTTCAATGGTCTTTCTTACCCTTCAGCTGATAAACTAAGGGCAGTTGTCAGTTTCTGGCAGAAGTATATGTGCACAAGTAATGGTTAATGGCTTAGTCTGAGGACTAAGTTTGCCCAGGAAATGTGTCAGAATAGGTTCATTGACCAGCTCGATATGACCTTAAGTGTTCACCGGGCCATAAAAGGCCACTCCAACATTGCTTTCATGGGAAAACATACAGAAAAATTGTGATAAATTAGGTTCTACCGTCTCATAATGTGTCTGCAGTGCTGGCTGAACGGAAAAAAGTGCAGACATAATCTAACGGCCCCTATTTAGGTATGTTTAAAGTTGAATAAGTCTGTAACTTGGGAAAAATGTCTCAAAACTCAAAACCCCTACCAAGAGGCCCAATTTACTCACTTGAGTAAAACAGCCAACTGGCCTTGGAGATCTGCTTGTTACATCCCACTCTCCATTATAAATGCATGGAACTCATGCACTCAAGGGCACGCAACTCCAGTCAAAAGACCAATATGGCCCAAATTCGGACCAGCTGTATTTCATGCCTGTGCTTGTCACCCGCAAATATGAAGAGGATCGATCACAAATAAAAGTGTTGTCAACTGGACAATATAATTGCTATCATCAGCACAACATTTTCCCCATTTTAAGTCAATGGCAGCTATTGGTTGCAATGGTTACCATAGTTTTGGCCAGACATGCTTCAAAAACTACTGCAATCTATCCTCTGCCCAATGATACTACGCATGAAATTTTAACAAGGTTAGCCAGCTGGCATTAGAGATATACATCTTTGAAATTGTGAATGAAGACGGATGCCGAAGCAATGGCGCACTATTATCTCACTTGAGCCTTCAGCTGGATCTGGCCCAAAATCAAACTTCCTCATTTAATATCTGTCCTTGTTACCTGCAAATATAAAGCCCGTCTGACAAAAAAATCACAACCATGCGGACAACATTTTCCCCATTATAAGTGTGGGCACTATTGGTTGCCATGGTAACCAGTTTTGGCCATACTTGTCCAAAAGCCTAAAACAGCCTTTCTCCCAGGCCTATGATGCAACATGGTAATATGGCTGACTGGCCTTGGAGATATGCTTGTTACATTTTCCCATTATAAATGCACGGGAAAAAAAGCATGTTCTCAAGGTCATATACCTCAAAAGACAATTATTGATCAATATGATCCATTTTCAAACTTATAGATTCCATGCCTGTCCTGGCCTATGGAAGGCAGAAGCCGTCGAAAGTTCTATGTGCGAAAGCAATTTCAAATGAAACAACTCTTCAAATAAAATACAATAACTTTTTAGATGATAAAATCAAAGATAGCATATAAAATAAGAAATTCTACAAACAAAACGATCTATAACTTGAAATCAAACACTACTTTGTCAGACAAACATCACTTCGCCAAATGAAACGAAGATTTTTTCTTAAATAACACTTAACATGAATGGTGCAAATTGAGATGGCATGGTTACCTGCAAGTTTGAAGCTGATCTGTAAAAAAAAATTAAAGTCATCCAGGCCTTCCCACGGGTTTGGGGACAAGGGAACATTTATTTTCAGTGAACAAGGGAACAAAACTAATTTTGGGAAACAGGGAACATGGAAATTTTGAAATTACTTTTGGGAACATGGCTGATTATTTTTAGGGAACAAGGAGAAATGGTACAACCCCACCCCACCTCCCCACCCCCCCACACACAAGACACACACTCACACCCTCATAATCTGGACAACAATTTTTCCCCATTATAAGTCAAAGTATCCTATGTGTGAATGAAGAAAAAATCCAAGATATTTGCATTCTACAACAATTAATTTACATTTCAATTGATTAATTTACAACAGACTTAATTTGAATTCATAATCTGATAATGGTATTAATGTTTTGACCACAACATGAAAAAATATCCCTCACATGTGTGCTCAGTGAAGACTTACATCAGCCTGCATATCCAGTCTGACCAATCTTTGCAGCCCACATAAAGAGAAAATGGGTACTTGGCAATTCAGAGTGCCAAACAAAAAGGTCTAGTTAGACTGTCACTGTGTAGATATGCAGGCTGACTTTTAACCCTTGTCATGCTGAATAAATGAAGATGCCACGCCCACTTATAATTTCCAGCCAATCAGATTGCTTGATCCGAGTTTTTGATAGAAATTCATATATTTAATGACAAACAGTGCAGATCCAGATCAGTTGGCTTCTTCAGAAGCCAACTGATCTGGATCTACACTGTTTGCTAAGAGCATGTCGTGCTTAGCAAGAGAAGGGTTAAGTCTTTGCTGAATATACAGGGTCCAAAGATACATCTTTATGCACTGTGGCTTCTGTATTTGTGATTATCCAAAACACTCCTTACTGTACATTATATCTATTGACTACTTTACAGTAAACATCCTAAAATTTCGAATATTTTATTCCAGACTTTTCAACTCATTTGAGCCGAAGGCTCAGGATGAGCTGTTGAAATCACATGCCATCTATTCACACCTTTGAACAACTCTGAAAACCCTGGGGCAATTTTCTTCAAGCTTTATGTGGAATCTTCTGTTGAAAGGGGCAGTGAAAAATTGATGGCTGCCATGCCCATATATAGTAAAAACACTTAAAAATAAATCTTCTCCAGAACCAAGAAAGCTTTGGGGCTGAATCTTGGTATATAGCATTGGGGACTCTGTGTGTACCACCTTTGATCAAATGATGACCGTAGTTTCACCTTTGGTCAAATTTATTTACGTCCCTATACATTTATATCAGGAAAATATTAAAAAGTCATTTTCTCAAAATGTATTAAAGACTAATGGCTGAAACTTACAATGTATGATTAAAAGTAATATAACATTTTAGTTACAATAAAAATTTTGTCCCCTGGGGATTATCTGTCCTTGCCCCTCGGCTCTATACATGTATAAAATTGTGTCATTTTTAAATGTCTTTTTTCTGAAACCCCTGGGCCAATTTTCTTCATACTTCATGTGGACCTTCTGTTACAGGGGGATTGAATATCTGTACAAATGCTCATGGTCAGTTAATTAAGATGGCTGCCATGTCCATATATGGTAAAAACACTAAGAATCTTCTCCAGAACCAAGAAAGCTTACAGGCTGAATCTTGGTATATAGCATCTAGGACTCGAGATCTACCAAGTTTGTTCAAATGATGATCATAGGTTGACCTTTGACCTTTTTACTTCAAGGTCAAATTTGCATCCCCATACATTTGTATAGGATAAATGTTCTCAAAATATATTAAAGACTAATGGCTGAAACTTACGATGTATAATTAAGGTAGTAAAACTTTTTAGTTACAAATCAAAATATTGTTCCCTGGGGTTATCTGACCTTGCTTCAAGGTCTATATACATGGAAAAAAATTGTGTAATTCTTATTTTTTTTTTTTTAGCTCATCTGAGCCAAAAGCTTAGGATGAGCTTGTGTGATCACTTGCCATCTGTCGTCTGTTATCGTCTGTCCATCTACACCTTTGAACAACTCTGAAACCCCTGGGCCAGTTTTCTTCAAACTTCAGGTGGAGCCTTCTGATAAAGGGGGATTGAAAATTGTACAAATAGTCACTGTCCATTAAATGATGACATCCATGCCCATTTATGGTAAAAACATTTAACAATCTTCTCCAGAACCAAGAAAGCTTTGGGGCTGAATCTTGGTATACAGCATCGAGGACTCAAGGTCTACCAAGTTTGTTCAAATGACGATTGTAGGTTGACTTTTTTATGGCAAGGTCGAATTTGCGTTCTCATGCACTCAAAATGAATTAAAGACTAATGGCTAAAACTTACATATATGATTAAAGTAGTAAAATTTTTAGTATCAATCAAAGCTTTGCCCATCGGCACAGACAAATAGCACTTGTCTAAACCCATGAGCATAGACAAATTGCACTTGAAAAGCCCAATTTCACTTGACATTATTCTAGAAACAAACAGTCCATCAGAAAATTGGTAAACTCTCACAAGTGAACAAGTAGAATAGTCCTTTTTTGCCTAACAAAAAAGTGAATTTGCAAACTTTTGTCATGATATACATGTAATACAAACAATTTCTTGTAACTGCTTATGCACAAATAGTTTTATTCTATTCATTAGTTTTTTTTTGTTTTTTTTTAAAAATATGGCAACAAATTGTTTAACAATTGATCAAGCAGGTAGATTTGAGGCAGGCTTTCAACAAATTCCACTTGTTCAAATTTTCTGAAATTGTCATGGAATTGTTGTGAAACATCAATAATTAAAATTAATAGAGGAAAGTAAAAAAATATTTTCTAAAATAAAAATTCCAAAAATCATTTTATTATAGAAACTGCGTCGATCAGACCAAAATTGGCCATAAGTTTTATTTTATGGTAAACATTTTAGAATAAAGCGCAGAAACTGAAAAGACAAATGGTTCTGATAAGCTATGGTCAACCATAACAAAGTACCGTATTCTACCTAATTACCACACTGTGCGCTTAGGATTTTCAAAAATTACTGGAAAAATTTGTAACAAATTATCCTCCTGAAAAGGAAGATGAAGAAACATAAGAAGAAGACTTCATGATATGATTATTTAACGATACTTATGCGGTATTTTTCTCTGATTTTCTTTATAAAAGCAAATGTTGTTGGAACTCATTTGAACTGCCTCGACTTGTCGAGGCAATTCAAATGAGTATCAACAACATATGCTTTTATAAAGAAGTAGATAATAATACATGAGCTATAATTTGAAGACTACAAAATTGCTTGACTGTGCGCTTATAAGGGTATGTGCTGTAATTAGGTTGAATACGGTATTTTGATTAAAAATAAAATGCTAAGCAAAAAACTTCTTCAAAGAGATGCTGAACAGATCATATGGCCTGTCCAAATACTCACACAATATATAATATGTACTCTAAATGCCCATTTTAATCCCAGTCCTCACTCTTACACTCCTAATGTAACAAACTTATTAATGTAACAAAAAAAAATACTTAATTGTGCAGGACAGGTGTACTTGCACAAGTAGCAAAACGTCTTTTACTGGGTATCTAGAATATTTACATCCAAAGACAAGCAAAAGATTCTGGGACATATCAGACTAATACGATGTAACTAATGAACATGTCTCTACTTACAACCACATAGCTATATAGTTTCTCAATTCCCAAAATATTCCCACACAGCATCCAAACTGTATATTATCAAACCTCGTGACCAAAAGCCCCTATCCAGAGGTATAGCTTGATCAAAATATTTGCCATTCACACACATATATCGTTTCGGGATGATGTGGTACAATAGTGCTTAAACACTCTTTCTCAGGAGAGAACAAAACAAGTGTTTTGCTTTCATCCCCATCATTTTGTCTATTGGTTTTTTTCAAATGCACGTTTGTAAATTTACATATTAAATATAATCCAGAGGACCAAAGTTCCCGCAGCTCACCTGAGGCTATTTGTTCTGAGCGAGTTTATGGTAACAGTTTTTTAGACTGAAACATATGGGTATAGTAGCCAGCACAATTTGAAACAAGATGGCCATGAAGTCCCTGTATCACTCACCTGAGTATCACAGCTCTTAGAGAACCTGACCAAGAAATGATCAAGGCAAACATTCTGATCAAGATTCATGATGATTATATTATTAACCCTTGTCCTGCTGAATAAATTAAGATGCCACATCTACTTCCAATTTTTAGCCAATCAGATTACTTGATCTAATTTGTTGATACAAATTCACATACTTAATGGCAAACAGTGCAGATCCAGATCAGTTGGCTTCTTCAGAAGCCAACTGATCTGGATCTACACTGTTTGTAAAGACAGGGTATATCCGGGCTCAGCAGGACTACGGTTAAGTAAGACAATATAGCATGTCTAATAGACCATGATATTAGGTCAAGGTCAAATATGGGTGACTGCACTAAAAAGGCCATGTTACGATGTATGCATGAGCTAAGTATCATTGGCTATAGGACCAATAGTTACTGAGTTACTTACCAAAACACAAAAACTTAACAGGCAGTGGAACGTGAAGTATAGGTCAAGGGAAAATATGGATGACTGCATTCAAGAGGCCCAGCTTTGATGTATGCAAGTGCCATGTAGAAACAGTAGTAACTGAGAAACTGACCGAAATAGAAAAGAAAGTCATTGGACCATGAAATATAGGTCATAAGTGACCCAGTTCTGAACTTTACCTAGAAATCATCAAGACAAAATTTTGTGCAAGATTCATGATGCTCACAAAATTTTGGGCAAGATTCATGATGTTCATTTGAAAATGTGACCTCTATAGTGTTGACAAGGTTTTCCTTTGATTTGGCCTGATGACTTAGTTTCTGGTCTCAAGTGATCCAGTTTTGAACTTGACTTAGAAATCATCCAAACATTTTGAGCAAGATTCATGATGATTACTTCAACAAAGTGAGCTCTTGAATGTTAACAAGGTTTTCCTTGATTTGGCCTGGTGACCTAGTTTTTCACCTGAAGTGACTCAGTTTCAAAGTTGACCTACAAAAAAAAAGTGAATTCTAGAGTGTTTACAAGGTTTTCCTATGATTTGGTCAAGTGACCTAGTTTTTGACACCAAAAGACCCAGTTTCGAACGTGACCTAGAAATCCTCGACAAACATTTTGAGCAAGATTCATGATGATTACTTAAAAAATGTGACCTTTGGAGTGTTAACAAGATTTTCCTTTGATTTGGCCTAGTGACATAGTTTTTTACCCCAAGTGACCCAGTTTCAAACTTGCCCTAGAAATCATCAAGACAAATATATTGAGCAAAATTCATGATGGTTATGTCAAATAAATGACCTCTAGAGTGTTAACAAGGTTTTCCTCTGATTTGATCAGATGACCTAGTTTTTTTACCCCAGAAGATCCAGATTCAAACTTGACCTAGATATCATAGGGGTAAATATTCTGACCAAGTTTCATTAAGATTGGCTCAAAACCATGACCTTCAGAGTGCTAACAAACTATTTGTTGACTACAGACAACCCACAAGAGACCCAGTTTCGAACTTTACCTAGAAATCATAAGACCAACATTTTGAGCAAGATTCATGATGCCTACTTAAAAAATGTGACCTCTGTAGTGTTAACAAGGTTTTCCTTTACCAGGTGACCTAGTTTTTGACCCCAAGTGACCCAGTTTTTTAACTTTAACTACATTTCATAACAGTTTAGAACTTGACCTAGCTTTCATTGCAGCAAATATTCTGACCAAGTTTCATAAAGATTGGGTCAAAACTTGACCCCTAGAGTGTTTACAAACAAAGTGTTGATGATGGATGACGACAGACGAGGGTGACAACAACTCACCCTGAGCATTTGCTCAGTTGAGATAAAAAAACCTTTGGTCTCTGTATTCTATAGTAACTTGGTATGGAATTAAGCTTTAATTAATTTGGTGAAACAGGCACTTCACATAAAATATGGTTTTGATAAAGCTATATACCACATACACAAAGGCCTGAGATTTCTAGTTTCATACAAGAAGAGATTTAAAGTTTTCCCCATATGAGTCTCTGTAAAACTAGTGACCCTTCAAGCAGGGCCATTATGACCCCAGGGCTATAATGTGAACAGACAGGGTCATTATGACCCCAGGGCTATAATGTGAACAATCTTGGTAGAGATCCACTAGATGAAGCTACGTAAAAAATATCAAAAGCCTGGGCCTTCTAGTTTCAGACAAGAAGAGTTTTGAAGTTTTCCCCTGTACGTCTATGTAAAACAAGTGAACCCTGAGGCATGGCCACTTTTTATCCCAGGACTATGATTTAAAGAATCTTGGCAAAGTCCCATTAGATGAAGTACATACCAAATATCAAATCCTGTTCTACTTTCAGACAAGGAAGATTTTAAAGTTTTCCCAATATGGGTGTGTAAAACAAGTGACCCATCATCTCTAGAGTGGGGCCATTTTTTTACCCCAGGGCTATAATTTGAATAATCTTGATAAAGGTCCAAAAGATGAAGCTACATACCAAATATCAAAGGCCTAAGCCTTCTAGTTTCAGACAAGAAGATTTTTAAAGTTTTGCGTATAGGAGTCTATGTAAAAATTGGACTTTTGTAAAAAAGGTAAAGGTTAACCCAAGGTTATCATCTTTTTAAACTTTATTGGGCCCATGTCTCCCATGCTGAATACTAAGCCCCAGAGCCACTGGCTCTTTGGCTCTAAATAAGGATTTTTAAAGTGTTTTTACCATATATGGGCATGGTGGCCATCTTGATCATGTGACCCAATGTGACTAACTTTGGTTCCCCCAGCCAATGGAGGCTCCATATGAAATTTGGCTCTGATTGGCCCAGTGTTTCTAAGAAGACATTTGAAGACAGTGGATGACAGATGGACAGACAGCTGGACAGAGCCTGCCAGAAGGCTCAAGTGAGCTTATAAACTGTTTATGGGGAATGGATATTTCTTTAGGGATGGCAACTCTTTCAAAATTGTTTTGCCTCCATTCATGGAAATGGTCTTCACTAAAAGGAAAGAATTTGTTCTCCTTGGGAGCAAATTCTTTCCTTTTAGAATAGACGTTTTAAGAAGCGGCTTCGTGTACCCAAGGGCAAAAAACATCACAAAAGTTGCCTCCCTTGAACAAAATGGTGAAAAATCTGCCTAGTGTATCTTTACATCTACACATATTTTAGTCTGGAGAACCCCAAATGAGTAATCAGCATACAGTGCAGAGCCAGATCAGATGCCACAAAATGCAGCATTTGATCAGGATCTCCACTGTTTGCTAACAGTTTAGCCATTTTTCTTTAGCAATATCTAAATCATGTAGCCTGTCATACCTAAAACTGAAATTCCACTCTTCCAATATATAGTGTGAGGGGCATTTACAGTGAGTTCAGGTTTAACCCCTTGAGGGTAATTTGCATTAAAAAGGAGGGGGTAAGTGGGTGGGGTATTCAGTCTAAAATGTGTTAAAACTTAAATGAAATACTCTTGTCTTTATGAAGCACTATTCAGTCACATACATTTGGCAGAATGAAGCATCATAACAGCCTAAAGAAATGTGTACTACACAGTAGCTTATGTAATAATGATACAAATCTAAGATATGAAACAAATGATTCATCAATATCATTATAATATATGAAAATAAAGGTAATGGAAGTATAAAAATATATTCCGTATGTGGCTAAATATACAAAAGACTAGAAATGTAGGAATGGACCACTAAGAATTTTATTTAAAGCTAAAAATAAATCATCTGGTTATTTAAATTCATAAATTTAGATTTCATTATAACCAACAAGACTTATTGCTGAATAGGGTAGATCACCAGAACTTGCATTTATCCATTAAGTGAAAAAAAAATCTGTGCCAGTCCCAGTTTGTTTGTTTTTTCTGTTTAAGAAAAAAAAAATAAGGTTTCACATTTCATCTGAACTGTCTGACTAGCAGACAATTCACATGAAATGCCAAACCTTATTTTTACATGATTTTTTTCTTTCTAAAAGTACTGTTTGCTACAGTTTTTAGTGGCATGTACATTAAGGTTTTAAAGACACTAATGCCAGAGAAAGAGCAATAGCTCTTCCTGTATTTGTATGAAAAATTACAAGCGTATGAATATGCACATTGTGAAAATATAAGAGCCAGCACATGACAAAACTTACAAAATGGCATGTGTGCCCAGCGAAGACTCAGATCAGCCTGAGCATCTACCCAGTCTGAACAGAGTCTACGCTATGCACTCAATGGGCAGCTAGAGACCCTAGCTTTCTGCATGCAGACAGTGAAGACTGATCAGCTGGTTGGATGCCCAAGCTAATCTGAGTCTTCCCTGGCTGCACATGCCATTTTGTAGGCTTTGTCATGTGCTGGCTCATATAGCTACAAACTCCCTGATGTGAAGTGGACTCGCCACTTACTGAACCATTGCAACAGCAGTAAGTGAAGGCCCTGATCAGACTGTTATAATGTACAGGCTGATCTGAGCGTTTAACCATTGTCCTGCTGAACCCGGATATACCCTACCTTCGAAAACAATGTAGATGCAGACCAGTTGGCTTCTGAAGAAGCCAACTGATCTGGATCTGCACTGTTTGTCACTCAGTATGTGAATTTATATCAACCTGGATCAAACAATCTGATTGGTTGAAAATTGGAAGTGGGCATGGCATCTTAATTTATTCAGCATGACAAGGGTGAAGATGAATGGAAACACTTCCAGGGGAGGCAACTCTGTCAGAACTGGTTATGCTGCCTTCTGAAAAGGGGTCTACACTAAAAGGAAAGAATTTGCTCCCCCTTCCTTTTAGAGTAGACACCTTTCAAAATGGGCTTTGTGAGCATAAGAGCAAACAGGAAGTCACAGAAATTATCTCCCTTGTAAGTTAGTAACACAACTCAGTTCATGTCAACAAAAATGGTAGATCATATACAGACAATATAAGGGGAGGACAACAGGCACAACATTTCCAACCAGACTGCATGTGCACCCCGTGAAACTCAGATCAGCCTGTGCATCTGCAGGCTGATCTGTCCTCACTTGTGTACCTGAAGCTGCTTTGAATCCTTGGCTACCCACAGAGCTCCCTGTGAACTGATCTAACTGCACGAATGTGCAGGCTGATCTAAGTCATCATTGGGTGTACATCCATCTTGTAGGAAATGCTATGCCCTGGCTCTTATGTGATTTTTTTTTTCTTATTTGGATCTTTCAAGAATATTTCACTTATATCCAGCCGATCGTTTGTCAAAGGTGGGTGAAAACCGCGGACCCCGGGGAAAAAACCACCTGACCATCCGTAAGCAGAACTTTGCTTTCCCCCATGTGACCCTAGTGAGGCTTGAACAACAGTGGTGAGAAACCTAATGGATTAAGAGTCGAAGTCTCCTATCCACTAGGCTACGGAGGCCCGCGGCTCTTATGTGAAATGCATTATCAAATCATATTGTGCATTTGTATTGAAAATAAAGGCCTAGATATAATTGCACTGATTCACATTATATAATGTTTTGTTTGTGTTAAGGTTTTATGGCCCAGTCAACCCAATGGGGTCATGTCGAGCACGGTCAGTTTACCTAACCACACGTTTACTGGGCAGGTTTAGTCTTCTAAGCGGTTATCCAGTATTGTGCACAGTCTTTCGCCAGAAACTGACAACTGCCCTTCTTGAATCAGCGGAAGGGAGAGAATGACCGTAGAAAATATTTCATGATCAATCTCCAAAAAAGAATGTTGCCGACCTCGGCGGGGGTTGAACCCGCGACCTCCTAGTCTCCAGTCGGATGGTGCATCCAATTGAGCCACCGAGGCCGGCTACATTATATAAGGTACCATTCTTTACTTGTCATGGTGTAAATGTTACCTAAGTAGCTTAGACACATAAACTCCTTACAACCCTTATCTTACGATCTGGGCCCAGTTGTTCAAAGCGTCGTTAGCTTAACGAGCTCGTTAAGGGTCATTTCGTTAACTATTTTAACGGATTCAATATACAATATTCTGATATTTTTTGCTGAAAAAATGTGAGTAGCTTTTGCACTGCAAAAGCTACTCACATTTTTTCAGCAAAAAATTTTGGCATATTTGCGTATCACTCGATCTAAATTTTAACGAATCGTTAACTAACGACATCGTTAGCTTTGAACAACTGGGCCCTGATTTTTGTTGATTTGGCATTTTCTGTCCCGTTCAACATTACAGAAGTCAGAATATCAAGATGATGGAAGTGTGACAATGAAAGGCTTTGTTCAATGAAGTGACATATAGTCATAAGCAGAATTCTGTCTCCCGTGGGATTCAAACATGTGAGTCTCCCGTGGGATTCAAACATGTGACCCCGTGATTCAAAGTCAGAGGTGCTAAACACCTGACCACACAGACGCTCCCTTACAATTTGGAAGTGTTCATTTTACTGACTGTTTATGAGACTAAGATCTGTAGGATGAGTGGCAAACTTGTAGACCCTGATCAGATGCCACTCTCAGCAACATCTGATCTTGGTCTTCTCTATTTGCTAAGGCCTGTCTAAATACTTGGATAAGTATGATACCACCAAACTGGACACAGGTTTTGAACATCAGGCTTTCAGCTTACAAGATCAGCAGATCTATTTAATGCTAAGCATGCTGGAGAATTTCAGCAGACATTTTCAAATATTTTTTCCAGAAAATAGGTTTTGACATTTCATGCAAATTGTCTCCTTAGGAGACAATTTGCATGAAATGGCAAAGCCCATTTTTTGGGAAAAATAAGAACTAATTTTCAAAGGACAGTATAGCTCACCTAAATTGCAACTTTGGAGTGTATTTTTTGGGAAAAATAAGAACTCATTTTCAAAGGACAGTACAGCTCACCTAAATTGCAACTTTGGAGTGTATACAGTCCTCTTAAACCAGGGCTGTGGAAACACCATGCCCTGTTTGTCCAACTTGTCCCATTTCCCTCAAGACAAATAGGAAATTTTAGCTTATTTGTCCAAGGACAAGTAATTCATAACTCTAAATGAATGTAAGAGGAGTAGTTAGGTACCTTTCACTTCTCAACAAAATTTTATCTTTTGGATATCAAAGCACCAAATAAGGTACTGACATTTTTCTTATTTCTCCATAAAAACTACTTTGAAAAATACATATAAGCAGTTATGACAGTGTTGTGTTTTATCCGCCATGTGCTGTGGGTACTCATTAGAAGGGCCCCACCAAGGCACTTCAGTCCAACCAAGGAACTTCAAATGTGTACCCACAACGTATGTTTTTGTTTAAAAACTAGAAAGCAAGTGCCTGGAAGTACACGAGGCCGGCCCCATTTCTTAATAAAAAAAAATAATTTAAGTCTGTGTCTGATATAAGACAAAATCAATGGACCATGAAATATAGGTAACTGACCCACATATAGTTTACAAGGTCGATCTTTGAGTGACACTGATCCATTATCCCAAGTAAAACATTTCTCCAAATAGTCTTCAACAAACAAAGCATAATCGCTGGACCATAAAATATAAGTGATTGACCTTCATCTACTTGATAAGGTCAATCTGACGAGTCACACTGATCTACTATACAAACTATGGTGTAAATCCATCAAATAATCTAGGTCATGTTGACTTAATTTACTTTGAGGTCAAAATTTGGGTCACACTGTTTCATTATCTAAAAATATTAGACTCATGCATAAATAGTGTTGGAGATATCAGAAAAAATCACTGGGCCATGAAATATAGAAACATATATATATAAAGACCAACATTTATTTTGAGCTCAAATGTCATGTCATACTGACCCATAATCCCCAAAATTTGTTTTGTGTTGTGGGGTCATGTCCTGTACGGTCAGTTTACTTAACCAGACATTGACTGGGTAGGCTTAGTCCTGTAAGTGGTTAACCAGTGCACATTCTTTCTCCAGAAACTGACAACTGCCCTTCTTGAATCAGCAGAAGGGAGAGAATGGCCGTAGAAAATATTTCAAGATAAATCTCCAGGAATGGATGTTGCCAATCCCCGGGGTCAAACCCACAATCTCCTGAACACCAGTTGAATGCATATCCAATTGAGCCACTGAGGCCGGCTAATCCCAAAGTATGATGTTCAGCAAACTGTCTTCAAGATGTAATGCAAAATCACTGGACCATGAAATATAGGTTACATTGACCTACATCTACTTTGAGGTCAAACATCGGGTCATTCTGATTCATAGTCCCAACTAAGGATGTTCATACATCAAATAACATTCAAGGTATAAGGCCAAGTCACTGGACTGTGAAATATAGGTCACATTGATCTACATTTATTTTGGGGTCGAACCTCAGGCCATATAGATTCATAATCCCAAAGTATGTGAAACAGACTTCAAGATATAAGACGAAATTGTGGATCGTGAAACACAGGTCATGCTGACCTTCACTTCATGACCCTCAAGTCCATGTCACAAGGCTGAGCCATGTCTGACCAACTAACTGCATAGGTTGCTTCCAAGTTAAAGTTAAAATATATTCTTAAACAAAACTCTTAAGCTTGTTAAAATTGCCTAAAGTTTTAAGTCTGTGACCTTCACCTTGAGGTCATGGGCAGGTGTGGGGATAGTGGTGAATAAAACTTAAGACTAATATCTATCATCACACCGAATATATACAAAATTCATCGTATGGCTTTGAAAATTAAAGTTCTTAACATCTTAAATGCAAAAATTTGATGTAGATGTTAACCAACAGATGGACAAACATATGTATGTACGAACAAACAAACTAATGGACATATGGAAAGACGAAAATTATATACCCTTGACATACTTCGTATGCTGGAGGTATTATAATAGTATGTGGATACCCTCTCTAATCTGAGCTATAACATACTCATTAGAAGCACCTTGGCGAGAAATAAAATAATGATTTTCGACAAGTAAATTTTATCTACACAAGTGGATTTTGACCATTACTGTCCACAGACTTAAACATTTAATATTTCCAGTCCTGACTAAAGCTATCCCATCATAAGACAAAATGATAACAGTTTTTTTGTTTTTGCTGATAACAATGAAGCTACCATAATAACCCTAAGTACTGGGAAGGATATGCCTTTGCAAGTAGTGTAGACCCAAATCAGATGCTGCAGAATGCATATATTGCCATATATACAGCAATATTTTAGACACATCACATAGGTCTTGATAAGGTGATTTTTTCAACCAAAACGTATCTATATTTTTCTTATTTCTCAATGAAAATGTATGTTGTGGGTACTCATTAAAAGTACCTGGGTGAGGAGCTTCTAATGAGTATCCACAACATATGTTTTATTTGAGAAATAAGAACATTATTTACCTAATACCCACTTTATCTAGACCTATGCATCAACAGGCAATAGAATGGACTATTTTAAATTTCAGGACAAGTATGGTAAGTAGATAAAGTGTCCCAATACTTAGGGTAAATAAGGTACTTATGAAAAAGGCTGAATCGTGTCTTTTTCACAATGTCATACTTGTGAAACTATCCGCAATTATTACTATGGTAAATGTCCTAAACTTTCAAACATTATTCCATACTTTTTTTGCCTCTATTTTGATTTTTATGCACTTTTTTTCCTAAAATATAAAAATGGAATACAGTGTAAACCCTGATCAGACTGCTTCAGGAGCAGTCTGATCTGGGTTGGCATTTGCCATTTTGTCAAATTTTGCTGCCGAAATTTTAGGACATTTACCATATGGATAAACCTAAATTAACTCCACACATCACAAGAATAGCGTCCCTTATTCTGTAGTTTCTTTATATAATCAGCTGCCTTAGCTTCATCCATTTCACCTAGTTCTTTCAGAATATTCATCAGTACATCATGAACATCTCTTGCCATATTTCGAGCATCACTGAAAACAAAAGAATAAAAACAAAACATATAGAAATTTCGTATTTTTTTATTTCTTAATAAAACTTCAGCATTAAGATTTATAATGGGACAAGTATACAATTTCATTCCTATCACACCCTAGGGGGCCTATGCATTTGCTATTTTTATTTGACATAACTGCACTAATTTACTTTGTGTATAATATATTATTTATGGATTTCCCCTTGTATCTAAAGCAATCAGTTGTCATATACTAAAAATGGTGCAAATACTGTATATATACCCTAAGTATTGGGACAACTGCCTACCATACTTGCCCTAAAATTGCAGAGCTCATTCTACTATCTGCGCCCATTCTACTATCTGCTGATTTGATCAAATTGTATCTGGACGAGTTGTAAACAATATTACCCTGGTCGATGCATTCTGCAGCATCTGATCTGGGTCTACACTGTTTGCACAGGCCTCCCTGTCTCAATACTTAGGATTACCATGGTACTCACCTACAAACATAAATATGGCCACCAGCTTCTAACATTTTCCAAATTTCTTTTTTATTATCTTTCATTAGATGTTGAACATAAATTATATGTGCTTAGTCTCTCGAGAAAACCAGAACAAGCTAAAAGTTTATCCTCCCTTTAAAAGGGAGATGACTCTAGCAGAATACAATTTATTTCCTTGGTACATCAATCCCTTCTGAAAGGGGACTACAAAGGAAACAATTTATATTATAAATCCCTTTCTTTAAGCGTAGCTCTCTTTGTAAAGGGAGACAAATAATTTCAGGCTGAAGTGATCTCCCTTCTAGGTGTAACCATTCACCTTCAGCAATTAACAAAAGAAAGTTATAAGATGCTGGAGTATATGGGATTATGTACAATGTTTTATCCTTACAGTGCTATGGGCAAATTCACCAGACCAATTAATAATATATATTTTTTTTTTTCTCCCAAAATAGGATTTGACATTTCATGCAAATTGTCTCCTTAGGAGACAATTTGCATGAATTGTCACATCCTATTATGTAGAAAAAAAAAAATTCAAAATGTTGTCGGCTGAAATATTTACCCAGTATGCAAAGCGTTATTTCCCCTTGTATCTGATGCAATCCTTGGTCACATGCTAAAAATGGTGCATATACTCACCCACAAACATAAATATGGCCACCAGCTTCTAACATCTTCCAGATTTCTTCCTTATTCTCTTTCATAAGATGTTGAACATAAACTTTGTGTGACTGATCTCTTGAGAAAGCCAGGTGTAACTTTGTTAAAGTTCCATCAGCCAAGTAACTTTCTAACTCGTCTTGATAGATGTAATCTTCTGACTTCTTCCGACAACCAAAGTACAGGACAGTGTCACCCACTGGTTTACCTTAAAACACAATTCATCACATTAATCTTATAGAGCTGAACATATAAAACATGGTAAAGTTATTTAAGATTTTGTTTCTCTGAGCATACAATAGTCATGTTCATAGCTCAAGGCACTTTTTTTGATCCAAAACATACTGATATTTCTCCACAAGAATATAAGAATTCATCATGTTTCCATGCAGCATAGAGAAATCTCACCCTTGGGGTTAGAATTTCAACCAAGGCTTGCAGCCTCGACCCTGGTTGATATTCCTACCCTGGGGGTAAGATTTCCCTATCCTGCATGGACACTAGTGATGGATTCTTTTTCTCCCTAGATTGTTCCAAGGACCAACATGGTCATACGAGATAGAAGTTTCTCACATGGGCAAACAGCCTTTCTCATATAAGCAAAGGTGGGAGAATATATATTATGGGAACTTACTTGAAATGTCTCCCAGAGATACTTCTGATTACCAAAACATATTTTTAATGGAAAAATAAGAATAATATTTTTACCAGGTTTATCTTCTCTAGAGCTATGAGTTTTTCTTATATTTCCATGAAAATACTTGCAGCAATACTCACCAGAACTGGCTTGTTGACTGAGTTGTACTGAGTACCCACAATAAAGCTCAAGGGAAGACACTTTTTTCAAATGCTTGTTTCATCATTAGAACATACAAATGTCTATACCAATAAATGTGTTCTGTAGGCCACAGAATTATATTTTCTTGATAAATTTGCCCACTTGAAATATATGTTTCATATTTCAAGGTATATCATAAAATTTATGCTGTGAAATACTTTTGTCATAACGGCAAAGAAGCACTAATGCAAGCTCTGTCCTTCACTATCTGAGCTAGTGCCAACTTAGTATGTCACAATTTAATAGAATAACATACAGATATGGTACAGACAATCAACACAGAAATTACCCAAAACTGCAGAAGTGTAGATTGTCTTGGATCCTAATATACAGCTTCATTCAGCCACAGCTCTTAACCCTAGTCCTGCTGAACCTGGATATACCCTGTCTTTGCAAACAATGTAAATCCAGATCAGTTGGCTTCTGAAGAAGCCAACTGATCTGGATCTGCACTGTCCATCAATTAGGATGTGAATTTGTATCAACAACCTAGATCAAGTAATCTGATTGGATGAAAATTAGAAGTGGGAGTGGCATCTTAATTTATTCAGCATGACAAGGGTTAACACTGTATTTACCCTAAATATGGGGACAGCTTAACTCTTTGCCAGCATAATCATATTGTAAGCATTCAACAGAATAAGTTTTGGAAGATGATTCTACTGAGTATCCTTACAATGTGTTTTCATGAGAAAATATTCATACAGATACTCTTTTTAAGCTATTTGAGTTGGGAAATCCCCAACAGGGTAATTACGAATTAGCGAAGAGTGCAGACCCAGATCAGATGTTGCAGAATGTGGTGCTGATCAGGGTCTACACTGTGCATTAAATACAGGAATTTCTATAAATATAGTGGTAATAAAAACTGACCAAACACCCTGCCGTTGGAAATAGACTGGTATAAAGGGTTGTGGTAGAAGAATCCACTCAACTTGAGTTCATGAGTGTTACAGAGGAACTCTACTGATGGTCAATCACAACAACAGTCATCACCCTTGGCCACATCAAGTCAAAAAGTGCCTTCGAACATGTGCCTGCGCAGATTCACATCATCCTGCACATGCGCAAAGTACCATCCGGGCCTTTACTCTCTATTCATACTTCCTGTGGTATGCAATGATTCTGTTAGCAGACAGTGAAAGCCCCAGTCAAACTATGATGATAATCAGGGTTGATCTGGGTCTTCGCTCTGTATATGAACAATACGTTTTCACAAGGCATGACCCACCCTATAAGAGTCACTTTTCTGATTTCCCAAGTATTGCTTTACTATATAACCAACTTTACCACAATAACCACCTCTCTACAGCAGTCACTGTCATCCCTTTCCAAGGTGGTTGTTGTTGAGAGGTTGTATGGTTAGTTTATCCAGCAACAGTTCTAAGAAAATATTAACCCTTCTCTTGCTAAACACGGCATGCCCTGTCTTAGCAAACAGTGTAGATCCAGATTAACTGGCTTCTGAAGAAGCCAACTGATCTGGATCTGCACTGTTTGTCATTAAATATGTGAATTTCTATCAAAAACCTGGAACAAATAATCTGATTGGATGGAAATTAGAAGTGGGTGTGGCATCAATTTATTCAGCATGACAAGGGTTAACTTACCATCATTCTTCTGAAAATGTCTTTCCTGAAGAAAACCTCTGTAAGGTGCTAAGCCGGTACCTGGTCCGATCATAATGACTGGCATATTTGTTTTGAATGGTAAGCGGAACTGTGATCTTCTGACATAGATAGGTACCTTGTACTGACCACCTTTGTCTGGTTTCATGTGAGACAGCCAGTTTGTGGCTACCCCCTTCATTGTTCTTCCTGTTTTTGTTTCATATTCTACCAAAACTGCTGTGATGCTGATAGATGTTGGATGCTCCTGCAGAAGATGTGTTGTTTTTTTTTGTTTGAGTTGGAGTCCCTTCTGAAAAGGGGTCTACTCTAGAAAAAAAGAATTTGCTCCAAAGGGGAGAAAATTCTTTCCTTTTAAAGAAGACCTTTCCAGAAGGGAGGCAAAAACAAAAGGGTTGCCTCCCTAAAAGTGTATCCCCCCTTAAACAGATGATTGCTGCTATGAGATTGTCCAAAGAGTTGTGGTAGAAGTACATTGGACTTAATGGGTTAACCGAATCCTATTTTATCCAGCTAATATGCTATGATACAAGAGAAGACATTTTGCATACCAAATTTTGCTGTGTATTACACACATCTAATTTTTGCGCAAACTTTTGTGAAAAAAAAAAAAAAAAAAAAAATTGATCCAACTTTGGTGAAGTTGATGTTACACCTGCCTCCCAAAAAAAAGTGTTTATTTCAGGTAGAAGAAATTCACATAGGAATTTCATCGAAAGCTCCTGCAAATTCTCATATGATGCATGAGAAGTTGCGCTCAAAAGGTACCCACAGTCTATACACTTTCATAAAATCTGTGGTAAAAAAATGACTGAGAGTGGAAAAAGTGACAAAAATAAATTCAAAAATTATATCTAAACCACATGCACATCTGCAGACCCTGGAGAAAACATGTGCCAAGTTTCAAAAAGACCAGTATAAAATTGTATGAGGAGTTGCAATCACAAGGTACCTACTGTCTATACATCTGAGGTGAGAAAATGACAAAGTTCACAAAGTAGATAAGTGACAAAAATTAATGCAAGGATTATATCGAAAGCATATGCACATCTTTAAACAAAGAAAACATGTTCAAAGTTTCAAAATGACTGGTATAAAATTGTATGAGGAGTTGTGCTCACCAGGTACCCACTGAGGGTGAAAAATGACTAAGTTTAATCATTTGTGTGGAAAAAGTAAACACAAATGATCTAATAATTATATCCAAACCATATGCACATCCTCATACTATGAAGAAAACACATGCAAAGTTTAAAAAAAAAAAAACGATCACTATAAAACAGTTAGAGGAGATGCGCTCACAAGAGGTACCCACTGTCTATATATTGAGGGTGAAATGTGACTAAGCTCACAATGTGGAAAAAGTGACAAAAAAAACAAGATCTAACAATTATATCCAAACCACATGCAATGCCTCATACCATGAAGAAAACACATGCAAAGTTTCAAAACAATTGGTACAAAACTGTAAGAGGAGTTGCGCTCACAAGACACCCATTCAATGACAGATGGATGAATGAACGGAAAGTTGGGTGAACGGACTGAAACTTGCATGCTTAAATCCTCCATGCTATAGCAGGTGCAACAACAACAAAAAAAAGATGTTCCCATGTAGGATACCAGTATGGAGTACTTTTCCATGCATTACTAAGTTCCAACATGCAAAAATGTGTCATATTTCACTAGGATCGAGTTGAAAATGGTCAAACTCTTGACAGGTTATGAGTCTAAATGTTCCTAATTTACAATTACAGGTCGGAATGGGCCTAATTTATGATAGTGCTATCTGATATAAAAGTTTTTCTTTCCTGACAAGTTGGTGACTGTAAAAAGGGTCAGTGATATGACAGATTCAGCAGTTGTCAATGGGATGACCAGCTTGAGATGTCTCAAAATCAACATCTTCTCAGTGTCACTTTCTTTACTGAGATGTGAAATTATCAGCTCAGTACAAATAACAATTAAAGTCAGCTGTTTGTCCCTTTGACTGCCAATTAAAACATGATTTTGTGCACAGACTTAAGATGGCAGTTTCTTTTGCCTGTGGACAATGTTTATTACAAACAATTTGTTGATCAGTCAGAAGAAAAGAAGAAAAAGAAAATAAATAAAGAAAAACATATGATAAGAAAAAAAAAGGAAAAAAAAAAAAAAGAAGTCTGCTGCAAATGACTGATCTACATCCTCAAAACCCCAGTTGATTTTGTTTGTTATGATTTTTTAATACCTGCATAAACTTCAATTCTTTTTTTTTTTTATTTTTTTAATTTATGATGGTTTTGCCAATGTTCATAATGTTTATTTTTTTAATAAATCATCAATTCATTTCTTATTTGAACTACGGAAAATCAGTTACGCAGGCTGGTTTATTCACGTCACTGTGTCACAAGTAATGAAAATCAATTCAGATTCAGATACCTATTTGTGTACTTTCCCTTTTTATAGATCACGGGACCAGCAAAACGAAAAATGAAAAAAAAAAAAAAAAAAAAAATGACACAGATATTAAATTACTGCGTATCAGATCGAGTAGCTTGTTTTGAGCTGTCAGAACCATAGTATGGGTGAGATAGATATCAAGAATTAGGCATATCTTTACAGTGATCAGTCTATGTCACTTTTATAAAGGCCAATGGCAACTTAATGAGTTTTTGCGACCCATTTTCTTGACAATTTCCTTGGCAATTTCTGTCCTGCTTTTTGTGTTCCTATCAGTAACACGCATCAGATTTTTAATAACAATTTCTTAGTAAAACAAATACATGTAATACACAGTTAAATACTATATGAATGTTGATGTAATGTAGTACTATGCATCAGTCCTTACTATACAAAGTAACTTAACCCATTTATGCAGAGTGGACTCTTCTACTTTAACTCTTTAGACCAGTTCATTTCAATATAAGGAGAGTCTGGTTACTTTTTATTGTTACCATGTTTTATGGAAATTCCTATCCTAAAATGCAAATAGTGTAAACCTTGATCAGATGCCACAATCAGGAACAGTTGACACATTTGTAACTTTCCTTCTACCTGAACTTTTTGGACAGGTTCATTTCATTATAAGGAGAGTCTGGTTAGTTTATTTTTACCATGCTTAATATAAATTCCTGTCCTAAATGCAAACAGTCTGATCGGGGTCTATACTATTTGCAAATGTCACTTTTATGGTATCTTGGCATAAATGGGTTAAAAAAAAAACTTGCTTTACTGTAAATCAAAACAAAACTTAACAAAACTTTGGATTTATATCTAACATCACACACAAATGAATGTTTACCTTTGGTGAGGATGAAATGGAATAGTATCTTTGCTGCAACCGTGGCAACAATTCACAGATGTGGTCCAATGGTGGCATCAGAGATGGGAGGTCCTCTAATATGGCCAGAATAGTTCTGTGGGATTTCAACACCCAATCACTGTACAGAGCCTAAACAAAACAGGACAGGGCTCCAGATAAGCAAGGTATGATACACTGGAACCTCTTTATAAGACAGTTCATGATAATAAATGTTTCTGTATCACAATACAGTAAAACCTCAATGAACTGAACACCGATGACTTGTTTACCCTGGCTGGTTTGAATTCATGTCTGAGTTCAAAGTACCAGATAAGGTGCTTTTTTCGTCCGCAAAGTACCAATATTTTTTTCTTATTTCTGTACCAAAACATATGATGTGGGTACTCATTAAAAGCGCCTTGGCGAAGCGCTTCTAATGAGTACCCACAAATGTTTTGGTGCAGAAATAAAAAAAATAATATGTGGATACCCCCTCTTATCTGGAGCTATGTGAGTTCCTAGGAAATTCTTCCGATAGCTCAAGAAATGAATGTTTAGGGATATTAGGGAAATTTTCTTATTTTATCATGAAAATGTATGTTGTGTGTACTCATAAGAACTGCCTCAAATAGGGGATTCTAATGAGTACATTCAACATACCACTATTGTATTGAAGATTGAAAAGACATCCCTAAATTATCCCCATTTGCCTCCTAACCTGGCCCTATGATTAACACTCAGAGTCAAACTACCCATGTCTAGAACAAACTACTATGATCCCAAAGATGTTTGAGCCATCGAAGTTTTACTGTATTGAGGAAAATACCTCTGGCAGGTAACTGTGAAATCGTGAGTTTCACTAACTGTTTATTTATCAGTATGAACAGAATTACCACTGTCAGTGTGATTATCCAACTCTTCATTTCTCTAATGACATCAGCAATGTCATGACATGTCACTAAATGATAAACGTGAAAAGCAATTACAACAGAAATTTAACCTTTACCACTCTCTGGGCATGTTGAGCAGATGACAAATGGATGACATTTTTCTTATTTTTCTCAGAAAATAGGCTTTGACATTTCATGCAAAATGTCTCAAAAGCCTATTTTACCTTTACAATAAAGGATCAATTAACCTTAGAGGCTTTGAGGGCCTCAGGGAAGTTTAGAGGCATTTATTCTTTTAGTAGTATTTTATACTGTCACGTTAAAAAAATCAAGTCTCTATGTACTTCCTTACCATTTTCGATTTTCTTATTGTATTTTTGCTGTATATAACCTTTGTATTGTAAAATTGTAATATCTTGGAAACTAGTGTGTATTTTGAAGAAATATTCTCAACATCAGTTTAAAATATAATTACTTTTGATTAATAAAAATGTTTGTATAAAAATTCATAAATTTGACCAAGTTATTGTAGAGTAAAATTCACAATTTCGAATTAATGTTGATAAGTATGACATTGTTTCCACCCAATTCATAAAGCATGCCAATGACCAGGAAGTAGCTTGTGACATAGGACAAAAATCACAAATGGTTGAAAATAGCATTATTCTTGTATATATGTACACCTTAGCGCAAAAAGTTTGTGTTTGTGTTGAGGTTTTACCGCCCAGTCAACCCAATGGGGTCATGTCGAGCGCGGTCAGTTTACGTAACCACACGTTTACTGGGCAGGCTTAGTCCTCTAAGCGGTTAACCAGTATTGTGCACATTCTTTCGCCAGAAACTGACAACTGCCCTTCTTGAATCAGCGGAAGGGAGAGAATGACCGTTGAAAATATTTCATGATCAATCTCCACGAAAGAATGTTGCCGACCTCGGCGGGAGTTGAACCTGCGACCTCCTGGTCTCCAGTCGGACGGCGCAGCCAACTGAGCCACCGAGGCCAGCGCAAAAAGTCAATAACTCCTTATATACCGATATTTTAATGGAGTTATTGACTTTTTGCAGTATGGTGACGATTATTAAGTGGTAACTGCTACTTTACCTTTCCCTCTGGAGTTGGGGCAGTCATCTGTAATAGGAATTCTTTATCCTTATCTTCTGCTGCATACTCTGCAAGCTCTCGTAGAATATGTGTGCGAGGAACACTGGTGATGTCAAGGTAATGAAGTAAAGCTGTTCTGTAGGTACAAGGACAGGGGAATGGATGTTTCTTGCTTGCCTCTTCTGTTAAAGAAAACTGATAGACATAAAAAATGCTCTTTCCTGTGATATAGATCCTGCAGACGTTTTGAAAATTTATTAAACTGTACACATTCTTTTAATGAGATCCTGATTATCAAATCAGGCACTGAACTCAGTCCACTTTGGCTGTATATGTCACTAAATATTGTTTACACTCAAAAAAGACTTTATGTTAACATAAGTGGCTGTATATGTTACTTAATATTGTTTACACTCAGAAAGGCTTTATGTTAACATAAGTGGCTGTATATGTTACTTAATATTGTTTACACTCAGAAAGGCTTTATGTTAACATAAGTGGCTGTATATGTTACTTAATGTTGTTTACGCTCAGAAAGGCTTTATGTTAACATAAGTGGCTGTATATGTTACTTAATATTGTTTACACTCAGAAAGGCTTTATGTTAACATAAGTGGCTGTATATGTTACTTAATATTGTTTACACTCAGAAAGGCTTTATGTTAACATAAGTGGCTGTATATGTTACTTAATATTGTTTACACTCAGAAAGGCTTTATGTTAACATAAGTGGCTGTATATGTTACTTAATGTTGTTTACACTCAGAAAGGCTTTATGTTAACATAAGTGGCTGTATATGTTACTTAATATTGTTTACACTCAGAAAGGCTTTATGTTAACATAAGTGGCTGTATATGTTACTTAATATTGTTTACACTCAGAAAGGCTTTATGTTAACATAAGTGGCTGTATATGTTACTTAATATTGTTTACACTCAGAAAGGCTTTATGTTAACATAAGTGGCTGTATATGTTACTTAATATTGTTTACACTCAGAAAGGCTTTATGTTAACATAAGTGGCTGTATATGTTACTTAATATTGTTTACACTCAGAAAGGCTTTATGTTAACATAAGTGGCTGTATATGTTACTTAATATTGTTTACACTCAGAAAGGCTTTATGTTAACATAAGTGGCTGTATATGTTACTTAGTATTGTTTACAGTCAAAAAGGCCTTATGTTAACATAAGTAAGAGTTTGTTGATAAAAATTCACATACTGAATGGCAAACAATGCAGATCCAGATCAGTTGGCTTCTGAAGAAGCTAACTGATCTGGATCTACACTGTTTGCAAAGGCAGGGTGTATCAGAATTCAGGAGGACTAGGATTAATGGAATCTCCTTGCCAAGACAATTTCAGTGACTATTCACAAGACACATGTATGTCATGGTGCAAATTAATAAAAAATATCACCTGAATATGTGGAGACAAATCCAGGAATTATCCACAAGATATGCTTTGTGTAAAAATTACAAAATATAATCTTCTGAGAATTTTAATCTAGACACACAAATAAAACTTAGTATTAAAAACTCACCATCAACATTTGTAAGTGTGAACACAGTATCGAGGTCTACATTCAATCTTTTACCAATAGCTTCAACAAGTTGTGTATCATTCATTGGGTAAACAGCTACATGGTCTCCTGCTTCATACCTGCAACATTTGATTTAATGCTTACCACTCAGGGTATAATTCTCAACAGACAACATTTTGAAATATTTTTCTTATTTTTCCCAGGAAACAGGATTTGACAATTCATACATATATTCTCCAATGGAATTAACGGACAGACAAAGGATGGACAGACAAAATAATGACATAATATGTGTGTTGAGGTTTTACGTCCTAGTCAACCCAATGGGGTCATGTCGAGCGCGGCCAGTTTACCTAACCACACGTTTACTGGGCAGGCTTAGTCCTCTAAGTGGTTAACCAGTATTGTGCACATTCTTTCCCCAGAAACTGACAACTGCCCTTCTTGTATCAGCAGAAGGGAGAGAACGACCGTAGAAAATATTTCATGCTCAATCTCCACGAAAGAATGTTGCCGACGTCGGCAGGGGTTGAACCCACGACCTCCTGGTCTCCAGTCGGACGGCGCATCCAACTGAGCCACCGAGGCCGGCCTGTCTTTTGCGGATCAATAAAAATATCCCAGAATTATCATCAAATGCTCCTTTACAAGCCCTTTGATTTATTTTATTGAATTTTGATTTGATCTGACTGCAATTCATATTCATGATTTATTTAGGACGCAACCTCTGGCTAAGTATAATATACACGCAACCTACTACTATTCATTTTCCAAGTGAAATTATACTAGTAAATATGCAACTCATTTCAAACATGTTTGGTCTGCAAGCAAAATCCCTATTCTGTATAACATTCTATAAATAACAGAAATAATAAACAAATGCCAGACTAAATGTTTTAAATCTTTTCTATTCATAGCCTCCAATTTACAAAATCCCTGTACAGGAACAACAAATATTGACCAGACTGCATACTTCTGCAAAAAGACATACTGGCATAAAAAGTAAATAAATACATGTTCTGTGTCTTGATCAAACTTGTCTTTTGGTATATGCTGACTGAGCTTTGCATTACAAGTACTTGAAATATAAAATATATCATCTCTGTATATTTCTTTCTTTCTTCTTGTACTGCACTCTGTCATAACCATTACGAAAACACGCCTATTCAAATATATTGAAATTTTCACCTCCAAAAACAGAAATTTTTTAGACAAAAAATCTGATATTTTTTTCATATTTTTGCTCAAAACATAGATTGTGGGTACTCGTTAGAACCGCCTCGGTGAGGTGGTTCTAACGAGTACCCACAATCTATGTTTTGAGCAAAAATAAGAAAAATAATGTATACCCCTGTAAACCCCAGTTTTTCTATATAAAAGTGGGGTTCAAGGGGGTCAAAATTATATAGGCATGTTTTCGTGATGTTAACATCATGGCAGGTGCGAGGTGTGACACATATGTTACACACAACACACACACACACACACACACACAAAATATATAAATAAATAAATAAAAAAGGGACTATTTACAAGCATTCCAAAGGGGGTGGTGGAACCTGCCAAGCCCCCTTCCAATCCGTGGATGTTTATTTTGGACTTAAATCCATCAAGTGTCTCTGAAAAGACAGCTTCAATTGTAAATCCATTCCAAGTTGCTATTGTTCAGGGAAGGAAGAGCTTTTGAAGCCATCAGTATACGCAGTTGGACTGAAAAGGGTGGGAACTAGTTCTCTTGCTCCCTCCACCAGCTTCAGACAGATACCTACTTTTGTCAACAATTGCCAAGCTGTTATGAATTTTGTAGAATAGAGTTAGAGAAAGCCTGTTGCCATCATTCCTGAATATCTTCAAGCATCTCTCCATTTATGCATAGCTTTAGATAAGACACTGGTTTAAAACAAAACCTATGCATATTTTTCTCATTTCCCCCTGATGGCCATCAAAACATACATTGTGCATACTTCACAGGAAGTGCCTTGGTAGAAGCTCCTCACCGAGGTGCTCCTAATGAGTACCCACAATTCATGTTTTCAAGGAGAAAAGAAAAATATTTTCTGGATAGTCCTCTTATCCATGGCTATGCTATGTTTATTCCCCCTTTCAAAACATATGTGGTTGTATGTGTATACATTAACCCTTGTCCTGCTGAGAAAATTAAGATGCCATGCCCAATTCCAATTTTTAGCCAATCAAATTACTTGACTCAGCTTGATGATGCGAATTCACGTATCTAATGACAACCAGTGCAGATCCGGATCAGTTGGCTTCTTCAGATGCCAACTGATCTGGATCTACACTCTTTTTCAAAGGCAGGGTATATCAGAGTTCAGCAGGACAAGGCTTAAAAAATGCTGATATTCACTATATTTTACAAAGATTATTTTACAATATTTACCTGATTTTTGATCCTGATATATCAAACTCTATATGCATACATGATCTGTCCCCAGCTTTATGGAGTTCTCTGTTTATTTTTACCGGAGCCAAGTATGGATACTTAGCATCATAGGGTCTGAAAGATAACAGACAATGACATCTCAATAAACGTATTTGTTCTGTAGAACCAATTTATCACAACTTTTCTGTATTTATCTTTTTATAAACATTTGCCACTCTCTGGGCTGATTCATCAGATGACACACTGAGAAATGCCTCTAATGAGTACCCACAACATAGGTTTTTGTAGAGAAATAATAAAAAATTATGTGGATACACCTCTTATCTGGAGTTATATTATTATTACTGTTATAGCAAAACTTAACCCTTGTACTACTGAATAAATTAAGATGCCACTCCCTTTTTAAATTTTCAGCCAATCAGATTACTTGATCTAGATTGTTGATATAAATTCATACACTGAATGAGAAACAGTGCAGATCCAGATCAGTTGGCTTCTAAGAAGCCAACTGATCTGGATCTACACTGTTTGCAAGCCGGCCTTGGCGGCTCAGTTGGATGCGCCGTCCGACTGGAGACCAGGAGGTCGCGGGTTCAACCCCCACCGAGGTCGGCAACATTCTTTCGTAGAGACTGATCATGAAATATTTTCTACGGTCATTCTCTCCCTTCCGCTGATTCAAGAAGGGCAGTTGTCAGTTTCTGGCGAAAGAATGTGCACAATACTGGTTAACCACTTAGAGGACTAAGCCTGCCCAGTAAACGTGTGGTTAGGTAAACTGACCACGCTCGACATGACCCCATTGGGTTGACTGGGCCGTAAAACCTCAACACAAACACTGTTTGCAAAGGCAGTGTTTACCCAGGTTCAGCAGGATAAGAAAACAATTTAGGATTACCAGTACCAGTCAGTCATATAAATACTACAGGAGTATAAATTTTATTTAAAGACCAAATGTTAGGTGTAGGTGAACATATTATTCCTGCACCAGACACAAGTTTCAGCCAGCTACGTCTTATCTGTGGTGTTGAAGAAATACCTGACAATGAACATCAGAACAAGCTTAAAGCAAGGGAGTTAAGAATCACACATAAACTTCCTGGGAATATAGGTATATAACACACTTGTACTGGCTTACTGTACAAGCTGGCTATAAGCTGGCTTTTATAGCTTTGTGGCAGAGTGTAGGTCTTTTAGAGTCCAGCGGCCTGGGTTCAATCCCTGGTTGGGGAAAAAGGTGATTTACATTTTTCACCTGTTACATTTGGGACACACAATAAATAATCCATGTTTGTATAGAACTCATTTCACATAATTCTCGTACTCCTAGAAATTCAAGAATGAATTTTAATTTGGAGGAATTGTCACCCGGTATAAGAATATAACACACTTGTACTGCCTTCTGGTACAAACCATCATTTAAAGCAACATGGTAGAGTATAGGACTTTGAGTCCACCAACCCAGGTTCAATCCCCAATCAAGGGAAAAAGGTAGTTAGCATTTTTCATGTGTTACATATATATGGCAGTGTTTACTTAGAATAGTAAGTGATTATGTAGAAGTACTTACGGTCTCTGATTTTTGAATGATCCAAGCTTAGCTATTTCACCTTTAAATGTTTTCTCTGGAGGTATATCATCATGTACAGTTAAGCTATATTGTCGTATACTGGAATGTAAAAAGTAAAGCATGTTTCTTACATAACTCAAGATAATGCATTTTTTTTTCATGATATATAAATATATATTATTTATTTCTCCAGGAAAACATATGCTGTGGTACTCATTAGAAGTGCCTCCTTCAGGAACTTCTAATGAGTATCCTAAACATATGTTTTCCTGGAGAAATAAGAAAAATATTGTATGGATATCCCTCTTATCTGGAGGTATGTAATTATAAGAGAACCTTTATGTAGTAAAGACTGTATTTTTGGTACTTTCAACTATGCTTTACCATAGCTCAATGTAGGAGTATTTTTCTTATTTCTCCATGAAAACATACATTGTGGATACTCACTAGTAGTGCCTTGGCAAGGCACCAAAGCTGCAGCTAACTGAGTACCTACATGTTTCTGTGGAGAAATAAGAAAAATATCTAGGTTTTTTATTTGAAAAAAGTGCCTTATATAGCTACCATATTTATCCTAAGTATTGGGACACCTGAACTACTTATCATACTTTGTAGTGTCTTCGTTGCCGAGTCAAATAGTTGTCTTTCAGATTTCTGAACTTTTCAGGAGAAAGAAAAAAACTTTATAGCTTTTGCTAGACGTTACCAATATTTACGAAACTCTGACAGTATTCTATTTTGGGACATCCAAATTCACTGCTATAGCTATTCTAACCTTACAGATGAGAATTCATATCCTCTTTCAACTAAATCACTAGAGTTACAACTTTCTGGTACATTTTTCTCTCGAGTTACGACATTTAGATGCTTAGAATGCATGAAGACATTGCATCTCGGGACTACACAAACTATATACAAAAATATTGTCTAAATGCTCGTAACTCAAGGTTCTAAGGGGATTCTTATTGGCCTATAGGTACGAGACTTTGAGAGAAGGTGCGCTGAATGGCAGGTATTCCCGCATTGCAAAAAGTCATTTTGGCAAAAAATGGAGTTACGAGATTTTGACTCGGCAATGACGATGTTCGGCTATTTTATTACAATATATTGATTCCCCCATCACTAGTATGGTGAGTACATCTGAACCTCAGTAAAATACCACAGATCCAAACAGAGGGAGTATTCAGAAGAGTCCATTACAAAATCACTCCTGTTCAAATACTTACTGAAAATTTAACCACCAAAAACTGAAAGTTTTCAGGTAAAAATTTTGATGTTTTTTTTGTTTTTGTTGTTTTTTTTTGTTTGTTTTTCTTTTTGTTTGTTTTTTTTGCAGAAATAAGAAAAATAATGTATACCCCAGTAAACACCAGTGTTACTGTATAAAAGTGTGATTTAAGGGAGTCAAAATTATATAGGTATGTTTTCATGATGATAATTTTTCTAGTTTCTGCACAAAAATGAATCAAGTACATAGCTCTAGATAAAAGGGGGTGTCCAAAAACTATTTTTCTTTTTTCTCCATGAAAAAAGTAAGATGTGGGTACTCATTAAAGCATCTCAGTAAGGTGTTTTTAATGGGTACCATATAAGTTTTTGTAAGAAAAAAGAAAATATCAATATTGTTTGGTTGAAAAATGCACCTTATCAAGAGCTATGTAACTTTTGCAGATTAAAAAAAAAAAAAATCTTGTAGATCTGAGTTCTCTCTGGAAGCCTCTCTGCAAGGCATTTTCAACAAATACCATAATAACCCTAAGCACTGGGACAGATAGGTCATTGCAAACAGTGTAAACCCAGATCAGACACTACAGAATTCTGCATCTAATCAGGGTCTACACTGTTTGGAATACAAACAGCAATATTTTAGACACATCAATGCTTGGTAGAATGGACTATTTCAAATTTTAGGTTAAGTATGGTCTGTAGATAAGATGTCCCAATACTTAGCGTGAATGAGGTATACTTGCAACAATTATCACATTATCGGGAGCTGTAACACATGCTTCTTACAGAAATAAATGATATCAAGATTACCCTGATATAAAGTTCCAAACATACACATGCTCCCACCCAAAGCATGGCTCCAGATAAGGCTTTTTTATTTTTTCAACCAAAAAGTATTTTTTTTTTTTCATTCAAAAAGTACTGACATTTTTTTTTATTTCTCCATGAAAACATATGTTGTGGTGCTTATTAGAAGGAACTCATCGAGGATGTTTTTGTGGAGAAATAAGAAAAATATTATGTGGATACCCACTCTTATCTGGAGCTATGCAACAATAACATTTAACAACCTGCTTAAATCAAACATTTACATAATGCTTCAAAGGGTGACTGACTGAACATGACAAAGGATTAGAGTACAGGAATGGATAAGACTTCAGATTTCAAAATAGTTTTTCAAGGCTAACAAAACATCTGTGGAAATGCATGTGGGTGGGACAATTCCCTAGGTTTAGAAAGGGCCACATATCTTGCAATAAAAACATTAAACTATAATACCCCGCCACCGTTGTGTCCCGGGCAGATAACTCTGTAAAAAATTGACAAAATTTGCCCATTAGCAATCCCAAACCAGATCTCCACAATATCAATGCATATACTAAGTTTCGTGAAAGTCC
This sequence comes from Anodontia alba, assembly GCA_964016985.1. NCBI lineage: Eukaryota > Metazoa > Mollusca > Bivalvia > Lucinida > Lucinidae > Anodontia > Anodontia alba. The sequence goes on from OZ024830.1 coordinate 14,559,680, forward strand.
ATTGATGTTTACTCAAGTTATCATCCGGAAATGAAAAACGGGCGGACGGACGACTGACACACGACGGACACACGGATATCTAACGTGAAACCATAATACCCTGCCACTATTGTGGTGGGGTATAAAAATGCAAATTAGATTTATGTTTTTAGAGTTATCCAGCTGGTCTTAGGTGGCATATACTGCCTAGCAAACTACTTTGTTGTATATGAAGAGACATAATAAAACTGAGTCTCCCATTTTCATTCTTTTGTGTGGTCTTTGATTCCAAGGCAACCTTAAAAATTTTCCTTGTAAAATTTCCTTGGAGATCAATTCCCAAAAGTTCAAAAAATTAAAAAAAAAAAAATAATAGAAAGTTAGAACGGCTAACATTACTTGTTCTTTTAATTTTCATATAACTAAGTTTTAAACCCTTATCATGCTGAATAAATTAACATGCCAAGCTCACTTCTAATTTTCAGCCAAGCAGATTACTCGATTTTTTATATAAATTAATATACTTAATGGCAAACAGTGCAGATTCAGATCAGTTAGCTTCTTCATGTTTCTTAGAGTTACACAGCTGGTGCTAGGGGGCATATACAGCCTTGCAAACTACATTGCCTGAAGCAGCCAACTGATCTGGATCTGCACTGTTTGCAAAGGCCGGGTATCTCCTGGTTCAGCAGGACTAGGGTTAATATATTCTGGTACCCTTTTTATCAGGACTGATGACAACTGCAAAGCACACAACTCTAGATAAGGCTCTATTTTTGTTTTCAACCAAAAAATACTGGGCCCAGTTGTTCAAAGCATCGTTAGCTTAACGAGCTCGTTAAGGGTCATTTTGTTAACTGTTTTAGAGGTCAATACACAATATTCTGATATTTTTTGCTGAAAAAATGTGAGTAGCTTTTGCACTGCAAAATCTACTCACATTTTTTCAGCAAAAAATTTCAGCATATTTGTGTATCACTCGATGTAAACTTTAACAAATCGTTAACTAACGACATTGTTAGTTTTGAACAACTGTGCCCTGATATTTTTTTTTATCTCTCCAAAAAACAATATGATGTGGTACTCATTAGAAGCATGTCAATGACACAATTTTAATGAATACCCACAATATATGTTTTTGTGAAGAAATGAGAAAAACTATTTATTTTTTTAAAGCAATGCAAACTTATTTTAATATAAAAAGTTCTGAAACAGAAACTAATCAGTTACTGCTTACCTAACTTGGTCGCCTGTTGCCTGTACACCAAAATGTTCACATACTGCTGGCCAAAACTTCTCTCTCCATGTCACAAAATCTTCTTCAATGCTGTTAAAAAGATGAAGTATTTTTAACACTTACCATGCTATGGGTAGATTCAGCAGCCAACAATTAGATAATATTTTTTTCTTATTTTTCCTGGAAAATAGGATTTGACATTTCATACAAACTGTTCCCCTTTGAAGACAATTTGCACAAAATGTCAAATTCTGTTTTTGGGAATACATGTATATAGAGGATATTTAAATGTTTGAAGTGAATATGACTTTTGTTTCATCGAGTGAAGTGAAACTAGAGCTGGTGTTTGTAAAACACTATGCCCCCAACTGCCTGACTCTAACACTGCTTGACTCCAACACTGCTTGCCCATAACGGTAACAACAGTACAAATTTCAATGTTATTTTATTAAAAGGGAAATAACTCTAAAACGGGAGATAATCTGGATGGGAAAAAAATATGGGTCACCTACTTTTTCATGAGGATTCCAGATATGAAATTTCAAACTAGCATGCACAGTTCAAAACTTATGCTATGCATCAGAAAGTGTGCAATGTAAAAATGCCCAAAATGACAAAGGGCCATAACTCAAGAAGTACTTTTCAGAATTTATTCAGAAGTTGCCCAGGTCATCTACTCATCGCTACCAATCTATTCCTTAAATTTCAAGGCTCTAGCTTCAATAGTTTCTGAGATATTTTGCTGACAAGATTCCATCCATATTTCTTCAAAGGGCCATAACTCAGGAAAGGGGCATAATTCTGATGGGGAAAAAATATATGTCAGCTTTTTTTTTCATGAGGAATCCATACATGAAATTTCAAAACCCTAGCATGCACAGTTCAAGACCTGTGCTAAGCATCAAAAAGTGTGCAATGTAAAAATGCCCAAAATGACAAAGGGCCATAACTCAAGAAGTACTTTTCAGAATTTATTCAAAAGTTAATCAGGTCATCTACTCATCGCTACCAATTTATTCCTTAAATTTCAAGGCTCTAGCCTCAATAGTTTTTGAGATATTTTGCTGACAAGACTTCATCCATATTTTTTTCAAAGGGTTGTAACTAAGGTAAGGGGCATAATCCTAATAAGAAAAAAATAAATATGTGTCAGCTATTTTTTCATGAGAAATCTAAATATGAAATTTCAAAACCCTAGCATGCACAGTTCAAAACTTATGCTATGCATCAAAAAGTGTGCAATGTAAAAATGCCCAAAATGACAAGGGGCCATAACTCGTGAAGTACTTTTCAGAATTTTATTCAAAAGTTAATCAGGTCATCTACTAATCGCTACGAACCTATTCCTCAAATTTCAAGGCTCTAGCTTCAATAGTTTTTGAGATAGCTTGCTGAAAAGATTCCATCCATATTTTTTCAAAGGGCCATAACTCAGGAAAGGGGCATAATCCTGATCAGGAAAAAAAATACCTGTCAGCTATTTTTTCATGAGGAATCCATTGGGAAATTTCGAAACCCTAGCATGCACAGTTCAAAACTTATGCTATGCATCAAAAAGTGTGCGACGTAAAAATGCCCAAAGTTACAATGGGCCATTACTCATGAAGTAATATTCAGAATTTATTCAAAAGTTAATCAGGTCATCTACTCATCAATACCAATCTATTCAACAGGTTTCAAGGTTCTAGCTTCAATAGCTTTTGAGATATTTTGCTGACAAAATTCATCAATATTTTTTCAAAGGGCCATAACTCAGGAAAGGGGCATAGTCCTGATAAGAAAAAAAAATACGTGTCAGCTATTTTTTCATGAGGAATCCATATATGAAATTTCAAAACCCTAGCATGCACAGTTCAAAACTTATGCTATGCATCAAAAAGTGTGCAATTGTAAAAATGCCCGAAGTTATAAAGGGCCATAACTCATGAAGTAATTTTCAGAATTTATTCAAAAGTTTATCAGGTCATATACTTATCAATACCAATCTATTCACCAGGTTTCAAGGCTCTAGCCAATAGCTTTAGAGATATTTTGCTGACAAGATTTCATCTATATTTTTTCAAAGAGCCATAACTCAGGAAAGGGGCATAATCCTGATGGGGAAAAAAATACGGGTCAGCTATTTTTTCATGAAGAATCCATATATGAAATTTTAAAACCCTAACATGCATGGTTCAGAAGTTATACTATGCACCAAAAAGCGTAATGGACGGACGTACGGACGGATGCACGGACGCACAAACGTCCCAGAAGCAATATGCCCCTCCAACTTCTTCGAAGTTGGGGGCATAAAAATGTATATTTCATGAGTGCTGAAGGCACGAATGAAATATACATTTTTTCACTTCACGAGATGAAATAAAGGTCATATTCACCACAAACATTTGAATTTTCTTTTTATTATATACATCACTTTCGATAGAAGAGATGCAAATCTTGCAAAATTTGAGTTGCTTCCCTTTGACCATTAATGAAAATAAGAAAAAAAGTAGTTCCGGATCTTATATTTTTCACTGCTCAGAAGAGTGAAAATATAAGTTTTATATTTTCACTAGTGAAAATATAACTTTTTCGAAATATGCATTTTATTTCATTAATAATTCTCTATATTTCATTACTTTGTATATAATAAAAGAAAAATATTTCAAAATGTTGTCTGCTGAAAATTTTACATTGGGGTATAAACCATATGAAAGGGTCAGCTGAGCTTATCTTTATAGCTCAAATCAGACTGACAGGACTTTAGACACGAAGGGCATTAGAAAATTATTTTTCTTATTTCTCCATGAAAACTTGTTGTGGGTACTCATTAGAAATGACTCAGTAAGGTGCTTCTAATGAGAATTTACACAATACATTTTTGGAGAAAAATAGGTAGAAACATTAATCTTTTCACTTTAATAAATGCCTTAGGCTTGCCCCCCAGTTAATAAAACTTTTTTAATGCTCATGAATTTGTCCTGCTAATAAATCTCAAATTATTAACAACTGCAAATTCTTTCCTGCTAAACATTACTCAGCATGAAAATTTCTCCACTGATAAATCTCAAACTACTGTTGGCATTTTCATTAGCAGAAATAAATTCATGCGCAGCAGGTTGAGCATAAAAACATTTTATAACCTCAGGGCCTTATTTAGAGTAATGGACTGTGCAGCCTAAATACCAAATCTAGATAGGTCTGATTTAGTTCTATTTGATTTTATTATACCTCATTAATATTAGTAAGCTATATAAGAAATCTCATTGGTCAAGAACATATCACATGTAGGGTAATATTCTGTCATGTAACCCTGTAATATTACACTCACAATATTACCCTCTGGTTTCACTTTGGTAAGTGCACTTCACATACAGGGTAATATTTTATCAGGTTTCCCTACAATACCCTTGCAGGTAATATTACCCTCTGGTGATGTCATTGCTGTCAGTGAAGTTGCAGTTGTAAGAATTCGGTGTAATAAAACAATTGTTGCCCTTGTACAAGGGTAATATGAAAATTTGTTCATCACTGACATTCATGTTACCCTCAGGTAACAGTATCTGCCTCTGGTGAACAAATTGTCATATTAGCCTTGCACAAAGGCAATAATTGTCATATTAGCCTTGCACAAAGGCAATAATTGTCATATTACCCTTGCACAAGGGTAATAATTGTACACTGTGTTCTTGTTTAACTCTGGTCCTGCTGATACCTAACATGCCCTATCTTCTTCAGAAGCCACCTGATCTGGATCAGCACTGTTTTTCATTAAAAATGTGAATTTGTATCAACAATTTGGATCAAGTAATCTGATTGGCTGACAATCAGAAGTGTGTGTGGCATCTTAATTTATTCAGCAGGGCAAGGGTTAACATGTCAACCAGTGTGGGTGATTTGTGTCAACTCACAGAGAAAAGGAAAGGGAAAGCAGAGCTAATAGATGAAAGGAAAAGGAGAAACAGAGGGAAATGAGAGAAAAAGAAAGTGAATAACAGCAAAGAAACTAAAGAATGTTACCATGCTCGACTCCCTAAACCTTCTGCAACTGACCCTTACCACTACACTACCAACCAAAAGTAGTTGTAAGAATATTACAGGTAATTATGAAACTGTATATGAGAAGCGCAGAAACATACTTTCCATCATCATCTCCTAGTCCCACCTCAAAAACTCTCTCTCCTCCCAGCTCTTCAAGTCTCTTATCAACATAGATACCCATAGCATTATAATGCTCATAAGTTTTATTGCCAAGAGCAAAAACCTACAATAATACAAATATCTACATGTTAACGCATTTACGTCTAGCAGACTCTTCTACAATAACACTTTGGACGGGTCCATTTCCAACAGCAGGGTATGCGGTTAGTTTTTATTATTACACTTCAACCTCTTTATAACACAGTTTGTTACAACATGGTTTTGGATATAACACAGTTCAAAGATGGACCCCAAAAATGTATAGATTATATTGAAAAATGACCATAAATGGTCATTTTTCAATATAATTTATACATTTTTTGTTTGGATATAACATGGTTGTTTAACTAACATGGTTTATGCTATGGACCCCAACAATAGTGTTAAAAAGAGGTTGTAGTGTACTATGTTTTATAGAAATTCCTGTATTAAATGCGAACAGTGTAGACAGTAGACACTGAATTCTGCAGCATCTGATCTGGATACCCACTGTTTGCCAGTTACCCTTTTGGGGTGTCTCTGGACTAAAATGGGTTAGGAGGAGTATCTGGTGATAATTCTTGTCTAATGAGTAACCATGACATCTGTTCATATGGATAATTGGAAATTATCCCAGAATTATCATCAAATACTCCTCCATAACAAGTCCTTTGGAAACAGACCATACATGTCCAGTTGGAAGATAATTTTTGTGCCAGAAAGAAGGATTCAACATTTTATGCAAATTGTCTCTTTTTTTCCCAGAATACAGGATTCCACATTTTTGAAAACTGTCTCTCAGTGGGAGAATTTGCATGAAATGCCAAATACTATCAAACTTTTTCCATGCAAATTTTCTCATAAGAAGACAGTGTGCATGACAAATCCCATTTTCTGGGAATCATAAAAAAAATCTCATCATTATGTTATCTACCAAATTTGCCCATGGAGTCCTTAAAGGTAAAGGCAGGTAAGTTATTATCTAAAGCAATTTCTAAAATAAATTAACCCCAAAATTCTTTACCATACATTTCTTGGACCAAGAAGGACTCCAGAAGTACAAAATGTTTGGACAAATATTTCTGTAATGTGAGAAAAGGGTCCTTATATCATACACAACTATCAAAGGTCAAGGTCAGTCAGTGTACGAAAAAAGTCTGATCAAGGCTTCCCTTTTACAGATGTGTTCAACAGTATTCATGATTCTGTTAGAGGGCAATGTCAGTCCTCATTACGAAAACACACCTATTCAAATATACTAAAAATTTCACCACCAAAAAAACTAAAAGTTTTCAGACAAAAATTCTGATATTTTTTTCATATTTCTGCTCAAAACACAGATTGTACATACTCATTAGAACCACCTTGCTGAGGCAGTTCTAATGGGTACCCACAATCTACATTCTTGAGCAGAAATAAGAAAAATAATGTATACCCCTCTAAACCCATATTTTCCAACATAAAAGTGGGGTTTAGGGTGGGTGGGGCAGGAGGGGGGGGGGGGTCAAAATTATACATTTATATAGGTATGTTTTCGTGATATGATTAGTCTGTGCATACCACATTTACCCTTAGTGCTGGGACATCTTATCTGCTTACCATACTTGTCCTAAAATTTGAACTACTGTAGTAAATTCTACTACCTGCTGATGTTTTTGAAATACTGCTGTATGTATTGCAAACAGTGTAGACCCTGATCCGATGTCGCATTCTGCGGCACCTGATCTGGGTCTACACTATTTGCAAAGGCCTATCTGTCCAAATACTTAGGGTTATTACTGTAATTTCTAGGTCTTTATTGCCACAATATCTATATGGGCTATTTTCTCATACTTTTCTTCTCTATTTCAGGGACTAGACATACTTGGTAGATTTTTCCACCATGTTTTATAAGGGTGACAATTTTTGTCTTCCGTTTGCTTACATGTACATCAAGCTCTATCTTAAAAGAGGTCTACTCTAAATGGAAACATGAACAGTGTTTTAGGAGAAAACAGATGTCCCCTGAACCAAGTTCAAAAGATATTGGGCAGACAAGGAAGTGTCACAGAATTTTCAGTTTTTCTACTTATGTGATCTTGGAAATTAGGTCAAAATGTAATTATTTCTTTGTTATGTCCCAATTATATATCCACAAAAATTTGGTAAGAGTTCAACTGCTATTGTGCAGACAAGAAAGTATCACAAGAGGCCCATGCCAATGCAAATGGGATCTGCTCCAAAAACAATATCTTCTTCCCTGTAAGTGAGGGGGACATAACTATTTATTCTAATGAAAAAAAGCACCTTATCTGAAGCTATGGATACTACAACTCCTTACAATCCTTGTCCTAAAATTTGAATGATTCAATTTTCAAAGGTGAGAATAGTTGTTAATAATTTATCCTGAAATCTAAAAATTCAGTCCAAAAACTATTAATATTTTTCTTATTTCTCAATAAAAATGAGTTGTGGGTACTCACTAGAAGCACCTTGGGAAGGCACTTCTAATGAAAACCCACAACATATGTTTTTATTTAGAAATAAGAAAATTATCACATGGATACGCCCTCTTATCCAGAGCTATGCAACTGATAATTAGTTTCATAATTAGTTTTTAAAGTTATTTCAGGTATATACTAACCCAAATAACTTCTTTTGACACATAAGGATGGTCTTGTGAAGAAGTATAAAAGCAAAATTTCATGCTTAAAATGGAAGTTCTTAAATCTGAAATCAGGATTAATCCTGAAGTTTCCCATTCCTGAATTTTTACTACCTACTGATGCATTTACGTAAAAGTGCTGGAAGAAAAACAAACAGTATAGACCTTCACCAGAGGCAGTGTTCTGTGGCTTCTAATGCAGGTCTACCCTGTTTTCTCCGGCCTATCTGTCCAAATACAGTCAACCCTCATTATCTCGAATTCCAAGGGACTCTCTGAAATACTTAGAGATATCCGTACTTAGACATATCAGATTTGCAGAATCGAGGAAAAAATAATTGGAACAATCACATTTAACAAACATATATACGAGGGTAGTTCAATAACTTCGTAGAACTCGGTATTTTTCTATACAATTCAAGATTTCTTTTTTCATTTTTGTGCAGTGTAAACCTTTGTCAGTTGAATGATAACAGCCGTTCAGTCAACACGTACATTTATTGCTCTTACTTTTTGTTTGAAAACCTATACCCATAGGCAAAAATGGAAAGTCAGAATTTTGAGTTCAGAGCAGTCATAAAGTTCCTCACTTAGGAGGATGCAAAGGCCAAAGAAATCCATTTGCGCATGGCTGATGTGTATGGTGATAGTAGCCCAAAGTATTCCACAGTGGCAAAGTGGTCAGCAGAATTTACTGTATTAATCCGCCTATAAGACGATTCGTTTATAAGACGGGGGCTGTTTTTGGGCCCTTTCCAGGCAGGATTTTGCTTTTGCTTAATTATAAGAAGGGTTAAAAAGTCGCCTGTCGGAGATATTCCCTGCCACTCAGAAAATCCTAAAGTACAATTAAAAAAACTTCCAACACCACTTACAAGCATGCATACCGTATTTAATTGTGTATAACACGCACCTTATTTACCCAGAAAACGTTTACAAAAATCCGATGTGTATTATTTATAGGAACACCAAAATCGGGACAGAAATCGCCAAGATAATCGGTCGCGAAAACTCATGACATTCACGATCGCCCGGTAAAAATGCGAAATAGAATGATTGCTATGAGATATTCATGATTTTTTATACCTATCTCGCCCATACCATGGTTCTGTCAGCTCAAAACAAGCAACTCCATCTGATTTGCAGTAGTTTGATATCCTTTTCATGTCCATGCTCTTTTTGTTTACGCTTTTTTATTTTGCTGATCATGTGATCTCTTCAAAGGGAAACTACTCAAACAGGCATATGCATATGAATCTGTATTGATTACCGGACTTTGACAAGTCTCACACCGTAACTTGAATAAATCAGCCTGCACAACTGATTTATTGTAGTTCAAAATAGAAAATAAATTTGGTAGAACATAAATATTGGCACAAACGATCATACATTGAAAAAATAAAAAAGTATTTAATTTTTTGCAATTATTAAAATTATTGATAATAAACAAAACCAACTGGGCTTTGAGGTAGGTAGATCGGTCATTTGCATTTTAGCTTTTATTTTCTTACCATATGTTTATCTTTTTTTTTTTTTAACTTTTCATCCAACTTACCAAAAAAATTGTTTGAAATAAACAATGTTTATGATAAAGAAAGAAAAAAAAAAAAAAAAAAAAAATACCAGCATACATCTGTGCACTTAATTGGTTAATTGGCAGTCAGAATGACAACTAGTCGACTTTAGTTGTTGTTTGCATTGCCCTGAGGCACTGAGTTGATAATTTCACGTCTATGTTAAGAAAGTGACACAAAGTGACACAAAGAAGGTGTTAATTATGAGAACACAAAAGAAATAACTACATTTTTATTGTCATAGCGTCTGCAGTGGGGAAGCAAAGAACTGCCTACACTACATCAAATTGCCTGAGGCCCATGATAACAGAGCTGCACAATGAAAATTCAGTTAGCATTATCGTAAATTTGGCCTGTTTCTACTCTAAAGCTTCCGAATTCGGCCATTTTCAACTCAATCCTAGTGAAATTTGACACACTTAGTATCTGGTAACTTAGTAAATAATGCACGGGTACATTCTTTGTGTTTTACATAGGAACATCTTTTTTTTTATTTCAAAACTATTTAGCAAATATTCAGTGCGTGTTATACACGCATGCGAGTAATACACAGAAAAATTCGGTACTTCACCTAAAAAAATTACCTTGCTGCTATTTCTATCAAGGGACGAAGGTAAACATTATATCCTTCTACCGGTTTCGAAGATCGGCATTTTCCGTGACCACGTGGCACCACCGGACTTTGCCGAAAATACCGATATGGCCAAAGACCTCGATTATAAGACGGGTCTGGATTTTTGGGGTCTTTTTTTTGGGAAAAATCCCCGTCTTATAGGCGGATTAATACGGTAAACGTGGGCGAGACTTCTTAGAAGACCCAAGGCCAGGTCGCCCTGCTGATGTCATCAGCCAGGAGATGATCGACCGTGTTGAGAGACTTGTGCTAAACAATCGCCGAATCAAAGTTGCCAAACTTGCTTCAGAATGTAGTATTTCTAATGGAAGTGTTTACACTATAATCCATGAACTTTTAGGAATGTCCAAAGGATCTGCCAGGTGGGTACCCAGAAACCTGAACATGCAAGATTGGCTTCACCACTGGGACCCAGATACTAAACAAGAAAGGAAGGCGTCATCGCACCTGCTGGCGCAAAAGTCACAGGTGCCACAATCAGAATGTGGTTATTAAATAAGTTTATTTCATTCTTAGCAGTGCTTACTTGGAAAACTGGGTTGAAAAAAAATGTAGACAAAGTGCCTAGTGGGGCACATATATTCCAGGCCAGTCCCATTCCCTCTAATGGCTATATCTTCAGCACTGACTTTTCGTATCATACAGCCCAATGATAATGGAACATTGACGTAAAATGTGTAAAAGTCACTGGAGCATGAAATATAGGTCAAGGTCACGAGTCAAGGTACCTGCTAATTCAGTACATCAAGGAGAAGCACAATGCAAGGTATGGTGGTTGTAGGCCTTATAGTTGAGGAGTTATCAAACATCAACGTAAAATGTGTCAAATATAGGTCAAGGTCACTGGGTCAAGGTACCTGCCAAGCCAGTGCAATGAGGTGAAGCACTATGCAAGGTTTAGTGGTTGTAGGTCTTATATTTGAGGAGATACCGAACTTCAATATAAAATGTGTCAAAGTCACTGGAGTGCACAATATAGGTCAAGGTCACCAGGTCAAGGTACCTGTTGAGTCAGTACATCGAGAAGAAGTGCTATATAAGGTTTGGTGGTTGAAGGCCTTACAGTTGAGGACATCTGGAAGGGTGACGTAAAATGTGTAAAAGTCAATGGAGCATGAAATATAGGTCAAGGTCACCCAGTCAAGGTACCTGCAGAGTCTGTACATTGAGGAGAAGCACTATGCAAGGTTTGATGGTTGTAGGCCTTATAGTTGAGGAGATATTGAACGTTGACGTAAAATGTGTAAAAGGCACTGGAGCGCAAAAAATAGGTCAAGGTCACCGGGTCAAGATACCTGCCAAGTGAGTACATAGAGGAGAAGCACTATGCAAGGTTTGGTGGCTAGAGGTCTTACACTTGAGGAGATCTGGAATGTTGACGTAAATTATGTCAAAGTCACTGCAGCCAAAATATAGGTCAAGGTCACCAGGTCAAGGTATCTGCTAAGTCAGTACATTGAGGGGAAGCACTTTGCAAGGTTTAATGGTTGTAGGCCTTATAGTTATGGAGATATCGAACGTCGACGCAAAATATGTCAAAGTCACTGGAGCGCAAAATATAGGTCAAGGTCACCGGGTCAAGGTACCTGCCAAGTCTGTACATCTAGGAGAAGCACTATGCAAGGTTTGGTAGTTGTACGCCTTATAGTTGAGAAGATCTGGAACGTCAACGTAAATTGTGTCAAAGTCAATGGAGCGCAAAATATAGGTCAAGGTCACTGGGTCAACATATCTGCCAAGTCAGGAGGTCAGGGAGATGTGTCATGCAAGGTATGATGGTTGTTGTAGAATTGTAGTTGATTAGAATACTAACTTTGACGTAAATGTCGAACTTCGACATAACAGAACTGTTAAGAGACAGACGGACGGACGAACGGACAGACGAATGGAAAAGCGGGCACCTATGTCGCAAAGTCAGGAGGTCAGGGAGATATTTCATACAAGGTTTGATGGTTGTTTAGTCTTGTAGTTGATTAGAATACTAACTTTGACATAAATGTCGAACTTCGACATAACAGAACTGTTAAGAGACAGACAGACGGACAGACGAACAGACAGACGAATGGAAAAGTGGGCACCTATGTCGCAAAGTCGGGAGGTCAGGGAGATGTTTCATGCAAGGTTTGATGGTTGTTTAGTCTTGTAGTTGATTAAAATACTAACTCTGACATAAATGTCGAACTTCGACATAAATGTTGACAGACGGACGGACGAATGGACAGACATACGGAAAAGCGGACGCCTATGTTGCAAAGTCAGGAGGTCAGGGAGATGTTTCATGCAAGGTTTGATGGTTGTTTAGTCTTGTAGTTGACTAGAATACTAACTTTGACATAAATGTCGAACGTCGACATAAATGTTGACAGACGGACGGACGGACTGACGGACGGACTGACGGACGGACGGACGGACAGAAAATCGGACCCCTATATCGCACCCTGCTACAAGCAGGTGCGATAAAAAGAGTCCATGCAATGGAAGCACCCTGGCTCACCCCCACCTAAGAAATTTCGTACCCAACCATCAGCCAGCAAGGTAATGGCCACCGTGTTTTGGGACTCCAAAGCAATTATATTGATAGATTACAAGCCTGCTGGTACTTCTATTACAGGAGAATATTATGCCAATGTCATTAAACAATTAAGGGTTGCTATTAAAGAAAAACGAAGGGGAAAGCTAGCTGCTGGTGTCCTTCTTTTGCATGATAATGCCCCTGTGCACAAGTCCAGAATTGCACAAGCAGCTATTCGTGAGAGCAAGTTCGAGAAGTTAAATCACCCGCCATACAGTCCAGACCTGGCCCCAAGTGATTATTATCTGTTTTGAAATTTGAAGTCCCACTTGATTGGAACGAGATTTCGGGACGATGATGAGCTGAAGGCTGCTACAGAGGCTTGGTTTGAGGACCAAATAGAAGACTTTTATTTCAAAGGCATATAGCTGCTTAAAAGAAAAGTGGGCCAAATGCATTGAAGTAAAGGGGGATTATATTGAAAAATAATGTTGAAACCATCTTCCAATCTGTGAGTTAAACCTCGAGTTCTACAAACTTATTGAACTCCCCTCATATGTAATTGGACTTTTTAAGTTAGAGATATATTAAAAATATTGTGGAAAGAGGAGAAATTGCTCCTTAGGAGCAATTTCTCCTCTTTTCCACAATATTTTTTTACCTGTTGTTAGATTTTCATGTTTAGGCAGGGACCAGATTTCCACTTCGAGATAAGTGGTTATGTGAGATAAGCGAGGTCTAGATAACGAGTCAACTGTAACAGGGTAAATAAAGATTATCCTTATATGTGTACTTACTGAGAATTTTAGACCGTTCAGCTCAACCTCCCCATTCTGTAACCACTCATATAATTCTTGAGCATTGTCTGTTGGATCACCCTCGCCATATGTTGCCATACAGAATATTGCTAAACTATTTTCTATTTCTGGTAGTCGTGATATATCCTCCTGAAATAATTCCAGACACATCAAAATAAACAGGGCCCAGTTGTTCAAAGCAAAAGCTACTCACATTTTTTCAGCAAAAAATATCGGAATATTGTATATTGAATCCGCTAAAATAGTTAACGAAATGACCCTTAGTGAGCTCGTTAAGCTAACGGCGCTTTGAACAACCGGGCCCAGGTATGTTAATTCTTTATCCCCTACAAAATTTTATGTAAACATAGACTGAAGTAGACTGGATGAAGAAGTTTTGCCTTGAAGAAGAAGGTAGCCCCTCAAGTATTTGGGCAAAAACAGTCAGGAATAAACTATAAATAAAAATATGATACGATAATATCCTGCTACTATCTTATGGCGAGCAGATAACTCTGTCAAAAATTGACGAAATTTGCCCTTTAGCAATCCCTAACTAAATCTACCATATCAAAGTACATACCAAGTTTATTTATCATCCTGAAACCAAATTCGAATGAACGAAGAAGAACGGACAGAATGATGTACAAAGGGTGAAGGTACAACAGTCTGACATACAGATGACCAACTAGAAACTATAACACTTCTCCACTATCAAATGACGGGGTATGAAAATAACATTTAATACCTCTCACTGTGTATTAGCTAAGTAAAATATTTAAGTTTGATTAACTCATACACAGAGAAGATTTATCTAAAGCTGAAGACACATGCCTTATCCAGAGTTATGTGAGAAATTAACCATAACAACTCTCTGGGCTATTTTAGCAGATGACAAATTGGTGATATTTTTCTTATTTTTCCCAGAAAACAAGATCTGACATTTCTTGTAAATTGCCTCTAGTGGAGAAAATTTGCATGAAATGTCAAATCCTCTTTTTACGGAAAAAATATGATAAAATCTGCTAAGCATTAAACTACTTTCTTACCATATCACATTCTTCTGGGTCCACCACCATTCCTTTCATACCATAGCTGACACAATCTTTAGCCAGTCGACCAGCAAACTCTTCCGCAGTACCTGTCTGTGAACCATAGAATACTACGACATTCCTCCCCTGAAAGAAATAAATGACAAAGTTGTAAGACAATGAAAAATAGGCCCTGGTCAAAAAATGATTCCATATTGTTTGAATTCTTGTTAGGGAGACAGTGTATGTCAGGTTAAGATGATTGTAGGTTAATTACAGGGTTTTCCCTCAGGGTTTTAAAGTGAGGGTCCCAGGGACTCCCTTATGTGGAGTTAAGGGGTCCTTTAATAAGATTTAGGGGTTTATTGTTTTATTTTAAAGAGGTTAAACCTTTAAGCAGACGACACTTTGAAATACTTTTTTGTTTCAGAGAAAATAAGGCTTGACATTTCATGTGAATTGTCTGCTAGAAATAAGGCTTGACATTTCATGTGAATGCCTAGCAGAATAAATATCACCAATATTTTCTCTGAAAAAATGAAATCAATTTTAGAATGTTGTCTGCTACAATTTGTTTTTGCTTTACGGTTAACTATTGCTCAAATATTGATAATTCTTGACCTTTAGACCACAAATAGATTAAAATACAAAGCCATAGATAAATAAAATTAAATTTGGATTTGATTATGTGTGCGTCATTCAGGACCCTTGCCCCTAACTTTTATCGTCTCAAATAAGGTTTTGGGGGTACAAACTGCCAAAATGCGAGACAGGGAAAATCCTGTTTAATAGTTATAAAGAAATGGACATATTTGTTACATGGCTCAGAAATGGACAAAACTTAATTTGTTACATAGCTCTAAATAAGACAGTTTTTTTCAACCAGAATATGTTGATATGTTTCTTATTTCTCCAGGAAAATATTTGTTTGTGTTTTGGTTTTACGGCCCAGACAACCCATTAGGGTCATGTCAAGCATGGTCACTTTACCTAACCACACTTTTCCTGGGCAGGCTTTGTCCTCTAAGTGGTTAACCAGTACTTGTGTGCATTCTTTTGCCAGAAACTGACAACTGCCTTTCTTGAATCAGCAGAAGGGAGAGAATGACCATAGAAAATATTTCATAATCTATCTCCACGAATCCAGAAATATATGTTGTGGGTACTAATTAAAAGCACCTCACCAAAGCACTTCTAATGAGTACCCACATCATTTATTTTCATGGAGTAAGATGAAAATTATTTATCTGAACCTATGCTAACTTCTATTGTAAACAAAAGACCATTATACAAAAATTGAATGTAAAATTTTTACATCATGCTAAAGACTTTGATTTTATTATCAATGAGGGTGTTGGGATATACACTGAACATAATCCTTGAACAAACCAAGTATCAACTAAATCCAGCCACGCATTCAGGAGATAAGTTCTTAGATGTAAAACTTTAACAACAAGCTAAGTCTGAGACCTTGACCTCAATGTCACAAAGGGGAGTGTACTATCCAGGCATTCAGGAAATAAAACTCTTGAAACAAACTAAGATGTAAAACTTTAAAATTATGCAGTGTGACTTTGACCTAAATGTTACACGGGGGAGGGGAGCTTGTACTATCCGGGCATTCTGGTGACAAAGTTCTTAAACAGAACTAAGATGTAAAAGTTTATGCTAAGTCTGTTTCCTTGACCTACATGTCAGAAAAGGGAATGGAGCCTTGTACAATCCAGGCAGTCTGGAGATAAAGTTCTTTTGAAAACTTGAATGTAAAACCTTATCATTATAATAACATAATGAAAAACTTTCTAACTCCATTGACCTAATACTTCAAGGTCACTGAGAGGATGGGGCTTGATCTGAAAAAGACATTGGACTAGCATCTACCTGGTCCATCCAAGCATTCAGAAGATACAGCAATTCCAAAATCTTTAATTTTAACAAAGTACGAAGCAGATGCGGAAGATGACACTGGGCTTGTTAAATAAAAAAAATACATGGTTCTGCTCACAGGAAGACCGGCTATGGATTTATTCAAACACTAAAGAAATTTTTTTATAGTAAACTGAGAAAAGGCAAACATAAACATGACGTAAAATGTCGTTAATATCTTCAAGATGGACAATCAATAAGGCATTTCCATAGAAACATTGTTTATAGAGATTAATCAAATAAACATTCACCAATGCATATAATAGTTAATAAAAGATTAACCCTAGTCTTGCTGAACCTGGATATGGCCAGCCGTTGCTATCAGTGTAGATCCAGGTCAGTTGGCTTCTAAAGAAGCCAACTGATCTGGATCTGCACTGTTTGTTGTTTGTGTTGTTAAGATGTGAATTTGTATCAACAACCTGGATCAAGTAATCTGATTGGCTGAAAATTTGAAGCGGGTATGGAATTTTAACTTATTCAACATGGCAAGGGTTAAGCTGATAATCAGTTTTTTTTACAAGATAAATCAACATCTGCTATATATTTGAGCACTACTCCAGATGAAGTGGGCATTTAACCCTTAAACTGTCCTTCAAAAAGGTAGCACATGACACTCTAATTCTTGTCATGTTGAATAAATTAAAATGCCATGCCCACTTCTAATTTTCAGCCAATCAGATTACTTGATCTAGGTTGCTGATACAAATTCACATACAAAATGACAGTGCAGATCCAGATCAGTTGGCTTCTGAAGAAGCCAACTGATCTGGATCTACACTGTTTGCAAAGGCAGGGTATATCCGGGTTCAGCAGGACTAGGACTAACATAGTTCTTTCTAGATAAGAGGGGTATCCACATAACATGTTTCTTATTTCTCTGCAAAAGCATATATTGTGGGTACTCATTATAAGCGCCTCATTAAAGGCATTTCTAATGAGTATCCACAATGTATATTTTTATGGAGATATGAGAAAAATATCAATTCTTTTCACAGGTGAAAGTCCCAGAAATCCTCAATACTGAAAATCCACTTTTCCAATACTGAAAATTACCTTTTCCCTGAACTTTATACAGGACGAAAAAATCATCTCAATACTGAACTCAGTGTAAATACTGAAAAACTTCACCTGAGTCTTTTCAGTAGAAAAAAGCGCCTTATCTGGAGCTATGTTCTAACACATATATACTACAACAAGTCACATTATGCAGTCACATTATGCAGACACTAGTTCAACCATTCCTGGCTCTTCTTACCAATGATGTGCAGCAAGCTAAAGAGCAGCTACTTCCAGCTTCCGAAATTTTTAGGTATGATTTGAATGGGGATCAAACCCACAACCTCCTGATGTAAAAGTGACCACTTTGCCAACTGAACCACTCAGACTGGTTAATATGTACTGTTATATACTAAAGCTTTCTGTCCCTGTGAAAATAGCACCTTTGTGTCTAGAAATGTAATATTTCCCTTTTTGAAATTTGTGATCAACACAGACCCAAATCACCTTACACATCCACTAAGTCTCATTAGCCAGCCCAGGTCCTGGACAGAGTGCCGATGATTAGGCTGAACTGGGTCTCTGCTAGTCACATCATTAAACTGCTTTTTATCTTTACACTTAACCTGCTGGACTTAAAAAAGATGACTCTTATTTTTCCCAGGAAAATAGGTTTTGACATTTCATGCAAACTGTCTCCTAAAGAGACAGTTTGCAAAGACATGTGAACCCCTATTTTCTAGAAAAAGAAAGATAAAATTCAACATAACTGTCATCTTCAGATTTATCCCAGAGAGAGCAAAAGATGATTTATATATAATAAATACTTACAGAGTTTTTCATTTTGTTGACAAAACTTGGATCATAGGAATTACTTCTTGCTAAAGGCCTGCAAAACAAACAGAAAATTCAACAACTTTTGTTTGTATGAGCTGGAATTTTTTAAGGTGATGCTGAGACAGAAATTCAACCGGTTAAATTGTATTTGGATCAGACAGGCCTGAGCCAACAGTGTAGACCCAGATCAGATGCTACACAAGAGGCATATGATCAGAATCTACACTGTTTGCCACTCATCCAGCATTTCTAGATGCAAGAACTGGTAGTAAAATGGACTTGTTCAAATTTCAGGACAAGCCTGGTACATGTAAGTACAAATGTAGTTATGGTTAATGCACCTTGAGCTTAAAATACAGGAAATATTTCCCCAAGAAATTTGCAAATCCCATAAAAAACGAGTACATTAGCATGAGTTCATTTATGTCTTATTTTCTGTAAAAAAAAAGTAAAAAAATCACTGAAAATATCTTTAAATGTTGTTTCCTTTTATTTAAAGTCAGCATGTTAAAATACAGTTCTTTCAACTTTGGAACCTCTGTAATGCACTTTGGGCCAAGTTAGGCTCTGCCCCTTTTCAGTGGATGGTTTAAAAACAAAAAGGTTTAATAATTAATTCTGAGATTTTAAATAAGTAAGTAAGTAAGTAAGTAATGAATTTATTTTTTGTGGGTTACAACATATAGCACCAACAAACATACATGTAATAGCTAATCTTCCATGAGGCCCTCAAATGCTTCATTTATTCAGAATTCAAGTAACCCAACAACTCACCACCACTTAAATTGTTTAGAAGGAAAGTGGAATATGTGGGGATGGGGGTCAGAAATAATGAGGAAGTTAAGGACTAGGGCTGGGTACTGCGAAAAATAAAGTACCACGGTATACCGCGGTATTTAGCTGAGTACCCTGGTGTGTACCATGGTATACCGCAACAGTACATGTATTAAATTTTGCATAGGTCATTGTGAAATTATCAGCAATAGTGGCCATTTGGTTGACATGCCAACATCTGATGGTCTATAAGTTTAAACCACCTCAATCATCTGTGCTGCATTTTATTTTCAATGAAATATTGATTTATATAGTATATTGTAATAGAAATTTATATTTCAAATTAAAAATCAGCAGTGGAGAGTGGAGACTGAGGATACATGTAGGACCATAAGTCAGCAGTTTCCAGCACTTAATGCTTTGGTAACATCTTCCTGTTTATTATCAATTTCATAACTGCATACTTATTTACATCCCTA
Source organism: Anodontia alba (assembly GCA_964016985.1). Lineage (NCBI taxonomy): Eukaryota > Metazoa > Mollusca > Bivalvia > Lucinida > Lucinidae > Anodontia > Anodontia alba. The sequence continues at coordinate 14,579,261 of OZ024830.1, forward strand.
TAACCTCTGTTACACTTTCATAACGTATCAACCTGTATTGATAAATATAAATGTATTTACAACAAGTAATGTTGCAAGTGTAATGATTTCACCTAATCCACTGCCTATGACATGAAGGCTTACCATTTGCAAATGAAATTCAATGGTTTATAACTGAAGCACACCATCTGAAGCTGTATCAACTTCAGATATTTCAATACCTTGGAGATTTATGGTTTTCTACAATAGACTATTGCTAAAAATAGAAACACCAGAATACCCCGGTACAGGCAAGTGTACCGCGGTACGTACCATGCAAAGAAATACCACAGTATACCAGTGTACCAATATTTTTGCACACCCCTATTAAGGACCCTCCATGTATAACTGTGGATCTCTAAATTCCATTTTATATTCAGTCCAGGGCACTTCTAATGAATACCCACAACAAATACATGTGTTTTTGGGAAGAAATAAAACAAGAGGGCCATGATGGCCCTGTAATGCTCACCTGAGTATCATAGCACTTAGGGAACCTGACCTAAAACTGATCAAGGCAAACATTCTGACCAAAATGATTATTGTAACAAGTAAGACAATGTAGCATGTCTAATGAACTGTGAAATAGAGGTCAAGGTCAAATATGGATGACTGCACTCAAGAGGCCATGCTAAGATGTATGAATGTGCTAAGTATCACTGGCTGTACAGTGATTTATTTACCATTTTATACCTATGCGTCCCAGGACTCACTTGGGCTATATAAAATGAGTCCTACTAGAAAATCATTGCGTCCATTACAGAATTTTCCACTATAAATTTGTGAGTCCTGGGACTCGCTGAGATTTAAAATGTGAGTCCCAAAGCAAAAATGTGAGTATGGGACTCGGGATGCGCAGGTAAAAAAATCACTGGCTGTAGGAGCAATAGTTAGTGAGAAACTGACCTAAACACAAACATTTCACATGTGCAAAATATCACTCTGTTGGACCAATAGTTACCGAGAAACTGACCCAGTGGGAAATCTTAAGAAAATCACTGTACTATGAAATATATGTCATAAGTGAACCAGTTCCAAACTTCATCTAGAAATCATCAAGACAAACATTTTAAGCAAGATCCCTGATGATCACTTCAAAAATGTGACATCTAGAGTATCAAAAAGGTTTTCCTTTGATTTGGCCTGGTGACCTAGTTTCTGACTCCAAGTGACCCAGTTTTGAAACAGACCTAGAAATCATCAAAACATACATTTAGAGCAGTATTCATGATGATTATTTAAAGAATGTGACCTCTGGAGTGTTAACAAGGTTTTCCTTTGATTTGGCCTGGTGACCTAGTTTTTTACCTTAAGTGACCCACTTTAGAATTTGATCTAAAAATCATCGAGACAAACATTTTGAGCAAGATTCATGAGGACTGATTCAAAAATGTGACCTTTAGAGTGTTAACATGGTCTTTCTTTTGATTTGGCCTGGTAACCTAGTTTTTGATCCCAAGTGACCCAGTCTCGAACTTGACCTAGAAATCATCAAGACACACTTTGAGCAAGATTCATGACGATTGATTAAAAAATGTGACCTCTGGAGTGTTAACAAGGTCTTCCTTTGATTTAGCTCGGTGACCTACTTTTTGATCCCAAGTGACCCAGTTTTGAACTTGACCTAGAACTCATCAAGACAAACATTTTGAGCAAGATAATTGATGACTGCTTCAAAAATGTGACTGCTAGGGAGTTAACAAGGTTTTCCTTTGATTTGGCCTGGTGACCTAGTTTTTGACCCCAAGTAGCCCAGTTTCAAACTTTACCAAAAAATCATCAAGACAAATGTTTTAAGCAAGATTCATGATGATTGCTTCAAACATGTGACCACTAGAGTGTTAACAAGGCTTCCCGTTTACTTGGCCCCATGACCTAGTTTTTTACCCCAAGTGACCCAGTTTTGAACATGTCCTAGAAATCATCAAGACAAACATTTTGAGCAAGAGTAATGATGATTGATTAAAAAATGTGACCTCTAGAGTGTTAATGTCTTCCTTTGATTTGGCCTGGTGACCTTGTTTTTGACCCGACGTGACCCTGATTTGAATCTGACCTAGACATCATCAAGACAAATATTTTGAGCAAGACTCATGATGATTGCTTTAAAAATGTTACCGCTAGAGTATTAACAAGGTTTTCCTTTGATTTGGCCTGGTGACCTAGTTTTTGATCCCAAGTGACCCAATTTCAAACCTGACCTAGATTTCATAGGGGAAACATTCTGAGCAAGTTTCATCAAGATTGGGTAAAAACTGTGGCCTCTAGAGTGTTAACAAACTAATTGTTGACAACGGACAGAGGGTGATCACAATAGCTCACCCTGAGCTTTGCTCAGGTGAGCTAAAATTAAGCGCCTTGCTGAAGTGCTTCTAATGAGTACCAACATCATATGTTTTTGTGGAAAAATAAGAAACATATCAGTGCTGTTTGGCTGAAAAAATCTCCTTATATGAAGCTTTGTTGTACTAACGGTCTGAAAATTTCCTGGACCAAATTAAACTTTTTGAACTAAAAATTACAACTTACGCTACTGTCAATTTTTTAAACGTTGGCTGTTCTTTCTGTCTGTTCTTGAAAAAGAACCAGTATACAGCCATTCCTGCCATGAGAGACAGAATGAAAAAATCTAAGTTGGAGAAATAGGGACTACTTTCTTCCTCCCCACTCATGTTTGCTTCTGCTTCTTCACTCATTTTTCTACTTTATTTCTTTGGTATATCTGCAAATAAATGAATATATTGTTAGTAAACAGATTTAATGCTGATATCAACAAATGTGTGCTGCCTAAACTTGTTGAATTGGAGTTTTACAGCCCAGTCTACACTGTTAAGGTCATGTAGAGCCAGTCAGTCTACTCACTCTTTTCCTGGGCAGGATTAATGCTCTAAGCAGTTAACCAGTACTTATGCACAGACTTTCGCCAGTTACTGACAACTGCTCTTCTTGAACCAGTAGGATAGAATGATAGTTGATAGTAGAGATGGTTTCATGATCAATCTACACAAATGTTATGCAGCTGAGCTGGGATTTAAACTTGTGACCTCTTGATCTGCAGACATGCCACCGACTGCCCTATGGAATTCAGCTACTGCCTCACTTTCTAAGAGAAAAGTGAGATGGTGAAAATGTGTCTGAAATGATTGATCTTGACAATGAAACATTTTCATGTAAATTTGATCATAATTGGATAAAAATAAAAAAGTTATCGAGTTTAACCCATTGCAGTCGGGAGAACTGTAACATGGTACTTGGCAAACAGTGCAGACCCAGACCTGATGCCGCGAATGCAGCGTCTGATCAGGATTTCCACTGTTTGCAAATAGTTTAGCCATTTTTCTCTAGGAATATGTAAATCTCATTGCCGGACGTACCTAAAATCAAAACTGGACTCTTCCAATAAAAACATATGTAGTGTGGGAGAGTCTATTCAGTTTACAATGGGTTAAAGATTCTGAAATTGCTTTTATGGGTGCCATCATTTTGAATATTTAATTAGGCTTTATGATGTCATAAAGCCTTAATTAAATATGCAAGACCTAAATAAATAAATATTATTTATTTTTTTAGGTTTTGCATATTTAATTAAGATATCATAAAGCCTCATTAAATATTCAAAATGGCAGATTATTTGCAACATTTTTTACCTCTGTATTTGTGTATGTACAATAAATATCCTAAAATTTTGAACACCCAAGTGTCTGACAAAATGACTTATGCAAACAGTGTAGAATTAGGGTCTAAACTGTTTGCCATTCTACTAAGTATTTAAAAAAACAACTGCATAAAAAGCAAAATTTAGGCCAAAATAGTATGGAATAAAGTGTTCAAAATTTTAGGACTTTACTGTAGCTTCTTCTCTGGACAAATATTAAACTGTTTTTGCTTGAAAACCACAGCAATTTTTTTAAATGTTAACCATCTCATTAAGTATTCAAAATGGTGGCACAATTGACAAGTTTTGAAATCTTTACATGTCATTAACTTGCTTATTTTTTATTTATTTTCATCAAATTTGCATCAAAATGCACATTTTGTCAAGAACTTTCATTTGAAACAGGTTCTTCACCAATCTTGCTCTTCCCCAGGTTGACCTTAATGCTTACCATCCTGGGTAAAATTTTCAGCAGATGACATTTTGAAATATTTTTTCACATGACAAAACCTACAATAAGACTTGTGCAACCACTACAATAAGACTCATGCAACTAGCAAAGACTCAGATCAGCCAGCCCATCCACACAGTCTGATCAGAGTCTTTGCTGATTGCATGGGCTTTCCACAGCCTCCGGGCTGTCCACAGAGGGATAAAGAAAGGAGAACCTTTGCCATACTGGGTGGATGTAAAGGCAGACTTGAGTCTTTGCTGGTTACACAGGTCTTACTGTAAGTTTTGTTGTGTGCTGACTCATATTAGATCAGAATTAAATGAGTTGCAATGTCAGAAACCATACCGTTACACATTATGAGCCCAACATCCGTGCTGTCTGATCTGAAGCTTCACTGGGCACAGTTTGCATAGCCATTATGAAAACATGCCTATTTAAATATATAGAAAATTTCACCTTCAAACACTGAAAATTTTCATTTGAAAAACTCTGATATTTTTGTATTTCTGCTCAAAACATAGATTGTGGGTACTGGTTAGAACTGCCTCAGCAAGGCAGTTCTAACCAGTACCCACATTCTATGTTTTTGAGCAGAAATAAGAAATATGATGTATACCCCTGTAAACCCAAGATTTACTATATAAAAGTGGGGTTTAAGGGGGTCAAAATTATATAGGTAGGTTTTCGTGATGCCAAGGATGCAAAGATTTTTCATGTGGACAATAAAGATTCTAATCAGACTGTGTGGATGCATAGGCTGATTCAAGTCTTCCCTTGGGCTCACATGACAGAAGGTATGTTTCCTCATGTTGCTGCTCACATATAAGTGTATGTTAACATTCAACAAGATGTGAAAGGATTTGGCAAGTTGTGTTAAAAGTCGTAGTTTTTATTGGAGACCTACAAAAAGATCAGACAGTCTAAAACTTTAATTTCTCAGGTTGTAGAAAAACAGTTAATAATAAAATAAATATGTGATAAAATAATTTGTGATATTTTGCAAATTGAATTTCTTTTAGACTATAAATGATGTCTGTTTGAGTTGGCATTTAATGAATAGTTCATTCAACACTGTTAAGGTCATGTTGAGCCAGTCAGTTAACCTACTCACACTTTTCTTTAGCAGGTTTTAATAGTCTTCTAAGTGATTAAGCATACTTAGCCAGTAACAGACAACTGCCCTTCTTGAATCAGTGGAAGGGAGGGAATGACCATCAGTGCTCCAGCTAGGATTTGAGGGCAGAGGGGTGCCAGGTAGGGCACTTTTTGCGTGGTCATACAAGAATGAGGGCACCATGTGTAATGTGATGTGCTTAGTATCAAGACATGTTACAAAATATAACCCCATTCCACAATAAATACTTCAAAAATAGAGTAATAAAACTGACCTTTAAACATTGGTAACTTTTTTAGTTTTGGTCCGATTTTCATGAAATTTTCACCAAAATGTAGGGTTTTATGTCTGGAGCTGGAATAAGACAGACAGCAGCTTAAGAAGGGCAGAGCGGTGGGCAGAAGAGGGCAAGAGGGGTGGCCTGCTCCTCCATATAGGACTAGCTAGAGCACTGACCATAAAAGAACTTCATGATCAATCTCCACAAAAGTTATGTGGCTGAGTTGGGATTAGAACTTGCAAATCTTGGATATGCAGTCAGACATGCTATAGACATGCATGTGCAGCCTGTAAAAATAATTAATCTTAATTTAATGAGTTCAGTGATAAGGAGATCTGAAAATGAGATAAATGAAATAAAGGGCCAAAACATTTCCAGAAGAAACAACACAAGAGGCCCATTGGACAAGCTCACTCACCTGAGTGCAATAACCACTGCAGAGATGCAACATTTTTCCAATCCTGTCATTGCAACTAATGAAAGGATCATCATTTGAGAAGTTCTTTTTTTTATTATCCCCACACATTAGTGATGGGGATACTGTGAATGCCCCCGTGCGTCCATTTGTCCATCTGTCACGCTATCTCCTCTTAAACCACTGGGCGGAATTCAACCAAACTTGATAGATGACTTCTCTGTGTTGTAAGGGTGTGTGAGAAACGTTATTTTTTCATCTGTCTGTCTTCCCATTATAAGTCTATGGGACCTTTCAGTTGTTATACCAACCAAACAAAAAGGCAGATCACAATAATTTCAGCTTTTTTTTTAAATCCCCCTAATCAAGCTACATTCCTACCTAATAATGGGCAAATTGTTTCAGTGGCTTCTGAGGCGTTGTTATTTTAAAGGCTCCATATTCCTCAAAAATAGATATTTTGTTATTCAAGAAAGGTTTATTAAATTGATATACAGTATTAATACAATCAGAAAAAGTGGCATCTGACAGCCTGTAAAATTTCAGTTAGTCTCTCGTTCTTGAAATGAAATGATTTTTTTTTTTATCGTATCTCTGAATTATCGTTGCCAACATTAATACAGAGATACAATAAAAAAATCATTTCATTTTTGATCCAGTTCAAAAACAAGAGACTAAGTGAAATTTTACAGGCTGTCAGATGCCACATTTAATGATAGTATTAATACTATATATCAATTCAATAAATCTTTCTTGGATAAAAACATGTCTATTTTTGAGAAATACAAAGCCTTTAAAGGGTTTATGGACAGATGGACCAATGAGTGACAAAAAATGATAACTGTAGCTCATCCTGAGCATAGCTCAGCTGAGCTAATGTAAAACAGCTTGGTATTTCATTTTTAAACCTTGTCTATTTAATTAAAAAGTGAGAAAAAAAAACGTGTTCCTACAAATAGAATTTTCTAATTAGATAATTGAAAACTCTTTCCAATCATCAGACACGAGGCAGAGGTGACAGATGATCGATCATCATAACAACACTAGGTCAAAACCCAGATGACATTTGTCATCTGATGCATGACCACAGGTATGTGGTAGGTCTTGGCAAGATTTTTTTGATGTTCTTACTCCAACAGAATATTGTAAAGGAAATATGAGCAACAACATGAGAAAATTTACCTTATCACATATACGCCCAAAGACGACTCAAATACGCTGTCTGATCAGAGTCTTCATTGTCCGCGTGAAGAAACTTTGCATCCTTGTCTATCCAAAATGTACCCAGTAAAGATTCTGATCAGACTGAGACTGTGCAAATGTGCAGGCTGATCTGAATCTTTGCGGGGTGCACATTAAGGCTGGTGCAATTAATCGTATAATCGATTAATTTATCGATAATTTCCACAAAAATGATTTATCATTACAGATTTGCTAATAATCGATCATTTGATTTTTGTGTTTGTTACTTTACCATATTTACCCTTACTATTCAGACATCTCAACTTCATACCATATTTTATCTAAAATTTGAACAAGTTAAATTTATAACCCACTGTTGTGTCTAAAAATGCTAGATGAGTGGCAAACAGTGTAGATTCTGATGTGACGCCGCATTTTCAGCATCTCATCTGGGTCTACACTGTTTGCTCAGGCCTGTCTGGCCAAATACACACAATAAAGTATAACATATGGAAGGGTCATGCTCAGACAGGTAAAACTATGACCAAATCTTCAGTGATTACTAATCGATTATCGATCACAAAGGCAGGACTGATAATCGATTATCTTTTCAGCTCTGATTAGCCAGCCTTATATTTCTAACATTGCTGCTCATTCCTGTATTATACAGTAATACATCAATGACTCAAACATCTATGACTTGTTTACTATGGTACAATACTTCAAACTTGTTTTTGAGTCCCGAGGAAATTCTCTTGATAGCCCAAGAAAGCAAATATCCGTAGATATTTTATGGAAATTTTCTTATTTTATCATGAAAAGTATGTTGTGTGTACTCATTAGAATTGCCTCATCAAGGCTACCCATGTCTTGAACATATTTACATGATCCCAAAGATGTTTGAGTTATTGAGGTTCGACTGTATTACTATTTTAGAAATGTTTTCAGTGATCATTTGCTTCAGGTTATGGAAATAATATTCTAGGGGCAAAAGAATTCTGGGCCCAGTTGTTCAAAATTATCGATATCATTAGTTAACGTATTGTCAGAACTTTGATTATTAAATATGGCATATACGCTAATATTTTTGCTGAAAAAATGTGAGTAGCTTTTGCATTCGCAAAAGCTACTCACATTTTTTCAGCAAACATACCTGTGAATTTGATATTGTACAGCACTCAACATTTTCACCACTAATGAGCTTGTTAAGCTAATGATGCTTTGAACTGACTGACTGTTCAGATTTTTAATGCTACCAGGCAACTGAGTCATATAGAGGCAGCGCCAAATGCCCCAGGATTTTTCTGACAATAAGGCGGTAGGTATGTATTGTTATAAATTCAGGTAGATCCACTTAATCCATTTTAGCTAGAGATCGCAAAAACAGTAATTGGCAAACAGTGCAGAGCCAGATCAGACTGCAGAAAGCGGTATCTGATCAGGGTTACCACTGTTTACAAATAGTTATCACAAATCATGACATACCTAAAATTGAAATTGGACTCTTCCAATATATAGTGTGGGTCTCTTCCAATATATAGTGTGGGGAGAGTTTATTCAGTCTAAAATTGGTTAGTAAGATATCTAATACTGTAAGTACCCTTAGCACTTAGCATGCTGGGTAAAAATTCAGAAGACAACATTTTGAAATATTTTTCTTGCATTTCCCAGAAAATAGGCTTTGACAGCTTTGACATTTTAAGCAAATTGTCTCCTATGGATCTGCATGAAATGTCAAAGCCTATTTTCTGGGCAAAATAAGAATAATATCATCAATTTGTTGTCTACAGAATTTGCCCATAGCGTGATAAGTGTTAAAAATCATTTTAACAATATTTCTGACACCTGTTGCAAATTAGACCCGACAGCTAGCAGCTGTTGCTGAATGTGAAATGAAGTCAGTGAGTTTATTTGAACCCCAAAAGTAATAAGATTTAAATCATTTATCTAGTCATTACCAATTATAAATTACAAATGTAATTCAAACATCTCTTCTGACACTAAAAAGAAACAAAAAAAACTTGAAAATCGAGTAACAATACATCCAGATAAATCAAACACTGTGTTATTAAACTCACACAGGTCTGTAACTAAAACATCATTCTCAGTGAAAATGGGTGACAAGTCAACTGTCATCATCAACTATGCATCTCGGTCTGTTCAGAGCCGAAGTAAATGAAAATATGATCAACATCGAAGACAGACTTAGTCTAGCTCGCAGGACATTGTAATATGCTTTAATAAACACTGGAGTTCATGAATCTAACAGACTAAACCCAAGAGTGTCATACAAAATATATCAATGTTACGTACTTCCTAGACTATTGTACGGACTAGAAGTTTTACCATTAACAGGATAGCAGACAAACGTTCTATCTAAGTTTCATTTGGACAATCTCAAACGATTCCAAACGTTACCAGTCAGAGTGGCAACTTGTGCTGTGTACCTTCTACTGGGTGCACTACCGATAGAAGCAGAGATTCATAAAAGACAGTTTAGTCTACTACATAATGTACTTAATTCTACAAATGAGACAGTGAATGAACTAACCGAAAAGGTAAATAGCTGTAAACCTTGACAATAACCTCAGTTATTTCAGTCACATACAAGACATCCTACATCTCTATCAGTTACCTTCAACTGACACTCTTAGGGACAGTCTGACAACAAAAGGAAGTTGGAAATTACAGTTTAAGACAGCAGTGCATAATTACTGGACAGTCAAACTCCAAAATGAGGCTTGTGAAAAATCTACCTTGTGTTTTATGACCTTTGAAACTGCTAAAGTCAGCTATACACATAATGTTTGGTCTTCACTGGAATCTTCTGTGACTGATGTAAGGAAGGGTAATTGTCAAGTGTCGCATGCTGACAGGGACTTACTTATTACAAAGCAGTAAACATAAATTTAGTAAAAGAACAGTCAGTGCAACTTGTAACTGCTGTGGTCTGGGGGACGAGAATATTACTCATATGCTACTAGAATGCTCAGCTTTGCATAGTCAGAGGAAACTTTTCCTACCTAAAGTCAGATCAATAGTCTGTGGTTACATCAGAGTTGATCAGTGGAGATCCATATATTCAGTACAAAATTGACTTTGTTAAACTACCGTATTTCTGGACTGTACCGTCTTCCCAGTATTAAAAAGTGAAATCCAAATCATCCACGACAGAGTTGTGCCACAGGCTACATCTCCAACGTACACACAAACTGAAACAGGGGTGAAAGACCCCAGTGACTATTACACTAGTTGTAAATAATGGATATAGTTCTATTCATCATGATGTAAATATGCCCATCAGGACAAGCCCTCATGTGTTTTTATAAACTTTTATTAAAGTATATGCACTCACGAAGGCTTACCAGATACACTCTGGGTGTCCCAATCCTGGGAGTTTATACAGAGGAAATGAAGGACTAGCTCTAGATAAGTGATGCATCAGATAAATATTTTCTTTATTTCTCCACAAAAATATATACTGTGGGTACTCATTAGAAGTGCCTCAAAGACTCTCTTCCAATGAATACCCATTACTTGTGGGTTATCATTAGAAGTGCCTCAGTAAGATGCTTCTAATGAGTACCCACAACATTTGTCTTGGAGAAATAAGAAAAATATCAATACTTTTGGATTGAAAACGCTTAAAAAAGCACTTTATTTGGATCTATGCCAACTCCCTGAATATTCTGTGTAAATGCCCCACATTTACTCTAAATATTCAGACAGTTACTCCTGTAAGTTCAGCAAACAGTGTAGACAAGGCTCAAAGTCAGATCAGGACTTACACTGTTTTCCATATATCACCAAACAGTAATTGTCACATAAACTCCCATCCAGTTTTTAACACTTAGTTCTCTTCTATATGTGCTATCTGCATATTTCAAAAAGTCGCTTTTTGCTTGACACGTTACATAGAAGAAGTAAATTTGCAAACTTTTGTCATGATTTAATGCAAAACCATGTCTCCTAAAAAAACAAATATTTTCACTATTCCAATCAAGTTCTGCTTGTTAAATTTTTCTGAAATTTTCACAAGATTGTTGTGAAACTCAATATATGTAATTTCAAATTCAGCACAAAAAAAAGTAAAATATTTCCCTACACAAAAAGTTAAAAAAAATCACTTTACTATAGAAATTGCATAGGTCTGACCAATATTTGGCTTTAAATTCAATTTTAGGGTACATATTTGAGAACAAAACAAGAATCAGAAAAGACAAATTGTTTCTGATAAGACATGGTCAATCAGAACAATTGGTAAAATTTCAGCAGCCGATATTTTAAAATATTTTTCTAGGTTTTCCTAGAACATATGATTTGACATTTTATGTAAATTGTCTCCTATAATTTGCATGAAGTGTCAGATCCTATTTTCTAGGAAAAATAAGAAAAAATATCATCAGTTTTCCCACAGCATGGTTACCGGTAAGTGTTAACCTTTACCACTCTCTGAGGCAATTCAGCAGACAATTCATTGGTGATCATTTTCTTATTTTTCCCAGAAAACAAGATCTGACAGTTCATGCAAATTGTCTCCATTACAGACAATATGTCTCCATTTGAGACAGTTTGCATGAACTGTCAAAACCTGTTTTCAAAATATTGTCTGCTGATTTTTTTACCCGGAGTGTTAAATGTAATGCACCAGTCATCTGAAACTCCGCAGGAACATGTGTGGGGGGGCTTCAGTGCCGTGATTAAACCTCTGATAAGTCCTGGCAGTGCTGTAGATGTGCCGGGATATTAATTTCCCTCCAAAATGCTTTGCATACATAAATTAAGGCCACATCTGTCATCAACCTCAAACTTTAGTTTTCTAATGAACCTGGATCATACTGTCATTGATACTTTACCTTTGAATTTAACTGTATCGAGTAAACCAGACCATGAAATAGATACAGGTTGATTTTTGCAAAAGAGAGCAGAATGTTCCAGGAGACAAAAACTGGCCCCAGGGTGGAGGGGCCTTTAGCAGGGATTTTACCATATATTTGTCCCTGCAGTGCGTCAGGAGCATAACTTCTACTTAGGTTAAAATTTTAAGAAGGTTTATAACTTTGTTAATGAAAATTCAACCATAAAGTAACCTCCCTTGCAAAGTGTAAGAGTTAACTTTCCTTTGGCTGAAGGTTTTAACTTATTTAGGTTATTTCTGAAATTTGTAAATATTTTGAAAATAACGTAAGTAAGTTAAAAAGTATATTTTTTCATTAACTTAAAAGGCCCTACGTACACATTTCCAGACAATGCATACAAAATTTTATTGCTTGATAATAAAGTTATGTAAAAGATCTTTCGTACAAAAGTAACCACTTGCCCATGAAAATTGCTGTAAGTCTACAATCAGAAGGTGAAAAAATGGCACAAATTAAAAAAAAAACTGAAACAAGTTAAATTCACAAATTGCAGCAAAATTGATAACCCTTTTGAGTTAAAAAAAAAATAACTTGTAGAAGTTATGCTCCTGACTGGGGTGTTTTAAAAACTGAAAAGTTAAAAGCCCTGCTATTCCCTGTCCCAGGCCAGGACTACAAATGACTGGTGCATTAACCCTTGTCCTGCTGAACCTGGATATACCCTGCCTTTGCAGTGTAGATCCAGATCAGTTGGCTTCTGAAGAAGCCAACTGATCTGGATCTGCACTGTTTGCCACTAAGTATGTGACTATATCAAAAACCTTGATCAAGTAATCTGATTGGCCGAAAAATAGAAATGGGTGTGGCTTCTTAATTTATTCAGCAGGACAAGGGTTAAATAGAAATATAATTAAAGAATTAACCCATTTTAATATGGAGACCCCCATAAGGGTAATAATTGGCAAACAGTGTAGACCCAAATATAATTTCAGAGAATGTGGCATCTGATCAGGGTCTGTAGTTTGCAAATAGTTTGGCTATTTTTCTCTAGGAATATAACAAAATCACATAGCCTGGCATACCCCATTTGTACCTAACATTGAAACTGGACTTTTGTGGGGAGGAAAATCTATTCAGTCTAGAATGGGTTAATGAAGGTATCTAATACTGGGAAGTACCCCTTAAAAAAATCATCTTTTTTTCCTCTACAGTTCTGACACCTGTTGCAAATTAAATTGAAATCACTCAAGGGGGTTCTGAAAGTTTTCAAAGATATTACTTTACATGTATTTGTATTTGTTGTACTTATTCACATCCTATTTTCTGAAATTGGAATGTCAATAAGTGCAGTGTAGGTATAGATGAATGAAACCACTGATCTGGATACAGAGCAAGGGCTCCAAATAATCAGGCTAATAAGCAAGAAATAAACTTTGTGGTGTGTTCTCTTGTTATAAATTGTGCACTCCACAAAATGTGATGTATACATCTCCTCTAACTGTACAGTAATATTAAGACATCATGAAATGCTTATGAGGGAACTATTAAAAGGGTACCAATTTTTCCCTGAAATTTATAATTTACTCAAGACTTTTCATATATAGGGAAAGGTTACATAATGAAGTGTGATGATTCATCAAAATGAGTATTTCTAATCATTTCACATAGCTCCAGATAAGAAGGCGTAGCCACATATTTTCTTAATTCACCACAAAACATACGTTGTGGATACTCATTAGAAACGCCTCATGGGGAAATAAGAAAAATATCAATATGTTCTGTTGAAACAAGTGCTTAATGTGGAGCTCTGAGTTCTTGCATTTACTGCACCTGCCACCAAGTTAAATCAGGGAAGGCCATTGATTTTTATTACATACCATATAAAACATTTTTTTCATTTTTCATTTTTTTTTTTTTTTTTCAAAGAAAGTAGTTTGTTTGTGTTGAGGTTTTACGGCCCAATCAACCCGATATATGGTCATGTTGAACGCAATCAGTTTACCTAACCACACTTTTACTGGGTTCAAATAAGGTAAAATGAAACAATTCACTTACATGAATGCCAATCCCTAAAAATGCATATGACTGATAATGCATTTGATTATAGTGACTTACATGACCAAGGTTATTTTTGAGGACTGTATATTCTGAACCAGTTTATTTAGATTATTGTAGAAAGCCATCTTCAAATGCAAGATATTTTGACTTGTACTTCAGAAAACATAGCCCCCTCCCCTCCCCCCTCCCACTCCGCCTGTAAATCTTAGATTTTAAGCAACTGGATATTTTTTTGGCTATTTTTGACCAGTTTTACCCTTCCATTTCTCATTTTATTTGGTATCAGATATTTTTTTTTTCATTTTATGAATCATTTCTCATGGAGACAAGACACTGGCATTTTGCGTATTTTACCCTATTATTATTTGATTTGTTTTTCCGAAATTTCCATTGGGTAAATACCCTAAAAGGGCAGCAAGATTAGGTTTATATAAACAATTCACTGAGCAAAGGCAGCGCTTCGGTACATGTGCACTAAGACATGTGCAAAATGTCAAGCTCACTACAATATAACGTTCTTACAAACATTTGTTAAATTTCCGTGCAAACGTTTTATCGAAGTATATTGTTCATTTCAAGAACCAAAAATCGGCCAATCGTCGTTTACAAAAGTTTTAATTGTACTCACTCTTTTAGTAATTGTTATTTCTCACAGGTTTCCCAATGTAAATCAGCAAAATACAACAGCGTGACGTAACACTGCGGGATCCATCATTAACCACAACCAAGAGGTCATATTTTAGATCGAAATCGTGTATATAGGTAGCCAGTTTCTAAGATTGGCAAAATGCCGCAAATATGAGTATTTTCACTGCAGTACCGGTAAATACCTACTGGTCGACTGAATTGACCACCAATAACCTATACTCAGCATCCACAGGGGTTATTTCAATTATACTTGTCAATTGACAATTTATACTAAAGTCTAACACAAGTATCAACTTATTTAATAGCTTAAATTTAATAAACTACTACCAGCAAACACTTAAAAATACTGGCAAATAATATGAATTTAGACATTGCCTAGAAGCGGGCATTGCAATTGCTTAATTTTCAAAGATCGCGGAAAAGTGTTATTGTTTTTATTTATGCAGGACAGGGTCACAATCTGTAACGATGCAAAAAAAAAAAAAAAAAAAAAAACACCACTAGATTGGCTCTATTCTTTATTACATTTCCCACCGAATGTCACCTTGATTAGCTATTCGTTTCCAATGAGCGTCTCTGTAATGATGACCAACATTATTGAAGAAGTCAAGAATATATATATATATGTTTTTTTTTTGGTAATAATAGATCTACTAGATGCTGGGACCAAGCTTATGTAGCAGACAAAATTCAGAGTACCCCGCCCGGGGACTCTGCAAGTAGTTACTGTCCTTTCGACATCACTCGGAAAGATGTTTTTCGCTTGGTGTTTTATTTTAAATGAAAATATTTTGTTCTGATTGACCATATCTTATCAGAAACCATTTGTCTTTTCTGTTTCTGTGTTTTGTTCTCAAATATGTACCCTAAAATTAAATTTGTGGCCAAAAATTGGTCTGACCTATGCAATTTCGGTTTCTGGTCAACTCGTACCTTAGTCAACTCGTACCTACTTTTGGTCAACTCGTACCTTAGTCAACTCGTAACCTTTTTTCAAATCATGCCTATTTTGGGTTGTCGTACCTTAGAATCTAATTTCAGTTGTCAAATTATATATTAATTTGTGGAATGTTTGATTTATTTATTCATAAACCCTTAAAGCGCCAAGCAAAATTTTAGCCTACAACATTTTGAATCTTTTATTTATTTTTTCAGAGAAAATAACATTATCATGTGAAGCATCTGCTAGGCAGATGATTCACATAAACTGTCAAGACTTTATTCTATGAAAAAGAAAATAAAAATTATTTTCCGCTGCTATTGTGATTGGCGGTTTAAGGGTTCTGCAAATCTGATATGTCGAGGTACCGATATCTCGTACTTCAGAGAGTCCCTTGAACTTCAAAATAATCAGAGTCAACTGTAATTGAATGAAGTCATGAGCTGGGAGTAAGTTAGCAGTGTTTGCTTAGATCTGCCTGCACATAATGCATTCCGCATAGCTCCAGAAAAGAGGAATATCCAGATAAATATTTTCCTTATTTCGCCACGAAAACATATGCTGAGGATACTCATTTGAAGAGTCTCACTGATGCACTTCTAATGGTTTGCCACAACATATATTTCATGGAGAAATAACAAAATATTAAAACTCATGATTGAAAAATAAATACATCTAGAGATGTATTCATTGTTTGCCTACAGTCATTGAATACCTTGACTTTAACACTTACCACGCTATGGGCAGATTCAGCAGACGACAAACTGAAGTGATTCTTCTACATTTTCTTAGAAAATAAGATCTGACACTTAATGCAAATTGTCTCTTTAGGAGACAATCTGCATTAAGTGTCAGATCCTATTTTCTTGGAAAGAGTAAGAAAAAAATATTTCAAATCTCATCTGCTGAATTTGTTACCGAGCATGCAAAAGTGTTAAAAAAAAGACTTCCATTGAGCTGTTGAGACTTGCAAAACTGTAACCCATTTATAGACTGAATAATTTACCCCACATTATATATTTAAAGATTCTAATTTCGATTTTAAGAAAGTCTAGAGATTCAGATATTCTTTAGATAAAAATGGTTGAACTGTTTGCAAACAGTGGAGACTCTGATCAGAAGCATCCTTCGGCGGCATCTAATGTGGGTCTTCACTGTTTGTCATTTACCCATCTATCTATCTATCTATCCTTTGTCCGTCCACTATCTCTTTTTTTAAGAGGTACGCGTTGACCAAACTAGGTACGAGTTGACCAAACTAGGTACAAGTTGACTTGGGAGGTACGAGTTGACCAGAAAACGGGTACAAGTTGACCAAAATTAGGTACGAGTTGACTAAGGTACGAGTTGACCAGTTACCTGCAATTTCTATAGTAAAGCTACTTTTTGGAATTTTTGATTAAGAAAATAATTTTCATGTTTCTTCGCAGAATTTGAATTATTGATGTTTCACAACAATACAGTGAAAATTTCTGAAAAATTGAACATGCAGAACTTGTTGAAAATCTGCTTCAAAATTACCTACCCTACAGATTTCTGCATAATTTGCGTTCCTTTTTACTATGGGAAAAAGCTCGGACCCATCAATAGTATTGATGGGTCCGAGGAAAAAGTGAATATATTTGATGTTTTATAAACCAATGACTAGAATAAAAGTTTTTGTGCATATGTAGTTACGACAAATGGTTTTGCATTAAATCACGACAAAAGTTTGCAAATTGTCTTCTTCTGTGTAAAGCGCCAGGCAAAAAACGACTTTCCAAAAGATGTTGAAAAGACAGTAGGCTTTACAAAACATATAAGTAACGTCAACAGTGACGTAAAGTTTTACCGTGGAAACGAGTCACAAGAGCAAAATTTTGTGGGTAAGTACCACCAGAACCTTCGGAATTTTTACTGGTGATACTTCCCGGGGATACTAATGACATTCATTCACTATTGCGGCACTCATTGGGTTGACCGTGCAGTCCACTCAATTTATGCAGCAACGGCTGTCAATGGATGGAGGAAAATTATCGATCCCCAATCTCGGATGGAAAGAGAAACTACGAGAAAACAAAAGCAAACATGTCTGCGATATCTTCGTTGAATCCAAAGGCTGAAGTTGCTAGGGCTGCACAGGCTCTTGCTGTTAATATAAGCGCAGCCAAAGGACTTCAAGATGTTCTTAAATCGAATCTCGGTCCAAAGGGGACGCTTAAAATGTATAGGATTTGTTATTTTTTTTTATTTCATCATGGAATATTCCCGAACACGTGCACTCTGTGTTGCGGTCGTGGGTGGGATAAAAGTGTGGTGATTCAGATTGGCGGGACTGTCGGCCCGGTTAGCTCAGTTGGTAGAGCACCTGACTTGCAAGCAGGGGGTCGCGGGTTCGAGTCCTGCATCGGGCACACTTCTTCCTCCATAATTTACTTTAAAAATTATACCCGTCTCGAGGTTTATATGAGGTTATATTCACAGGGTACCGAGTTTACAATGGTGTGTTTTAAAGCAAAATTGAGTCGGTTAGAGCTAGTTGACCAGTGTACAGGTCAACCATCTCGAGGTGGGTAGGGTGACCGTACAGTCGCCATTAGCAGATCATAACCAATAACGGATCACTCGCTTTTGGGGTGCCGAGTCAACTCGCCACATAGCAAATATACCAGGAGACTAGATAAGCAGCAGATCTGGGTATTTTACGCTAGTGTCAAATCTAGATATTCAATTGTTTCCAAAATTGAGCATTTCAGATACGGTCAGTTGAATTACCCCAAACTACGCAATTTGCATATTTAATGTATATTTACAGTACGGCTCAGGTAAAAGAACCAATTTTTTTTTTCATTTCGCGGACCAATTTTACAATCCGCGATTTTCCGCCAAGTGGTTTGGAGTAAACCATTCCGAGTGAAAAAATTTTACTCGAAGTTATGCGCTCGATATTCCGAGGACATTCAGCGGACCTCAGTGTACCCATGATATTCTGAGTGTTTGCGAGTATTTGCGAGTGGCGATAGATTATTCTGTACAGGTAAGTTTGACCACTCAGATCATTCTTTCACACGACGATAATCAAACAAAAATTGTTACAACTGCGAATACAATAATTACCCTCTTAACCAGTGCTGGCGGCAGCAGGGATCAGGCTGCAAAATGTACCCACTTACATAAATAATTCTGCTTCCGACAACCAATTCTGCGACTGATTTTTTTATGTTTCAGCTGCGCGTATCAAAGGGTATAGCCGAACAACAGCTGGTAGCCCCAATGCGCAAGGCCGGCGACGTATTTGGCCCAAAGCCTCGGATGATTTCTAATCGCCCAGTTTTAGTTTTGGATTAAGGGTGGTGGTTGCCTGAGTCTTCCTAAATTCGTTTTCATTGACAAGCACTTTTATCCAGGCTGGCCCATTTTTCCCGTGTCACTTTGCACGTGCTGCAGCTGCCAAGAAAATAGTTTGAACCCCCGAAGCACTGCTGAAAATTCTAGAGGAGATGTCGATCTGTTTTAGTATTTTACAGTGAAAATAAGGCTGAACATTTCATGTGAATGATTCACATGTTACGCCACGCTTAATTTACACAGGAAAATAAGAAGAAAAAGAAAATGTAAACGCCGTCTGCTGAATATGCTAAGCGCTTCGAGGGTTAAAGTAGGGATACATTTCATTTGACAAGGGTGACAGATACGGACACACTGGAATGTATCTACTCAGCTCGGATCGAGGCCTGGACGGCTGATGACTGGACCAGGGTTAGGACTGTCCATTCAAATCACCATTTAATGATGACGGTGACTTGGTGTCTTATGTCTCTTTCAACAATAAAAAATAAAAGAAAAGAAAATATTTGAGTCATATTGAGATGATAGAACGCGGCGTCTGGTCAGGGTATTCACTGTTTGCAAAAACAGTTTAGCCATTTTTTCTCCAGGGTTAGGACTGTCCATTCAAATCACCATTTAATGATGACGGTGACTTGGTGTCTTATGTCTCTTTCAACAATAAAAAATAAAAGAAAAGAAAATATTTGAGTCATATTGAGATGATAGAACGCGGCGTCTGGTCAGGGTATTCACTGTTTGCAAAAACAGTTTAGCCATTTTTTCTCTAGGAATATCTAAATCTCATAGCCGGATGTACCTAAAATGGACGAGCCAGAATCTTACAAGTTTTGCAAACTCTCTCTCTCTAGTGTTTCCCCCAGAAACAGAAAAGGGCATGGTAATTTTTCTACAAAAAGGGCACTTTCAGCGCGCAGTGTTCCATGAAGAAGGCAAAGTGATTTTGAAGCCCGCGACATTCCACAAAGAAGGCAAAGGCATTTTGAAGCACTTACAATATACAGTAAAATTCTACTATTAAGACTACCTAAGATTAAGACTAAATCTACTTTAAAGGCTGATTGAGAAGATTTCAGTTATTTTTTTTGTATTTACTATACTATTGTATCATGTTAAGAGACAAACTTTAGGAATGTTCTAAAAGTGGTCTACCACTTAAAGACCTCTTTTGAACAGTCCCAAAGGTGGTCTCAATATACAGTGATTGCATTAAGGGAAGTCTGGGAGTCAGAGACTCCCAAACATTGCCCTGGAACTTCCAAAAATCAATGCCAGGAAGTCTGGGACTCCCAACTTTTAAAGATATTTAGTCATTTATAACAAAAATTTAGAATAAATTTATGTGTTATTTAGCTTAACAGTGGCAGTTTTACCCCATAAATGAGAGTTTAAGAATACTGAGGTTGAATTTCTGAAAGTGAGTGAAAAAATTTGATCACCAGGACTTCCAGATATTGGAGCTAGGAAGTCCTGGGACTTCCTGATTTTGACAGTTAGTGCAAGCACTGAATATAGAAACACTAAGTTCATCTTGGACTTCTGTCAGACTGAAATATAACCATGATTTTATAATATTACAAATCCCATCTGGGGTTTATAGCAATATTCATTGTTCATTTCTGCTGTAAGACACAGGTTGTCAGTACTCTATAGAACTGCATCAATCTTTTTTAGTATCTTTCATCAGAAAAGGGGATGTGTTGTCGTGATGCTACGGTCTTTCCCCAAATACATATATTAAGAATTGTGTTCAGCTCCAATGGTCCAGCTGGGATTTGAAAATAGAAGAGCGCAGGGTAGGGCACATTTACTTACAAGGGCAAATTTTCTTGCTGTTTAGGGTAACATTAAACCACATTTTTTGTCTATTTGTTTTATATATATATACAAAAAGAAATGTTTATAACTATATATGTAACATTGATGGAGTTTGCGGCCAGTTCTAGTGCTTGTTCTATCTTGACGTAGTGTTGAACTGTAAACAAATAATAGAGATGAAAATAAAAAGCAATGTTGATGACGAGACATTTACTGCCCTCCTTCCTTCTTGATAAAAGGAAACAGTCTCTCACACACACACACACACACACAAGCAACCATGTACGCATGCTCCCTTGGACCCGCATGCTACGCTATGTCGTCAGCAGCGAAATTATATACATCAGCATATGTTTTTTGCTTGAAAATTTGGGCATGCAATGTACGTATTCAAATTAAAAACTGTTTTATATATATAGTTGATGTTTACTGTTTTGGACATTCTCTTTTCCAGTTTAGAAGACAAAAATATATGTGAAAATACCCAGAAAATGCACCAATCACATTCCCTGCCCCGCATGAAGAAACCGCACGCTCGTAACAGTAACGTCACGAGAAACGTCACGAGAAATCTTGGCGGAAACTGCTTAGAGAGAGAGAGAGAGAGTGAGAGAGAGAGAAAACAACACTTATGTTCGTTAAATTTTAGAGCATTTTTTTTCGTCAGAAATGCACATGAAACTGGCATGTATTAAAAAAAAAAAAAAAAACCTAAGTTGATAGGCCTATGCAAAATGTAGACTCAGATCAGACGCTGCAGAGAAAGACGGAATGAAACTAGTTAGGGGGAACAGGGAAATGGAAATTTGGAAAACACTTTTAGGATAATAAACCGTGTGACCAGTAAAGACTCAGATCATCTTCCGATGCAAGGGCGGTCAGATACTGCTGTTTGTGGTGACAAACAGGCATGTAAACTCCAGTTCTTAAGAGTGATGGCAAACATCACTGTTTCAGTGAAGGGTTAAATGCGTTCTGTGGCGTCTGATCTGGGTCTACATTGTTTGCTCATACCTGTCTGTCCGAATACGTAGTTAGTACGGAAATTCGATCAAACTGAACCCCTTCACCTGATTCATAAAAAAGCTGCATTCGACTCGTAAAATTCCTTATCAAGGCATATGCAATTAGCTCCCTTTAACAGTAAAACAAAAAGAGTGAGGGCTTTGCCCCGCATTTACCAGAGTATAAATAGAAATTAGTACTGTTTATATTCTTTTACATTTTCTTTATATTGAGAAAATTATTATTATCAAAATACCCAGAAAATAAATGCAACAGTCACAAAACAAGATTTTACTTGCCCCCGCATGAAGAAACCACATGCTGGTAGCGGTGACGTCACGTGAAATCAGGGCGGGAAACCGCTTCGAGAGAAAAACAAATTTTTATCGTCAGTAACCGACACATATTTAAAATTCAAAGAAGCTGAATTTTCGGACAGATAGGCCTATGCAAACAGTGTTGACCCAGATCAGACTCCCCATAGATCAAGGGAATGAAACTAATTTGGTAGAATAGAAAAAAAAAGCCAGTATTTGTTTCGGTAGTTTTCCGGTACTTCAGAAAGTTGTGTGACCGCGCATGCCCTGCCTAAGTTAAGAACATGCATGCGACCGTCTTCCTCATTGCTGTGCAGATACCTGAACATGGCAGTGGCTGATAATAAGTAACAATTATTCAAAATAATCATAGTTTTTTGTTGTTGTTTTTTTTTTTTTTACCTCGCCATTGAATCGCCGCCGAAAACAAAGAAATCGTATGGTTAGTTTTTCTAATCTTAACTTTATCTCTTTTAACTTTCTCTTTTTGGTCAGCATTTTATACCGTAATAAGTGACGAGTCAATTGAGAATAATTGTGATTTACCGAACATGGCCGTGTAAATAAAAGATACTATGCAAATTATCTGCATTAATTTATTGCTCAGTTTTTATTTTTGCAATGAAATTTAAAGACACTGATTAGAAGTAAACGAACGCAGGCTCATTCCAGTGATACTCGCAGTGTCTGTAATATTCTAGCATCAAAGATACCGACAAGACCGCTCATCGAGTGATACTGTGCCCCATGGTGTTTATCCACCGCTAATCCGTTCACAGTTTGACGAATTACTTCGGCGCATGTCACATGATTCATCAATAATTACATCTACCTATGATGTCTTCTTAACTGTCTTTAATTACACATAAGAGGATGCTTATTGACAATAATTATGAATGGACAGCGGGGCGAATTTTAAATCGGGAACATTGCGAGAAAAGGGCATTTTCGCTGGCGAAAAACAGCATTTTTGTTCGCAAAAAAAGCATTTTTGCAGGCTAAAAAAGGGCATGGCAGCTCAGAAAAAGGGCATGGCAGGTAAAAAAAAAGGCATGGCGCCACACAAAAAGGGCATGGCGCCGCAAAAAAAGGGCATGGCGCCGCAAAAAAGGGCATGGCGCAGCGCCATGCTAAATATCCCTGGGGGAATCGCTACTCTCTCTCTCTCTCTGGAAAGCTCTTTCTTTTTACCCTCATGCAAATATGACATGTCTCCTTTCGAGGTAGAAGTTGTTTGCACTGACTTTATTGGAAAAATGATATCGCACCGGCGGGAATCGAACGCGATACGATCCCCACTTATCATGAAACACATGTATTTGCTACGGTCATTCGCTCCTTCCACTGCTTCAAGATTGGCAGTTACAAGTTTCTGGCGGAATGGGGTTCAGTGTACTGGTTAACCGCTTATTGTATAAGCATGACCCCCTCTTTACTGGCGCGATTCATAAAAAAATGCTGTTCCCAATCCCATTTTGCATGGGCCATACTCGTAAAGCAATTGCAGTTAACTCCCTTCTGATAGTCAGTCGCAGTTAGCTCCCTTAAAAGAGTAAAAACCTGCGGTGTGAGGACGTTAGCCCGCATTTATCAGGGTACAAATGAATATTATGTTACGTTATTCCCTTACAGTATATACATTAATAACATTATCTTTATTGGTTTATAGAACAATCTTCAGAACTTTCGTTTCCATGTAAAGTGTTCTGTTTTTGTGTCTTCAACATGCGATATGCAAAACCAAGACCGTAATTTATTAAACGAGTAAAAGAGACGCATTTAAAAACCTAGCATCGGCGGGAAATAATCTTCAAAATGACATTTGTCCATAATATTGTCATATGCCCTCGCGGACATTCTAGGCAGAGTATTCCTGGTTAGAAACCAATACTAAGTTATGCGGGTATCGAATTACCACTATCTGGGCTAATTCAGCAGATGACAAAAATAATAAAAAAAAAAATCGTTATTTTTACTTTTTTTATTACCAAGAAAACAGGGTTTGACATTCATGCAATGGAGACAATTTGCATGAAATGCAAATCCTGTTTTCTTGGAAGAATGAGAAAAATATTTCAAAATGTCGTCTGTTGAAAATTTTACCCAGAGTGTTAGGCGTTATTGTTTGCACAAACAAATCGCGCATTGGTCTGTGCATAGCAAAACCTACAATGAAACTTGTACGAGGAGACCGATCAGCCTGCACACTCTGAGCCTGCACATCAGTAGTCTGATCAGAGCCTTCGCTAATCGTATGTACCTCCTAAAATCTCTGGGTTTAAGGAAACGTCTTGTGCAACGAGCGAAGACTCATGTCAACCTGCCAACTGCACATTCTGATAAAAAGCATTCGCTGATCGTATTTATTTTCGGTAGCCGGGCTATCCAAAGCGGGATAAACAGTGCGACTGCAACAGCACATTCTGATTAGACCCTTCGCTGATTGTACAGTATGCACCTTCTTTGGACTCCGGGCTATCCAAGAAGCTTGCTTTATCTAGTGGGTCGATGCAGAGACTGACCCGAGTCTTTGCTGGTCGCACGAACATTGTTGTATTGTACGTTTTGTCCGATTCAGTGAACATACATTGAAAATCATACTTCAGACATGAGAACTTTGTACCGACGTAATTTTGGTTTGAACTGCAGTTAAACGGTCCAGTCTACACTATTTCGGTCTTGTCGAGCACGCACACTTTTCCAGGGTGGGCTTTTTCATAAGCTATTAATCATTTCAGCAGAAACTGATAACTGCCCTTCTTTTCTTTCATATACTTTAGACGATAGAGCTTACATTTGGAGTTATGGCCCTTTGAAAACTTAAACTATTTTCGTGGTTTCTGTAATATTTATTTTTTTTTTTTGTCCGCTCTGTAACTTGAAAACTATATGAGATATTTTCTTGAAACTTTATTAGTTTATTAACATAACCGAGTCATGGCACTTGCTTGATGTAAGTGCAGTGGCGGGGCATGGTGAAATGTCTGCAGCCCTTTTATTAGATATTTAACAGTATGGAAATTGTGCCTCGGTGGTGTAGTGTGAATCTTCTCGTCTTGTCACCCAGGGGTTATGAGTTCGATCCCAGGCTTCTCGAGCCTTTCATATTGGACTTTAAACCAAGGTCCACATCTCCGTATGACCTAGCTGTTAGTAGGACTTAAAAACTCACTCACTCGTTTGAATTGTCATTAGCCTTGTGTGCGTAAAGTGCGTTTTTGTGTGACAGACACTCTTTTCACATGTACTGTCTTGTTGATTCAATGCCTCTTTGATAGCAGAAGCGCCCCTTTAAGTAAATTCATGTTGACACATGAGGTTGCTGCACGCGAGTGAGAATTTCCCGGTCTTTTACCACAGTACGTCATTTATATTGAGCATGTGCGGTTATTGCATGGGAAAAAGGTCGTTACAGGAATACCAAATATAAATACGTAATTCGTCCATTGGGGGCAGATGTTTGATTCTCTTTGTGATTTTTGTGTGTTTGTTTTGTTTTCTACGGCACATTCAATAAAAATGACCATGCCGGACCCACTTGTGTGGCCGGACTAGACTAAGCCAAAGAATCCGGTACTTTTTCATATGGGGCTTTGTTGAGGCCCATGTTACGTGCTCGAACAATGAATGGGGCTACCGTGGTTAGCTTTGGACCTAGGGAGCACCCAAATATATTCAGGGAACAAGGCAGCATTGGTTGATATTTTAAGAAAACAAGGGAATGGACCTAATTTTGGGGGCTCGGAATGCGGAAATTTGGAAAACACTTTTGGGACAATAAGACCTTTGT
Source organism: Anodontia alba (assembly GCA_964016985.1). Classification (NCBI taxonomy): domain Eukaryota; kingdom Metazoa; phylum Mollusca; class Bivalvia; order Lucinida; family Lucinidae; genus Anodontia; species Anodontia alba. Next base: position 14,605,141 of record OZ024830.1, read on the forward strand.
GATCAGTGCACACTCAGATCAACCTGCGCATCCGCATGAGCATGGACGATATAACCTTCACGCAGACTGTACTATATGATGGAAAAATAAAGATATAAATAAATAAAAATATATTTATTAAAGACATATCTAAATAACTTTATTTATTAAATAAATAAATATATAAAAATCGGACATGTATTTAGTCAAATTACTCCGAGGAATTTCGCATCACTTCGCGAGAAATATTGCCTCCGGGTACAATATTACCATTCCGAGTAACTTCGCATAACACATACTTTCGGCGGACTTGCGAGTGGTGTCCGCCGAATATAACGTTTACTCGGTTTGATTCCGAGTGTTTTTGGGAAGTTCGCGAAACGCCGATATTCGGAATAAAGAGTTTTTTGGTTCTTTTACCTGAGCTGTACTGTAAGTGGAAGGGAACTTGCCAATCGGCAAACTGTAAGATTTTTTATAAAAAACAGGAACATTGGAGCAGTACTCGTACTTACGAAAAAGCATCAATAAAAATGGATATTTACTTTTGGTTTCTGATATTATGCTTGTTTTAGTGCTTTTTTGTTCGATTTTGAAATTTCACCCAATTTTTTTTTATTTTGGGGGGTAAAAATACTCAATTCAAAAACCGAAAATAAGATTATACCCAGTAGACCACTTTCACATTGTTATCTCCCTTACCATGCGCTCTTCAATTGAAAAATCGATAAAGTATATGTAATCAAACGATAGGGCAAGTAGCAGATCTGATCCACAGATAAAATAGGTTACGATGAAATAAAGTAGTTAAAATTGGCCTTTTGATGTTCTGATGTATTTTCCTATGTACTGAACGTCAGTTATAAAAAGTGGATCATTCGATGAATAAGTTTACATCTTGTAACTGATTTCCATAAAGTTTCTCAGGGCAGTAAGAGTAATAAAACACTATAGGCCTACCCGGCCACACTTTTGTCTTAGATATTTTGCGAATCATCCCATTATTCGTAAAAAAAAAATGCAGACTATATACTTAAATAGATGAATGAATAAATAAGTAGATAAATTTGCCATAAACAAAATAACATTCCACGGATTAATAATAATTCCATGTGTCATCTCGGTCAAATGTTTTGATAATAAACAAACATCACTTAACCTCTATAATCATGAGCAAAAGTGGGTATATCCATTTTTGGTAAATTATGATACTAACCTTTGATTAAATGGATGATTTAGCACCTAAATAAACTAATCAAAAGTCTGCCGATTGAGAGGTACGGGTCCTAAAAGATGCGACCCTTACCGATTAGGCGGCATTTTATTGCTTTTCAAAGCAAACCCGGCGGCTTCATAGAAGCTCAGCACTAAGCGGGATATGTTTGAGGATTTGTGTGATAATACCAGCAAACTGATATGTGTGTCTAGTGATGACTCGTATCAGCTTGGACATCCGTTTTAAGTTTAGTGGATGACTATTACCCGAAACGTTTGTCCTTTTTTCTTGCGAACAGGGATTATTGATCATACAGAACAGATGATTAGGCTGATCTGAGTCTTCGCTGGGTGCGCTTGACTGAAATGATTGTATGACAACAATTTAAGAGAATACCTGAAATAAGGTAGAAGCCGTGAAAAAGACCAAATTAAACAGAACATTAAAATGCGACATGAATTTCTGATACACATATAAGTTATTTCATGATGATAATAAATATAATAGAGAAAAACTCTGGTTGTAAGGCAATCTTATCTGGATGATTATGCTGATCTGTCTTTGCTGGGTGCGCATGATTGAAATAATTGTATGACACAATTTAAGATAATACCTGAAATAAGGTAGAAGCTGTGAAAAAGACCAAATGAAACAGAACATTAAAATGCGAAGCGAGTTTCTGATACAGATATACATGTAAGTTATTTCATGATGATAGCGAAAAACTCTGGTTGTAAGGTGATTGTATCTGTCTTTAGTTCTTAGTATGAGTATGATATTTCAGGTATAAACTATGAATCTCATTTCAGTTGATGGTTTTTGTTAGTATTTTAGGGCAAAAATAAATAAATAAATAAATATATAAAAATGAATTTTAATCTGATGTCCTGAGTTTATTTTATTTTTTTTGAAAGGAACTTTGTTTTTACGTGGAAATATATAAAAGTGACATGCATGAATACAGATGTTCTGCTTGCGGTAAACAAAATCTTTGTGTTATTTTAAGTCTCTAGCTCTAAGCAGTATTTTCTTTTACTTTAAATACTACTATTCTGAAGCAATAAAATCAATTTTGATACCTACGAGGAACACAATTTCATTTTTTTTTTATTTAGTTGTTTTCAATTCATAAGTTTCCATCTATAATATCCCAGGACCTCTATTCTGATATGCAGCATATTGAAGATTGCCCCCTTGATTGTAATCTCGCTGAAATAACGCCTATTCGAGACTTACCTGGACAGTTTGCGCATGCGCACAACAATGTAAAAGAGGTCTGTTAATTGAATTTTGAAGGGTGAAATACACTATTATCTAAAAAATATCTGTTGCTCTGATTATCTCTTCTAAGCTGGTTAGCAAGGCGAGACACATTTTGAGGAAGCCCCCAGAAGTCAATTGTCAAGTGATCCCTATAGGTAAACATGATCCAGTATTGGCAGAGGTACATATAGAGGAAAACTATATAACATGTTAGCAGATAAACAGGACAAATTCAAAAGTTTATATAAATTTTGCAATTCAAAAGGGTAATAATCATGCTATTTAATGACATGATTTTGTCTGCAAGTTATTTTTTTCCCCATGAACACTTGATACTTGGATAGTGATCCGCTAATGGCGAGTTGACTGTACCCTAAACTACCCAATCCTGACTTGCCCTTTTCCTCCGCTGGTTACTAGAAGATGACCCATCCATACATAACCTGTATTGCCCTACCATACCCTACTATAACCTAAACCCACTCCTTCCCCACTGTTTCATCCCACTCTGTGATAGACTATCCCTTACATACCAAAACCTACCCTACCCCATCTCAATCCCACTACCTCAAACTATCCTTTCCGTTCCCTGCCTAGAACCTCCTTTAGTTACAGTCAAATAACTAGGGGAACATAATATTGGGGGCGAAACGACTAAAGGTGAAAACAGAGGTGAAACGACTAAGGTGGAAATATCTTTGGGGTGAAATTCCTGTTAACCCGTGGTGCCGGGGTGGTTGGTTGAGACAAAGGTGTTGTTTATCTTGCTTCACCAGGGCGTCCAACTGATATTGACTTACAGTTGTGCAAGGCCTGCTATCCTTGTAGCAGATAAGGGTAGAGGGGGAATGTTATTATTTCTTCTGTTTTCTCACTTTCATTCATTTTCCTCTTTCTCCCCTGTCCCTCTCTTTCATCTCCTCTACTATCTCTTCTATCTCTGTTCTCCCTTTCCCTAGGAGACGACACAAAATGACCCACAAGGGTTGACATGTCTTGAAACCCCAACAAAATCAATCAGTCAAAACCCTGTGGTGCAGTGGTAAAACGTCAGATTCAAGATCAGGAGTTAGCAAGTTAGCGCGTCCGACCCCAACGAACTCCAAATATTGCATCCTTGAGCAAGACACTATAGTCACATTATTTAGTACTGTTTTCTACCCAGGAAGACCTAAGAATACTCAGAAAATGAGGGTATCGCAGTACCGTATATTAAAAAAAAAAATATAATAAAATAAGGAAAGAAAATAGTTGCACTTTGTCAAGCAGCAAGATTATCGGGTGTGTAAATTTTCAGGAACAGCTTGAACTAGTGCAGAGAATTGATTTTTCTCCAAGTTTTAGCCCTTTGCTACACTGTTTTGAAAAAAAAAACAAAAAAACATGTTATAGTTATGTCCGGGTATCCTTCCGTCCTTCTGGTGTAAACTTTTCTTGTGTGTGCCATAACTAGGTAAGGATGATTGTCAGATATTGTCATTTTGCTACTTTTCACTCCTTTGGAGATGAATAAATTACTGATGACACTTGTGCTGAGTTTGCAATTTCATGACGTAATAACCTCTGTCCGTAGTAAACGTCAAATAAAAGGAAGACAGTATACTCACTGTATTATATCTAACATATTACAGGTTGGTGTCTGGCTCTGGTGATATCAAACTGACAAAGGATGGAAATGTCCTCCTTCATGAAATGGTAAGATTCAGATTGGAATTTGTTTTCTTTAAACGGTAAAAATAGCTGAAGCAGCTCAGGCTAAAGCATTCTTGCTACCAATTTGCTAAAGACACAACTGCAGCAGACAACAAGTACATTTTTTTTATTTTTCCAAAAAAATAAGTACATTTTATATAAATTGTCTGCATAGCTTAGTATTATAATGATTCGGAATCTGTAGGGATTAGGAAACTCTGTTTGCATTGAATTATTAGTGAATTTTATTGTATGAATTATCTTAGTTATTAGAGAATGCACAGTATCAAGCGTGTAGGCAATTAATATTCAGATAAGTCTGCACATTTGCACAGTCTTTAGGTCAATGGATACACGTGGTGGATTTTCTACCATTTTTTATAAGGGAGAGAACTTTACGGCACACCATATCTGAAAAGGGGACTACTTTTTGGGAGAAGATTCTTTTCTTTTAGAGTAGACTCCTTTTCAAAAGGTAGCAAAACCATTCCAACAGTTGTCTCCCTTGAAAGTGCATCAGTTCCCCATATCATTTACCACTCTCTGGGCAAATTCATCAGACAACAAATTCATGTTTTTCTTAATTTTGACCAGAAAAGAAGGATTTGAAATGTCATGCAAATTGTCTCCATTGAAAAATATTTCAATAGGTTGTCTGCTGAAAATAAAGGCTGGCACGATTAATCGGATAATCAATTAATCGATTGGTAAATTCCACAAAAATGATTAGCGTTACTGATTTGCTAATAATCGGTTATTTGATTTCTGTGTCTGTTACATTACCATATTATCCTAAGGATTCGGACACCTCAACTGTTTGTTCTAAAATTTCACCAAGTATGATTTACTGCCCAGTATTTTGTCTAAATGTAGGTGGATGAGTGGCAAACAGTGTAAATCCAGTTGAGACGCCGCATTGTGTGGTGTCTCATCTGGTTCTACACTGTTTGCTCAGGCCTGTCGGTCTGAATACATATGGTAAAGTATAACATATGGTAAGAGTCATACTCAGAAGAAAGCCAGAAAGGTAAGATTATGATCAGATCTTCACTGATTACTAATCGAGTATCGATCAAAATGGCAGGACTGATAATCGATTATCATTTTAGCACTGATTAGCCAGCCCTGCTGAAAATTACCCGGAGTGCTGAGAGTTAAGGAATTAGTAGGTACAGTAGAAGACAGTCGACTCTTGTTATCTCGCAGTATAAGGGACTCTGAAATACTTCAAGATATCTGTACCTCAACATATCAGATTTGCAGAATTGAGGAAAAAATCAATTTAACAACCACATTTCTTAAATGAGTAAGTAATTTGACTCCTGAAGCTAGAGATGTATTGAACATATTGTGGAAAAGAGAAATTGCTCCTTGCGAGCAATATTGCTCCATAGGAGCAATTTCTCTTTTCCACAGTATTTTGTTACCTGTTGTCAGATTTCTATGTAAAAAAAAAAAAGAAACCAGATTTTCACTTTGACATAAGTGGTTATTCGACATAAAGTTGAGATAACGAGAGTCAACTGCATGTTGATAGATTCGGAAGATACTGTTCAGACTCCACAAATGTGCTGGCTGTTCTGGGTGTACAGTTTCTTTGTTCACATATGACATAAGGGTGCATTTCTCATGCTACATACTTGTTGAATAATTAACCAAGATGGTCCTGCTGGTCCTGGATATTTCCTGCCTTTGCAAACAGTGTAGATCCAGATCAGTTGGCTTCTGAAGAAGCCAACTGATCTGGAGCTGCACTTTTTGTCATTAAGTTTGGGAATATGTATCAACAACCTGTATCAAGTAATCTGATTGGCTGAAAATTAGAAATGGGCATGGCAGTTTGGCTGAAAATTTACTGTGACTTACTGTGACCTTTACATCTTCTTAAGCAATGTCTGCTTCTTGTGATGAGTTTCGATATTGCATTCCCTGTCCGGTGATTTGGTCATTAGTCATGTAGCAGGCGGCGGTGAATTTGAATGGATGGTTTCGCCAATGTTTGTTGAGGCGGTTTTTGAATGCATTAAGTGAAGGTGCCTTTACTACAACTTCAGGGAGGGTGTTCCACACATCTACTATCCTGTTACTGAAACTATTTTTTCTGAGGTTTAAGCGAGCTCTACGTTTAAATGCGGGCCCCCGTAGCCTAGTGGATAAGAGAGTTGACTCTTAATCCATTAGGTTTCTCACCGCTGTGGTTCGAGCCTCGCTCGGGTCACATGTGGGAAAGCCAAGTTCTGCTTACGGATGGTCAGGTGGTTTTTCTCCGGGTTCTCCGGTTTTCGCCCACCTTTGATGAACGATCGGCTCAATATAAGTGAAATATTCTTGAAAGGGCCGTAAAACCCAAATAAAAAATCTACGTTTAAATAGTTTGAGACTGTGTCCTCTTGTTCTTCCCTGGCTTGAGAATGTTAACAAGGCGTCCGTGTCAAGTTTGTCTATTCCACTGATGATCTTATAAACTTGTACCATATCCGCTCTTTCACGCCTATATTCCAATGTAGGTAGCCCCTAGGGTTTCTAGCCTTTTTTCATACGGTAAGTGTTGTAAACTCTTGACGAGTCGAGTTCCTCTACGCTGTACATTTTCTATAATAATTTTGTCTTTTTTATATACTGGTGACCAAATTTGACTCCCATATTCTAAGTGGGGCCTAACCATACTTTTATAAAGATTTAGGAACATTTCCTGGTCCATATAAGTAAAGGTTTTGAACATTATTCCCAGGTTTCTGTTTGCAATATTTACTTTTGATGTTATGTGCTCCCTAAAATTCAGCTTATTGTCCACAATAATACCCAGATCTTTTTCATACTCTACTTTCTCAATTTCAATTGGTTTTTTATCTTCCATCATTGTGTAATTACCTACAGGAGTGTGATTACCTACATGTAGATGGTGACATTTTTTCTTATTGTAGAACATGTCCCATATATCCGCCCAAAACTCAGCTCGTGTTACATCTACTTGAACAGCAGCCCTATTTTCCTGTGTTTTGATTCTACTAAATATTTTGCTGTCGTCAGCAAATAACCTTATACAGACAGACATAGCATCTGGAAGGTCATTAATAAACACAAGGAATAATATAGGCCCCAGGACGCTTCCCTGGGGAATTCCTGATGTTATACTTATCCATTCCGAGCTTGAACCATTTATAATTACACATTGTTTCCTGTCAGCCAAGAAATCTTTCACCCAATTATAGATCTGCCCAGTTATTCCATAATTGTGAAGTTTTTATAGAAGCTTTTTGTGTGGTACTTGATCAAATGCTTTGCAAAAATCAAGGTAGATGATGTCGACGTCATCACCATTGTCAATCGCCTCTGTTATATATTCCATGAATTCTAACATTTGAGTCACACATGACCTTCCTCTTATAAACCCATGTTGAGAAATTGAAAACAAGTTATTAGTTGTCATATGATCGACTATAGCATCTCTTATACATCTTTCTAGAATTTTGCCTGGGACTGATGTCAAACTAATTGGTCTATAATTTTCTGCTTTACTTTTATTCCCTTTTTAGCTCGCCTGTACGAAGTACAAGGAGAGCTATTGTAGTCACCCCGGTCGTCCACATTTTGCGTTTGCGTTTGCGTTCCCGTTCCCGTCACACTGCGTTAAAGTTTTTCAAATGCTTATATCTCAACAGTCACTCCTCACAGAGGCATCAAATTTGGAACTTAGGTACCTTGGAAGGTCTTCTGAGATTCCAAGAGAATAAACCCCTGGGTTCATGCCCCTGGGTGGGGCTAGGGGTCAGAATCTAGGACACCTTTGTAATACTGTGTTAAAGTTTTTCAAATTCTTATATCTTGACTTTCACTCCTCATAGAGCATTCATATTTAGAACCTGGAGGAGTCTTCTGAGATTCCAAAAGAACATACCCCTGGGTTCATACCTCAGGGTGGGCCTTGGAGTGGGGCTAGGGGTCAAAATCTAGGACACATTTGTAAAATCTTATATGCCTACAGGTTATAGACACAACTGGTTATACATCAGCTGACTATGTGACATCGGTTTAAGTGTAAGAGAGTGAAGGTCATGGTGACCTACATTTTATGGTCCAGGTCACCTAGATCTCATGGTCCAGTGATTTTGCCTTATATCTTGAATACTATTTGTTGGATAAATGTCACACCTGGGATATTACTTCCATGTGACCCAATGAATGACCACTTACTATATCTAGGTCATTGTGACCTATATTTCATGGTTCAGTGATTTTGCCTTATATCTTGAATACTATTTGTTGGATAAATGTCACACCTGGGATATTACTTCCATGTGACCCAATGAATGACCACTTACTATATCTAGGTCATTGTGACCTATATTTCATGGTTCAGTGATTTTGCCTTATATCTTGAATACTATTTGTTGGATAAATGTCACACCTGGGATATTATTTCCATGTGACCCAATGAATGACCACTTACTATATCTAGGTCATTGTGACCTATATTTCATGGTTCAGTGATTTTGCCTTATATCTTGAATACTATTTGTTGGATAAATGTCACACCTGGGATATTACTTCCATGTGACCCAATGAATGACCACTACCTATATCTAGGTCATTGTGACCTATATTTCATGGTTCAGTGATTTTGCCTTATATCTTGAAAACTATTTGTTGGATAAATGTCACATTGGGATATTAGTTCCATGTGACCCAATGAATGACCACTTACTATATCTAGGTCATTGTGACCTATATTTCATGGTTCAGTGATTATGCCTTATATCTTGAATACTATTTGTTGGATAAATGTCACACCTGGGATATTACTTCCATGTGACCCAATGAATGACCACTTACTATATCTAGGTCATTGTGACCTATATTTCATGGTTCAGTGATTTTGCCTTATATCTTGAATACTTTTTGTTGGATAAATGTCACACCTGGGATATTAGTTCATTGTGACCCGATTATTGACGTCAAAATATATCTCTCTTGGTGTGACCAATATTTCATGGTTCAGTGATTTTGCCTTATATCTTGAATACTATTTGTTGGATAAATGTCACACCTGGGATATTACTTCCATGTGACCCAATGAATGACCACTTACTATATCTAGGTCATTGTGACCTATATTTCATGCTTCAGTGATTTTGCCTTTTATTTTTATTACTATTTCATGGAGAATTGTCATACCTGGATTATTATATCTATGTGACAAAATGATTTACATACAAATACATCTAGGTCAGTGTGACCTATATTATATGGCTTAATGATAAAAATGTTACAATATAAAATGTACCCAGCAGGCAAGCTACGCTGTCCTACGACAGCTCTTGTTTAAATATTGGTGTGACATTTGCTAATTTCCAGACCTCTGGTAGTTTTCCTTCGTTCACCGATTTCTGAAATATTATCTTCAAGGGCTTTAATATCACCGATTTTGTTTCTTTGAGTAACTTTGGATGAATGTTATCTGGTCCTTGCGATTTTGCTACATTCAGATTACTTATGATTTTATCAATTTTTCCCTCAGTTATAATTATGCTGCTTAATTGGTTTCCATAGGGGCTCTGTTGAAATTCTGGTAGGGGTTCTTCACTCTCAACCTCAAAAACACTGGCGAAATATTTATTTAGAATGTCTGCTGTTTCTTGATTACTCTTTGATAGTTCATTTTTAGCTTGCCTGTACGAAGTACAAGGAGAGCTATTGTAGTCACCCCGGTCGTTTGCGTTTGCGTTTGCGTTCCCGTTCCCGTCACACTGCGTTAAAGTTTTTCAAATGCTTATATCTCAACAGTCACTCCTCACAGAGGCATCAAATTTGGAACTTAGGTACCTTGTAGGGTCCTCTGAGATTCCAAGAGAATAAACCCCTGGGTTCATGCCCCTGGGTGGGGCTAGGGGTCAGAATCTAGGACACCTTTGTAATACTGTGTTAAAGTTTTTCAAATTCTTATATCTTGACTTTCACTCCTCATAGAGCATTCATATTTAGAATTTGGGTACCTGGAGGAGTCTTCTGAGATTCCAAAAGAACATACCCCTGGGTTCATACCTCAGGGTGGGCCTTGGAGTGGGGCTAGGGGTCAAAATCTAGGACACATTTGTAAAATCTTATATGCCTACAGGTTATAGACACAACTGGTTATACATCAGCTAACTATGTGACATCGGTTTAAGTGTAAGAGAGTGAAGGTCATGGTGACCTACATTTTACGGTCCAGGTCACCTAGATTTCACGGTCCAGTGATTTTGCCTTATATCTTGAATACTATTTGTTGGATAAATGTCACACCTGGGATGTTACTTCCATGTGACCCAATGAATGACCACTTACTATATCTAGGTCATTGTGACCTGTATTTCATGGTTCAGTGATTTTTGCCTTATATCTTGAATACTATTTGTTGGATAAATGTCACACCTGGGATAGTAGTTCCTTGTGACCCGATTATTGACGTCAAAATATATCTCTGTTGGTGTGACCTATATTTCATGGTTCAGTGATTTTGCCTTATATCTTGAATACTATTTGTTGGATAAATGTCACACCTGGGATATTACTTCCATGTGACCCAATGAATGACCACTTACTATATCTAGGTCATTGTGACCTATATTTCATGGTTCAGTGATTTTGCCTTATATCTTGAATACTATTTGTTGGATAAATGTCACACCTGGGATATTAGTTCCTTGTGACCCGATTATTGACGTCAAAATATATCTCTGTTGGTATGACCTATATTTCATGGTTCAGTGATTTTGCCTTATATCTTGAATACTATTTGTTGGATAAATGTCACACCTGGGATATTAGTTCCATGTGACCCAATGAATGACCACTTACTATATCTAGGTCATTGTGACCTATATTTCATGCTTCAGTGATTTTGCCTTTTATTTTTATTACTATTTCATGGAGAATTGTCATACCTGGATTATTATATCTATGTGACAAAATGATTTACATACAAATACATCTAGGTCAGTGTGACCTATATTATATGGCTTAATGATAAAAATGTTACAATATAAAATGTACCCAGCAGGCGAGCTCGCTGTCCTACGACAGCTCTTGTCTACATTTTCAAGTCTTGATACTGCTGATTTTGTTTTGGTCTTTGATCTAACGTAGCTCCAGAATAGTTTATTTTCACTTTTTATTTTCTCTGATAAATCTTTTTCATATAAGTATTTTGCTTTTCTAAACTCTGTAATTACTGTATTCCTTGCAATCTTGTAGGTTTCATAATTTTGTTCCGTGCTACAATATTTGAATTTCTGCCATTTATGATGTTTAACTTTAATTGCATTGAGACAGTTTCTGGTAATGTAAGGATTGTTCTTCCCTCCATCGCTCCTGACTTTGCTCACTGGTATGTATTTTTCTATTAATTCGATGAGGGTTTCAGCAAAGTAAGACCACGATTGAGCCAAGTCCAAATCTTGCAATTGACTATCCCAATTTATATCTTGCAGTGCAATGTTCACTGGCATATATTTTCCTTTAAAGAAATTGAGCTTTTTAAAGACCTCTTCAACTTTTACTTCACTATAACATTTAAAATCAATTAAAAGTGATACGTGATCACTTTTACCCAGACTGGCATTGTATTTTACACCACTGATCATATTTTCCTCATTTGTGAATACTAAATCCAACACTGCGGGTAGATTTTTACTTCTTATTCTTGTATATTCTTTGACGTGTTGGAAAAGATAGCAGTCACGTACACATTCTAAAAACCTTGTTGCTATGTGATCTTCACCTACATTAGTACTCCAGTCCTCCCAATTTATTTCTTTAATATTAAAGTCTCCCATAAGAAATTTATGAGAAAAACTCATAGTCCTAATTGATCTAAGTAACTCTGTTAGGCTGGTAAAATTTTCTATAGTGCTGTTTGGGCTTCTATAAAAACATCCAATTAGCAAGGAGTCGCTGTTTCTAAGTTTTATTTTACAGAAAATTGCTTCCTTATTACATATATTGGCTGAGAGTACTTTTTTCACATAAAGTACAACTCCTCTCCCCTTGGCCTTTGGGTCCGTAAAAACATCATACCCATTTATTTTGTATGTTTCTTCATCTGGAGAGAAGACACTATGTTTAGGAAATATTTCTGTTAATCCAATAATATCTGGTAATTCCTCAACAATTATACTTTCTAACTCTGCCTTTTTGGTCTGGGTAAAACAATCAACATTTGCATAAAAACATTTCAGTGAGTCTCGTTCATGTCTTTGATTTATGGGACTTACGTTAAAAACGTTCTCATTAAAATTATCATTATTTACAAGGTTAAAATTTTGTTCTAAAAATTACTGTCTTGAGACTCTGTAAAAGTCTCATTACTTGCGGCCATCGTAAATCCGCCAATAATTGTGGTATCTCCAAGTAGTGTGCTGTTATCGTATGGTGTAGGAAGCTGTGACCCTTCAATTCTTGAAATTTCGTTGAAATGTGGGAGATCAGCATCCTGCGCAACGTGATCCGGGGCTGCAAAGCCAAACTCCATTTGGGTTATGGTACGATCGTGTCCTGGAGATCTACTGCTGCCGGTAGAAGCACTTTGCACTTGTGTATTATTTTGTCTCCTCTCTTTTGCTGCTTGAACCTGTTTTCTTTTCTCTTCTCTTTGGGTGGGGGTGAGGTCCCTAACAATAATAACTTTACTATATTCAGGGCTTACTTTATCTGGTAAATTTTAAGTATTAGCAAGTAGAGTTTTTCTCTGTGCTTTATTACCAAGAATTACTTTCAGGGGTCTTATTTTATTCTCTTTTTTCTTTCCCAGTCGATAATGAGTAACTATTTCTAAATCTTCGACGCCTAGACTTCTACATATTGCTCATACATTATTCTCATCGCATTTCTTATTATCAAAGCCATTCTCATGGTTATGTTCAGCTAGGTTGAAGATTGCAATATTTAGCTCTCTTCGCTTCCTGTCCTCTAATTCTTTGTTCCTTGCATCTACCATAGTATCTATTCCACCTTTTATCTCTTCTAGTATATCCGCCTTCATGACACTGACATTTTCCTTGATTTCCTGTTTTGCTGTTTGCTCTATGTGTTTTGTTGTTCTCTCAATTGTTGCTACTCTATCTTCAAGACCCTTCAATCTATCATCGTGCTTCTTTTTGATGTCATTTACTACCTTTGATATATTCTCTAGGGTAGGGTACATGGATTTGCAGCAACTACACGTCAAGTGGAAGCCCTCAAGCTCTCCGTCAAGCATACACTTATACAATGTAGCGGTTATCTTCGCACAATCAGTGCAGTAATATAGTTTGCAGCACGCGCATGGGATTTTCTCAACTATTTGTCACATTTTTGACAGATAACTGTACCCTCTTCTTCGTTCGAGCCTTGTCTTGCTCGTTTGTTTGCAGCCATTTTGACTTCTTATGTGATCTACTTCACAAATGTGTTCCACTATAAATGGACTTTAGATGCTAAACCTTTACTCTCAGGTTATTCTAGATTATGTGTTTCATGCATGGCGATGCAATCATCGGCACACGCACATTTATGAACAATTTTGCAAAACTGCAATACTAACCCTTGATTTTGTGTTATCTCTCGTAATTATCACTAAGATTCTTTTATTAGGTTATTATTATATTTGCATGGCGATGCAATCATCGGCTCACGCATAGTTTAGTTTCCTGTGTATGATTACTCTTTACAAGAATTAATGTATATATTCATATCACAATTCATCGTGTACCTTCAGAATACCACTTTGACTGTACTGTTTTTTTTTTTGTTTTTTTTTTGCTTTATGTTCAAAGCAATTTAGTTGATGTGTTTTACCCTTTTATTATAAATCACAAGACGCACTGCTGAAATGCTTGGGGGGCGCGCTGACCGTACTGTATATGTTTTTTTTTTTTTCAAGGCAATTAAATTATCAGCACATGCATGAGTTTGACAGAAGTTCTACATGTATGATTTATGTGTCACAATTACAACGAAAATAAAGGTGGGCATTCTACTGTTAGGTTATTATTTTCACAAATTTATTTAATTTATTTTATTAGCTCACCTGAGAAAAAGCTCAGGGTGAGCTATTGTCATCACCCTATGTCCGTCGTCGTCCGTCGTTCGTCGTCAACAATTAGTTTGTTAACACTCTAGAGGTCACAGTTTTGACCCAATCTTGATGAAACTTGGTCAGAATGTTTGCCTCTATGAAATCTAGGTCAAGTTCGATACTGGGTTACTTGGGGTCAAAAACTAGGTCACCAGGTCAAATCAAAGGAAAAACTTGTTAACACTCTAGAGGTCATAGTTTTGACCCAATCTTGATGAAACTTGCTCAGAATGTTTGCCTCTATTAAATCTAGGTCAAGTTCGAAACTGGGTCACTTGGGGTCAAAAACTAGGTCACTGGGCCAGATCAGCAGAAAACCTTAACACTCTAGCGGTCACATTTTTGAAGCAATCATCATGAACCTTGCTCAATATGTTTGTCTTGATGAGTTCTAGGATGTGTTTGAAACTGGGTCACGTGGGGTCAAAACTAGGTCACCGGGCCAAATCAGCAGAAAACCTTGTTAACACTCTAGCGGTCACATTTTTGAAGCAATCATCATGAATCTTGCTCAAAATTTTTGTCTTGATGATTTCTAGGTCAAGTTCAAAACTGGGTCACTTGGAGTCAAAAACTAGGTCACTGGGCCAAATCAGCAGAAAACCTTGTTAACCTCTAGCGGTCACATTTTTCAAGCAATCATCATGAATCTTGCTCAAAATGTTTGTCTTGATGAGTTCTAGGATGTGTTTGAAACTGGGTCACGTGGGGTCAAAACTAGGTCACCGGGCCAAATCAGCAGAAAACCTTGTTAACACTCTAGCGGTCACATTTTTGAAGCAATCATCATGAATCTGGCTCAAAATGTTTATCTTGATGATTTCTAGGTCAAGTTTGAAACTGGGTCACCTGGGGTCAAAAACTAGGTCACCTGGCCAAATCAGCGTAAAATCTTGTTATCACTCTAGCGGTCACATTTTTCAAGCAATCGTCATGAATCTTGCTCAAAATGTTTGTCTTGATGAGTTCTAGGTCAAGTTCGAAAGTGGGTCACTTGGAGTTGAGAACTAGGTCACCGAGCCAAATCAGCAGAAAACTTTGTTAACACTCTAGCACTCACATTTTTTAAGCAATCATCATGAATCTTGCTCAAAATGTTTGTCTTGATAATTTTTAGGTCAGGTTCGAAACTGGGTCACCTGGGGTCAGAAACTAGGTCACCTGGCCAGATCAGCAGAATACCTTGTTAACACTCTAGTGGTCACATTTTTCAAGCAATCATGAATCTTGCTCAACATGTTTGTCTTGATGATTTCTACCTCAAGTTTTAAACTGGGTCATTTGGGGTCAAAAACTATGTCACCTGGCCAAGTCAGCAGAAAACTTTGTTAACACTCTAGCGGTCACGTTTTTGAAGCAATCATCATTAATCTTGCTCAGAATGTTTGTCTTGATGATTTCTAGGTCAAGTTTGATTTCTAGATCAATGTACTTAGTACATGCATACATATTAGCATGGCCTCTTGAGTCATCCATATTTGACCTTGACCTTTATTTCACAGTCCATTAGACATACTACATTGTCTTACTTATCAATATAATCATTTTGAACTTTGATCAGAATGTTTGTCTTGATCAGTTCTAGACCAGGCTCTCAAAGTGTTATGTTGCTCAGGTGAGCGTTACAGGGCCATCATGGCCCTCTTGTTACAATTATCCCCTGACCAATAGGTTCAGGGGATATAGCGATCAGCATGGCGCCCGTCCGTCCGTAGACGCATCTTTGTGTGCTCCATAACTTCGATACCCTCGGACATATTTTGATAATATTTGGCAGGAATGTAGAGGAGGGCCAGTAAGCATGTCGCATGCAAGAGAGACAGCTCTCACTATCTTTGTTATGTAGTTATCTCCCCCGAAGCCGAAATCGTGTGCAGGCCATAACTCCGATACTGTTTGAGATAATTTGATGATATTTAGTAGGGATGAAGAGGAGGACCAGTAGGTATGTCCCGTGCAAGAGAGACAACTCTCACTTTATTCGTTATGTAGTTATCTCCCCTGAAAGAAATATTGTAGCCTCATCCTTGTGCGCTCCATAACTTTGATACCCTTAGACATACTTTGATAATATTTGGTAGGAATGTAGAGGAGGACCAGTAGGCATGTCGCTTGCAAGAGAGACAATTCCACTATCTTCATTATGTAGTTATCTCCCCTGAAGCCGAAATCTTCCGCAGGCCATAACTCTCATACTGTTTGAGAAATTTGATCATATTTGGTAGGGATGAAGAGGAGGACCAGTAGGCATGTCTCATGCAAGTGCGACAACTCTCATTTTATTAGCCATCTCCCCTTAAGCAGAAATTGTACTCATCCTTGTGTGCTCCACAACTTTGATATCTTAGACATATTTTGGTAATGTTTGGTAGGAATGAAGAGGAGGACCAGTTGGTGTGTTGCATGCAAGAGAGACAACTCTTACTGTCTTCCTTATATAGTTATCTCCCCTGAAGCTGAAATCTTGTACAGACCATTACTCCCATACTGTTTGTGATAATTTGTTAATATTTGGTAGGGATGAAGGGGAGGACCAGTAGGCATGGTAAATATAAGAGAGACAACTCTCACTTTATTTGTTCTGTAGTTATCTCCCCTGAAGCGGAAATCTTGTGCAGGCCAAAACTTTGATACCCTAAGACATATTTTGATAATGTTTGGTAGAAATGATGAAGCGGACCAGTAGGTAGGTTGCATGCAAGAGTGATAACTCTCACTGTCTTCGTTATATAGTTATCTCCCCTGAATCCGAAATCTTGTGCAGGCCATAACTCCCATACTGTTTGAGGTAATTTGATAATATTTTGTGGGGATGAATAGGAGGACCAGTAGGCATGTCGCATGGAAGAGAGACAACTCTCACTTTATTATGTAGTTAACCGCCCCTGAAGCCAAAATCTTGTGCGCTCCGTAACTTTGATACTCTTAGACATATTTTGATAATGTTTGGTAGAAATGAAGAGGAGGCATGTATCATGCAAGAGAGACAACTCTCACTTTCTTCCTGATGTAGTTATCTCCCCTGAAGCTGAAATCTTGTGCAGGCCATAACTCCTATTCTGTTAGAGATAATATGATAATATTTGGTGCAGGCCATAACTCCCATTCTGTTAGAGATAATATGATAATATTTGGTAGAGATAAAGAGGAAGGCCAGTAGGTGTGTCAAGGCCAGTAGGTGTGTTGCATGCAAGAGAGACAACTCTCACTTTCTTCTCCATTATGTAGTTATCTCCCATGAAGCCAAAATCTTGCGTTCCATAACTTTGATACCCTTAGACATATTTTGATAAAATTAGAGGCATTGCTATGGAACAGTAGGTGTGTCAAATGCAAGAGAGACAACCTCTGCTGTGGTTGTTTTCTAGCTACCTCCCCTGAATGAATTTCTAAGCTAAATTCTTGTGGTTTGAAATATTTTGATAATATTTGGTAGAGGCATAGATAAGGACCAGTAGGCATGTCGTGTTCAAGAGTACTCTCACTTTCTCCATTATTTTCTTATCTCCCCTGATGCCAAAATCTTGGGCAGGCCATAACTCCCACACTGTTTGAGATAACTCGATAATTTTTGGTAGGGACATATATCGGGTCAAGAAGGTGTGTAGCATGCAAGAAGGACGACTTTTACTCTGTTGATTTTTTACCCCAATAAACATACAGCAAGTTCCTTTACCTTTACAAGGCCTTTATTAGCTCACCATGAGCACTTCGTGGTCAGTCAATGTCCGTCGTGTGTCGTGCGGCATGCGGCGTCAACAATTGCTTTAAAAGCCTACTCGTCCTACACCCCTGGGCCAATTGACTCGATACCTGGTAGGAAGCATCGGGTCAACTTGTAGATTAAAAATAGCTAAAATCATGCCCATTGGATATCCAAGATGGCCGCCATCTTGAAAATCTATTTTTCGCTTCTCCTGAACCGAAAGGCCAATTGACTCCAAACTTGCTGGGAAGCATTGGGGTGACTTGTAGATCAAAAATAGCTTAAATCGTGCCGATCGGAAATCCAAGATGGCCACCATGTAGATGAAAAACAGCTAAAATAGTGTCGATCACAAATCCAAGATGGCCGCATAGTAGGAAGCATCAGATTGATGTAGATCAAAAACAGCTAAGATCATTTCCAATCATAATTCCAAGATGGCCGCCATCTTGAAAATCTATTTTGTCGCTTCTTCTCCTGAGCCGAAAGGCCAATTGACTCCAAATATGGTGGCCATCTTGAAAATCTTTTTTCCCTTCTTCTCCTAAACCCAAAAGCCAATTGACTTGACACTTGGTAGGAAGCATCGGGTGACATTAGCTCACCTGAGCACAAAGTGCTCATGGTGAGCTATTGTGGTCAATCAATGTCCGTCGTGCGTCATCAACAATTGCTTTAAAAGCCTACTACACCCCTGGGCCAATTGACTCGATACTTGGTAGGAAGCATCGGGGTGACTTGTAGATTAAAAATAGCTAAAATTGTGCTGATCCGAAATCCGAGATGTCCACCATCTTGAAAATCTATTTTTCGCTTCTTCTCCTGAACTGAAAGGCCAGTTGACTCCAAACTTGCTAGGAAGCATTGGGGTGACTTGTAGATCAAAAATAGCTAAAATGGTGCCGATCGGAAATCCAATATGGCCGCCATCTTGAAAATCTATTTTTCGCTTCTTCTCCTGAACCGAAAGGCAAATTGACTCCAAACTTGCTAGGAAGCATCGGGTTGACTTGTAGATCCAAACTAGCTAAAATCTTGCCGATATGGAAATCCAAGATGGCCGCCATAACAGCCGTCTTGAAAAGCTGTTTTTTGCTGCTTCTCCTAAACCCAAAAGCCAATTGACTCCAAATATGGTAGGATGCATCGACTTATAGATCAAAAATAGCTAAAATCATTCCAATCGGAAATCCAAGATGGCCGCCATGACAGCCATCTTGAAAATCTACTTTTTGCTTCTTCTCCTGAACTGAAAGGCCAATTGACTCCAAACTTCCTAGGAAGCATCGGGGTGAATTGTTTAAGCAATCATCATGAATCTTGCCCAAAATGTTTGTCTTGATGATTTATAGGTCAAGTTTAAAACTGGGTCACCTGGGGTAAAAAACTAGGTCACCTGTCAAAATCAGTGGAAAAGCTTGTTATCACTCTAGCGGTCACAGTTTTCAAGCAATCATCTTGAATCTTGCTCAAAATGTTTGTCTTGATGATTTTTAGGTCAAGTTGGAAACTGGGTCACTTGGGCTCAAAAACTAGGTCACCTGGCCAAATCAGCTAAAACCTTGTTAACACTCTAGCAGTCACATTTTTGAAGCAGTCATCATGAATCTTGCTTAAAATGTTTTGTCTTGAGTTCTAGGTCAAGTTTGAATGGGTCACTTGGGGTCAAAAACAAGGTCACTGGGCCAAATCAGCAGAAAACTTTGTTAACACTCTAGCGGTCACATTTTTTAAGCAGCAATCATGAATCTTGCTCAACATGTTTGTCTTGATGATTTCTGGTCAAGTTCGAAACTGGGTCACCAGGGGTCAAAAACTAGGTCACCTGGCCTAATCAGCGGAAAACCTTGTTAACACTCTAGTGGTCACATTTTTCAAGCAATCATCTTGAATCTTGCTCAACATGTTTGTCTTGATGATTTCTGTCAGGTTTGAAACTGGGTCACTTGGGGTCAACAACTAGGTCACCGGGGGGTGGTGGGGTGGTGCGAAGGTGCTGTGTATCTTACATCACTGGGGCGTCCAACTGATATTGGCTTACAGTTGGGCAAGGCCTGCTATCCTTGTAGTGGGTAAGGGTAGAGGGGGAATGTTTTTATTTCTTCTGTTTCTTCACTTTCATTCCTGTTCCTCTTTCTTCCCTGTCCCTCTCTTTCATCTCCTCTACTCTCTCTTCTATCTCTTTTCTCCCTTTCTCTGGGAGACGACACAAAATGACCCTCAAGGGTTGATGTGTCGTTAAACCCCAACACAAAACTAGGTCACCGGGCCAAATCAGCAGAAAACCTTGTTAACACTCTAGTGGTCACATTTTTCAAGCAATCATCTTTAATCTTGCTCAACATGTTTGTCTTGAAGATTTCTATATCAGGTTTGAATTTGGGTCACTTGGGGTCAACAACTAGGTCACCGGGCCAAATCAGCAGAAAACCTTGTTAACACTCTAGCGGTCACATTTTTGAAGCAATCATCATGAATCTTGCTCAAAATGTTTGTCTTGATGAGTTCTACATGTAGGTCAAGTTCAAAACTGGGTCACTTGGGGTAAAAAACTAGGTCACTGGGCCAAATCAGCAGAAAACTTTGTTAACACTCTAGTGATCACATTTTTTAAATAATTATCATAAATATTGCTCAAAATGTTGGTCTTGATGATTTCTAGGTCTAGTTTAAAACTGGGTCACTTGGTATCAGAAACTAGGTGACCTGGCCAAATCAAAGGAAAACCTTGTTGATGCTCTAGAGGTCACATTTTTGAAGTGATCATCATGAATCTTGCTCAAAATGTTTGTCTTGATGATTTCAAGGTGATGTATATTTTTCTGTCCAGTGACTTTCTTAAGTTTTTCCATTTAGGTCAGTTTCTCAGTAATTATTGGTCCTACAGAGTGATATTTGGTACTTGTGAAGTGTTTGTGTTTAGGTCAGTTACTCAGTAACTATTGCTCCTACAGCCAGTGATACTTAGTACATGCATACATCTTAGCATGGCCTCTTGAGTGCAGTCATCCATATTTGACCTTGACCTTTATTTCACAGTCCATTAGACATGCTTCATTGTCTTACTTGTTAATATAATTATTTTGAATTTTGATCAGAATGTTTGCTTTGATCAGTTCTAGATCAGGTTCTCAAAGTGCTATGATGCTCAGGTGAGCATTACAGGGCCATCATGGCCCTCTTGTTTTATTATTTTTATTTTTTTATTTATTTTATTTTTATTTTTTTTATATGTATGTGTGTATGTGTCAATATCACTTTATTTCTGTGTCACTAGTACCACTAGCTTATGTCTTTATCACTGTACGTGTACCCGACTTTTCACACTGAAGGGGACAGGGCTACTGATTAATCTCATATCACATTCACTAGTTAATTAAAATGTTAGGGAATTATACATGGCAATTTAAATATCAGCACATATATAGGTTTGAGAAGTTCTTAAATTTATATGTCACTTATACATTAGAGATAAGAGGGGTACTCTGCTGTGGGGTATTGTTTACAGATTTATTTCATATCAGTATCACTATATTTCTATTACATAGTGCACTTTCTTGTATCTTTATCACTGTGCATGAACTACTTAGTACTATTTAGGACAGGGGTTTAGGCTGATCTAGTGTCACTATCAATCTTATTACTAATATATTTTGGAATTATAGCATGGCGATTCAAACATCAGCACATGCCTAAACTTTATGTGTTATTTCCTCAGTCCTTTGATGGGAGTTTGGGGGAGGGGGCGGGGTGGGTTGGTTGATTGAATATAGCGTCTAGTTGCACCTCTTGAAAAAGCAAATAATTATTATAAATTTACTTCTAGACTTTAATAACAATCGCGTCTAGCAAGTTCTTCTATTTTTCTCATCCAATATTTTGCTAGAAGGGGTTTTGGATGAATTCCATCATTGTATACATTGTAGTTTATCAGGGCTTCCATTAACTTCCAGACTCAGGAAGTCCCAGACTTCCTACCCCTCAAATTTGGAAGTCCCACAGAAAAATCTAGGAAGTCCCACTTTTTTTCCGTGCAGCGGCGGTCTGCCCTTTCTTTAGTAGAACATAGGTTCTTATTTCAGTGTCACACAGAATCATCATGATATACGCTTCTCTTAGATGTGTTTTAAAAATGTCCTTATCGCTTATTAAAATTCGATCGCATCTTTTTGGAAAGCCAGTACTTGTATGTCGGACCTTAGAGAAAGCATCAACATTGGTACAACTTCGCATTCGTTTCAAAGCCCAGAGAAAGAAAAAAGAAAAGAAAATACATGAGGGAAAACACCCAAAACATGTTTTCTTAAAAATAAACTATGCTGAAATTATTTTACAGAAATGTATTTAATGAAATATTTGTTCGGATTGAAGCTGATCAACACGAGCGAACGAGTTGCTTACTTCACAAAAATTGCGGGAAAACGGCGCCGACTCGTGCAACAACAAACAAATTAAAGGCAGCTCTCGATGAAATACCAACAGCAAAACGTTCGTTCGCGGAGAAAAGCAAGCAAAACCATTGCAAATCGCCTATATTTAGACTTACTTTGCGTCTTTTCCGCGCTGGTAAACAGCGCAACCGGAACAAGGCTACGCATTTAGAAACGGGTTTTCCGAAATTTTTGACGAAAAATATGTTTTCTTTTCATCTGAAAAATTGCTTTTGTTGTCATGACAAACGTAAGCTTCTAAATTCGAGTAGATTTTAATTTGCGTTCTGTGCATAATTGTTATTTATTTATTTATAGAATTTCACTCGGCAATTTCCGGAAGTGTTGCAGACGACACACTTTCTTAGCAAAATAAAATAATTTAAGATTTTAAGACGTGAATATTAAAAAATAATAATGACTTCATATAATTTCAACGAATATTTTCGGGGTCGCAGTAGAAAATTTAATTATAAAAACATCAATAAATCAACTCAGCACGCGTGACAAATACACGCAGTGATCACGCAGCCATCAAAAGGGTGCCGCGACGCTTGACACGGCTGTCAATAAAACTCTCGCAAGCGGAAAGTGGGACGTCCTTAAAGCTCATTCAACACAGGTAGCGAATTTCCGGTAAGTAGGCGGGGCAAACATCATACAACTGGTTAAAAGTGGGCGGGCCTTTTGACAATTTTTGGACGTCTCGGGTATCGATTTCGGACGGACAAAAGGAATTTCGGAAGTCCGCGGTACGTCTTTGAAGTTCAATTTGGACGTCCGGTGGCAATCTCAGGGCGTAATATACGTCGTACGTCCGCTTAACGGAAGCCCTGGTTTATGTAATACTTTGTTCTTCTCCCTTTTGTACTGCGACTAGCCTTCAGATCCACACTAAATTTTGGTGCAATGGTTTGATTTTCTTTGTTTATATCTCTAATCTTTTTATTAAGTTTGTCAAGGGCCAGTATCAAGTCTGTGTCTTGATTCTTAAATTACTCTGGGTACCTGTGGCCAAGGTGCCTATTGAATTCTTTAATAGAAAAATAAGGCACTTCCAGCAAGACTAATTTTACTTTTCTGTTTGCCAGATATTTTGAAAGATTCTTCCAGATAATTTCTGTCTAAAGTCACAGTATTGCATCTCTTAGTCGTAAAATCACAGGTTCCTAACCAAACATACAGGGAAATAGGTCCATATTTCCTTACTTTTGTGTCAATTTTCTCAAATAGCCAATCTACAGCTACCTTTGTAGTTAGTCCCTTAACACTCCACCATCGAATTGCTTGACCAACTTTGCTCCTAACATGATTTTTGATATAGTTTCCTTTACTATCACTAAGCACTATCGCAATTCTTTTTCTTTTTGGTAAACTGTTATCCAAGTTTTGTGCTTTTGCTTTTTCAAGGTATTTTTTTATATTGAATGAATGATATGTTGTACATTCAATTTACCCATAATTACCTGGTACTTACACGAAACAAAATCATATGTACATAACAATGTGCCTCTATATTCACTTTTGCCCCATTAATCGAAAAACTAGTTGTTTATTCACATCGTTTTCACAAACTACCCTCGATTCAGTTTGTTGAAAATTGGCACCCTCACGACTACCGCCATTTTTCAATGTATCACTTTTGATTTCGTCGCCTTATTCCACGTTTGGGATGGGGCGGGCTGATATCCATACAAAAATTTACACAAACATCATTAAAACATCATTAAAAGTCAGTTATACACATCGACAATTTGAGTTTTCTAATTATCTGGTGGAGATACATCATAATTTCGATAATTTTTTCGCGCCACGTTAGAACAAGATGTCTGCTCGCCACATTTGAAGTGGGCGTGGCATCTGAATTTATTTAACATGGCAAGGATTAAAAAAAAATGTACCAAAAACAATTATACTTGAACTACCTTACCAAGTTAATATACCATTTTGATGCAAATGACCCTCATGGGTTGATCAGTCTTTAAACCTGAACTCATCATCATCATTGAACTACCGCATTTACTGTAAGTACTGGGACACCTTAACCCATTTACATTTAATGGACTCTTCTACTATAACTCTTTGGACCAGTCTATTTCCAACAGCAAGGTGTCTGGTTTGTTATTACTTTTTTTTATAGAAATTCCTGTAGTTAATGCACACAGTGTAGGCCTTGATCAGATGCCACATTCTGCACTGTTTGCAGTTACACTTTTAGGGGTCTTTAGACTAAATAAAATGAGTAAACTTTCTGCTATACTTGTCTTAGTACATCTGACTACATATCCATGAGTATAAAATAGCTGGATGGGCGGTACACAGTGTAGATTGTGATTAGGTGCTGCAGAATGCAACATCTGCTCTTAGTGATCATGATCTGCACAGTTTGCTCAGGCCTGAATTTCCATTACGGTACTTTTGCCAACAATGTTACATAGAACCCAGCTGATAATTATATTATTTTGTCAATCATATATCTAAATTGGCTATTTCTTTGACAGCAAATCCAGCACCCAACAGCCTCGCTGATAGCACGAGTAGCCACAGCCCAGGATGACATCACTGGTGATGGTACCACGTCTAATGTTCTCATCATTGGCGAACTTCTGAAGCAAGCTGACCTTTACATCTCAGAAGTAAGTATGAATCATAGGTCTAGATAAGAGTAGATACCAGGTAAATATTTTTCTTGTTTCTCCATGAAAACATAGGTTGTGGGTATTCATTAGAAGTACCTCACCAAGGCACGATCCTACTGTTGAAACGGGATAGAGAGTTTGTCCAAATGGTCATGCTCCATTGACTCATGCCTGTATATGGTAAAATAATGATAATAAAAAATAAAGCAACACATTCTCCTTCAGAACCAAGAACTGATCAAATGTGATCCTTCCATTCATTGCAATGGCAGGATTGGAAAAATGTTGCATAACAACTGCATCTGCATATCTGCAGTGGCTATTCCACTTAGGTGAGCAAGCCTTGGTCCGTGGGCCTCTTGTTCATTTTCGTATCTTGCTATGATATCTTAAATGTGTGGGGTAACTTCATATGCCTTGCTTAGTGTACAGCTGGTTAACCGTTTCTAAATGTCATTTTCCTTCAAAGGGATGGCATTCAATCATGATTATCTTAACATATTTTAATGAATTCATTGACAATATACAGATGTATCAGAAGTCCTGTTATTCTGAGAATGCATGAAGACAAAATAATTCATTTCACCATGTTTTATAAACTAAGCCTGGTAACAAGCAAAATAATGCACACTGGATAATTTGAATGGGGGCCAAATATGGCCCTTATCATACCAGGTCCTTTCCCTTCCTACAGTCTATACAGATTAAGCAGAGAATTTGACATTTGCTTAGTTCTTTTAACCCTGGATAATTTATTGTTTTATGTATTGTATTTCAACAGTTATTCATTACTTTTTGCAGGGTCTGCATCCAAGGTTGATTACAGAAGGCTTTGAGCTGGCACGTAACAAAGCCCTTGAGGTTCTAGAAGAAGTTAAAATCAAGAAGGAGATTGACAGAGACACCCTGATCCAGGTCGCTAGGACATCACTGAGGACAAAAGTGCACCAGGAGCTTGCTGACCTGCTCACTGGGGTATGTATGATTACTAGGGCTGATTATCAAGCCAAATATGACTATCAAGATATCACTTTCAGAGAAACCCCTCTCGATACTGTTACCTTCAAGCATCTGATATCACGCTGCATCATGATACTATCACCATCTCCAAACTACTCGGTATTTTAATGAATTCAGTCCATTTTTAAAGACGGGACTGCCTGTGAAGATACTTAACATTACTGCCCTCTCAAATAACAGCTTTGCCACCATTTTAATAAACATTTTTGCAAAGCGAAGTCCATTTTATTTTTTTTAATTTAGACAAAAAAGCTTTAGAATGGTATTACAAAAACTATCAAAACTATCGATAGTTGAAGAGACTATCAGCGATTGTTATTGATAGTCCAAAACACTATCACAACAGCACTGTCATGGCAGTAGCTGTCATGATTCATGATGATATATATTGATGTATCGTTACACCCCTAGTTATTATGAATGCTACACTGACATTTGGCTGTGTCAAGTGAAAAAGTGCCTTGAATGTGCTCAGATTCAGATCCAATGGGCCTTCTCCATTCATACATTCTGTAGTATCAACACAGTCTGATCTGGGCCTTCATGGTCTGAACATGACTTGAAGTCACATTATCGCTTGGTGGGATCACATAGAAGCTTACACAGCTTTAATGAAAACTCAAAGTGCAGAATTATTGACAGTAATTTATGCAGTTTATATGTCTAGTTGTCAGAGTAACAACACAACAGGCTCTTGTTAGTTTCTGGGGAAAGAATGTGCACAATAGTGGTTAACCACTTAGAGGACTAAGCCTGCCCAGTAAAAGTGTGGTTAGGCAAACTGACCACGCTTGACATAACCCCATTGGGTTGACTTGGCCATAACAGCACTTGGTATGACCGCATTGGGTTGACTGGTCTGTAAAACCTCAACACAAACAAAACAACATGACGAAAATTATCTTTGGAATGTCTGTTTAACTTGGATAATTGTAAAGTTTCCTCAGGTATCAACCTTTAAAAAGCATCTTTTCTGATGCTGTAGTAGTGGTCTTGGATTTTATCTTTTTAACAATATTTCAGATATACATGTAGTTTGACGTGTCCTGGTGGCCAAGTCATTAGCACTCCAGACTTCGGATCACGAGGTCAACTCATGACTGTATGGCGCCTCATTGCACTGAGCCTTTCATTATCACCCTCCCATCTTCTCAATATGATAAGAATAATGTTGAAAGGGATGTAAAACACCAAACCATCATCATCTTCATCATGCTCTTAAAGGAAAGAATTTGCTCATATTGGAAGGAAATTCTTTCCTGTAAGAGTAGTCGCCCTTTTTGAAAGGTTTCAAGTTCTAGAAGGCAACTTTCTGTATGCAAAATTTTTCTCACTTTGCGAAATGGTTGCAGTCTTACAGGTGTATCGCTTCATATTAACCCTTGTCATGCTGAATAAATTGATATGCCATGCCCATTACTAATTATTAGTCGATGAGATTACTTAATCCAGATTGTGGATATAAATTCATATACTGAATGACAAACAGTGCAGATCCAGATCAGTTGGCTTCTTCAGAAGCCAGCTGATCCTGGATCTACACTGTTTTCAAAGGCAGGGTAAATCCAAGTTCAGCAATTCAAGGGTTAAGACTCCATCAAGGTATCCTTACTGGAGTAATGTGATGTTCGAGGTTAAGATAGTTTGCTCTATGAATGTATCAGCTTCAGATAAGGTGCTTTTTGTCGCAACTGCTTTAGCAAATATGAGTGACATAGACATCACTTTTTGGCATTGGCGTTGGTGTTGTAGTGGTTGTCTGTGTCGACAATGAGGTTTTTGAATTTACCTCCGTTTCTCAAACACCAAGGCAAAATTTTAGGCTAATGAAACTTCATACACATATCCGCCTTGATCCACCCTGCCCACTGCCACTGATTTCTACTTACCATGACCTACTTTTTATGTATTGCTAAACAGTGTTTATTGCTAAACAGTGTTTAGCCTGTGCGTTTTAACTCCGTTTCTTGAACACCAGCAGTCACGACATAGCCATTCAGGGAATTTCTTGTTTCAATAAAAAAATTGCTTGTACATGTATTCTTCTTATTATTGCTTCATGAAAACTATGTTGTGAATTGGAAGTGCCTCTGTTTTCTTATTTCTCCATAAAAATATATATTGTGAGTACTTATAAGAAACGTCTAGCCTTTGAATTATATGTTCTGTTTTCAGCATTTAGTTGATGCGGTATTAGCCATTAAGAAGGACAAAGAGCCAATTGATCTTCACATGGTAGAGATCATGGAGATGCAACATAAAACAGACATGGATACCACGTGAGTACAAATGCACTTGCATTTATATCGGAATTGTTTGAGTGGGCACAGGAAGACCCACATAATGATATATATGCAATGTGGCTCTGATCAGATGCTGTGTCCTTTAGTGTCTGATCTGGGTCTTCTCTTTTTGCCAATGGCCTGAATGTCACGTCACAGTTCAGGTTTTACAGATAACCTATCAACAGCACTCTTGACATCACAGCAACAAGAATAGCTTGGCTAGAAGTAACCGTTAGCTCATTTCATCTAACGCGAGGTTTGATTATATTGGTCATTGACAATCACATAGACAACGACCATAAGGGAATTTTGGCGTTTGTATACTATGGCTCGATTGTAAACAATCGCCCAAAAAATAATGAAAAAGAGTTACCAGGATATATCTATTATACCGAGAAGGCATCTGCGTAGTGTGGTATGGTTCAGCATCTAATCATTTTCTTTAGCATGCTGTGAAATTCTTTAGAAATGCAGTGGGCTCAAGCGCTTGACAAAGGACCCTGATTACAGATGTACACGGTGCCAGGGAACTGCACGCCCCTTGGATGGCAGACCACAGAGGGAAGTCAGTCGTATCTGACAAGCTGGAGGTGGTAGCTTCCTTTTGCTACCTAGGAGACATGCTCTCAGCAGCTGGTGGCTGTGAACTTTCAACCACAACACGTGTGAAAACAGCCTGGAAGAAGCTGCTACCAATTCTCTCTTCCTGCCACCTCTCTTTTAAGACACGTGGCTGTGTGTGTGCGGAGTGCAATGCTCCATGCCAGTGAGACTTGGTCATTGACAAAGCCAAACCTCCAACGTCTGCAGTGAAATGATAGGGTAATGATCAGACAGATCTGCTATGTCAAGCCACAAGACATTGTCACCACCAGATCCAATGAGCTACTTGTGTGGCTTAGCATTGAGGATCTGGACGTCATTCTGAAGGAGAGAAGGCTCCGCTGGTATGGACATGTGGAACGCTCCAATGATGCAGTCAAGACAGCCTTCGACATACAGGTTGATGGAAAGCGAGCACCAGGGAGGCCCAAGATGACATGGAAGCAGCTGATAGAGAGGGATTGCAGAGTGGAAGTTCTCGGCTATCGACCCTCATGATGGACATACCTGGAGATCTGGTGTGAGATCTGCCATGCATGCAGCAAGCCAGCTACCTGGAAGGGGGCCCTCTGATGTGGATGTTGCCCCTGTACCTGCACGTTAATAAAAAATCTGATGGTGATGATGATGCTGAATTTCAGAATAAGGGGTCTTTGTAGATATAAATAATAATAACATAAAATAAATAAATAAATACATAAACTTGGTAAGTAGATCAACATGCACATGCAGCCTGTCTCGGTGGCTCAGTTGGATGCACGTCTGACTGGTGATCAGGAGGTTGTGGGTTCCACCCCTGCTGGGTTGGCAACATTCTTTTGTGGAGATTGATCATGAAATACTTTCTATGGTCATTCTCTTCCTTCCGCTGATTTAAGAAGGGCAGTTGTCATTTTCGTGTGAAAGAAGGAGCACAGTACTGGTTAACCACTTAGAGGATTTAGCCTGCCTAGTAAAAGTGTGGTTAAGTAAACTGATCATGCTCGACATGATCCTGCTGGGTTGACTGAGCCGTAAAACCTTAATGCAAATAAACATGCACACACAGACATTTGTTATGTTGTTTATCTATTCCATGATAAGGAGACTATTAGAAAATGTGGTATTTCTTTTATACAAAATAAGTTTTTCCTTAAAAAAATTAATATTATTGCAATCATCTCAACAGCTCTGATTAAATGGTAAGCCATAAAACACATTCCTGGTTAGAGCATTCTATTCAGCCTTAACCCTTGCCTTGCTGAATAAATTAAGCTGCCACGCCCACTTCTAATTTCCAGCCAATCAGATTACTTGATCTGTGTTTTTGATAGAAATTAACATATTTAATGACAAACAGTGTAGATCCAGATCAGAAGCCAACTGATCTGGATCTACACTGTTTGCTAAGACAGGGCATGTTGTATTCAGCAAGAGAAGGGTTAAAATGCTAATCACAGTCACATTTTGAAATAGTTGATTTATTGTTTTTCAGTGAAAATGAGGATTGATGTTTCATGTGCATTGTCTACCAAGTAGATGATTCACATGAAATATCTAGCCTTATTTTCTCAAAGAAATAACAGCCCTCAAAAATGTTTCAGAAAGGCATCTGCTGCAAATGTAATTGGCCCTTTAAGGGTTAAGACAGAGACTAGCTACTGTCCTTTCGACTTCACTCGGAAAGACGTTTTTCGCTTGGCGTTTTATTTTAAATGAAAATATTTTGTTCTGATTGACCATATCTTATCAGAAACCATTTGTCTTTTCTGTTTCTGTGTTTTGTTCTCAAATATGTACCCTAAAATTAAATTTATGGCCAAAAATTGGTCTGACCTATGCAATTTCTATAGTAAAGCGATTTTTTTGAATTTTTGATTAAGAAAATAATTTTCATGCTTCTTTGCAGAATTTGAATTATTGATGTTTCACAACAATACAGTGAAAATTTCAGAAAAATTGAACAAGCAGAACTTGTTGAAAATCTGCTTCAAAATTACCTACCCTACAGATTTCTGCATAATTTGCATTCATTTTTACTATGGGAAAAAGTGAAAATATTTGATATTTTAAAAACCAATGACTAGAATAAAAGTTTTGGTGCATATGTAGTTACGACAAATGGTTTTGCATTAAATCACGACAAAAGTTTGCAAATTGTCGTCTTCTGTGTAAAGCGCCAGGCAAAAAACGACTTTCCAAAAGATGTTGAAAAGACAGTAGCTGAATGTACTTGTCCAAGTTTTACAATTAGTACATTAAGGAGTTGAGCTGTCCAAATATTTGGGGTAATTATGCTAGTGCAGACCCTTATCAGTCTACTTTGCATTGTTTTTCCCTCTATGACTCTGTCCCATGTATTAAGCTAATCATGGTATCATAAAAATATATTTTGACTTGTGCTTTCATATTTCAGTTTGGTTAAAGGTATAGTGTTGGATCATGGAGCTCGTCACCCAGACATGAAGAAAAGGGTTGAAAATGCTTATATTCTCACCTGTAATGTCTCTCTCGAGTATGAGAAAACGTAAGTTATTGAGGCATGTCTTATTGCAAGATTCCTTAGTATATGCGTGGTAAAAATATATTTTCATGTACTGTTTTGGAAATAGTTAAGAGTTTCCCCTAGCCCCTTTTTGCATGATGATGCGCCATGCCCGAATTAGCCAGCTCCACTTGTGCCATACCCTTTTTGCCCCCAAAATAATGTCTGATTGAGTCTGCATGTTTTCAGTTAACCATTTATCTATTAAAACATACAACACTTTTGATGTCAGCTTGTGCTCAGTTCTTCAAATATTACAAGCAATAAGTGGCTTTCAAATAGAATTTCCGACCTATGATCAAGAAGTTGCTGGTTTGACACCACTCACCCCCTCCCCCCACCCCCCACCCCACCCCTGCCCCCCAGCCCCCTAGGTCGGCAGCATTTTTTCATGAAGATTGATCATGAAATATTTTCTGCTTAGAGGACTAAGCCTGCTAGTAAAAGAGTGGTAAGGTAAACTGACTGCAATTGACATGACCCCAGTGGGTTGACCGGGCCATAAAACCTCAACACAAACAAACAAAGAAATAGAATTTCAATGTTGGATGTCATCAACTTAAAGCTTTATAGAAATCTTTGGTCTTTTTTAAGCAAAAAAAATATTCCCAATAGTTATCGCAATAGTATTGCAGTAGGAACCTACAATGGTAATAGTATTGCAGTCGTGCTTTTGGCAATAGTAATACACTACAACCTCTTTATAACACGGTTCGTTATAACATGGTTTTGGATATAACACAGTTCAAAGATGGATCCCAAAAATGTATAGATTATATTGAAAAATGACCATAAATGGTCATTTTTCAATATAATCTATACATTTTTGTTTGGATATAACAGGGTTGTTTAACTAACACGGTTTATGCTATGGGCCCCAACAATAGTGTTATAAAGAGTTTGTTGATTTACTCAGAGTACTTGCTTTCTTCCCTGTGCACTAATCCCAGTCTGAAAAGTGATCTACTTCAAAAGGTAAAAAGTCTTTCCTTTTAGAGCAGATCCCTTTTCAGAAAGGAGGCAAATACAGTTTAGTAGAGTTGCCACCCCTGAGAATATCCATTGCTATTAAATTTAGTCTGCTTATATTTGACTAAAACCTGTTTAATTCTGATAGAATACTCTTAGCTTTTCCTGAAATTTCAGAGAGGTCAACTCTGGGTTCTTTTACAAGAGTGCAACGGAAAGAGAAAAACTCATTCTAGCTGAGCGTCAGTTTATTGATGAACGTGTTAGAAAAATTATTGCCCTGAAGAAGGAAGTTTGTGATGGTACAGACAAAGGATTTGTTGTCATAAATCAGAAAGTAAGTCATGAACAATGGGAACAAACTTAAAAGAGTAGTTCATAGTTCCAGCAAAAGGTATTGATATTTTTTATGCTCCACCATTTTCAATGGGGGAGGGGTGGGTGCAATTAGTATCACAGCTGTTCGTCCATACATCTGAACTCGGTGTGTCGGTACGTCGGTATGCCCATACGAAAAATGGTTTCCGTTTGATGTCTTTTGAAAAGATTAAAGTATTGGATTCATTTTTTGTACACAGGTATATAATCATAAAACATAGGTCAAGTTTGATTTGGAGTAAAATCCACCATTCATTATGGGAATTATAGCTCTTTTTTTCAATTTCGAAAAAAGGTTTTTGTCTGATATCTTTTGAAAAGATTAGTATATTAGATTCATATTTTATACACAGATATATAATTATTAAATATAGGTCAAGTTTGATTTAGGGTAATATCAACCAATTATTATAAATTTTAATGAGTCAGAGTTTGAGGGCCCTTCTCTACGAATACTGAATATGTTCCTGAGTTCTTTTGTGCAGTTCGTTATTATTCATGTTTGCTTACAGGGAGTAGACCCAATGTCTCTAGATATGCTGGCAAAGGAAGGTATAGTAGCTCTGAGGAGAGCCAAGAGACGTAACATGGAGAGATTGACCCTGGCCTGTGGTGGTATAGCCATGAACTCAGTGGATGACTTGACAGCAGATTGTCTTGGCTATGCTGGTCTCGTGTATGAGCATGTGCTGGTAAGTCAGTTTCATACTGAAGATGGCAGAGTGGAAATGAGGCTGGTAGATTTCTTATTTTGTCAACAGCAAAGGCTCAATGGGATAATTGTTCATTTCCTTGAAAATCTACCTAGAAAAGGTTTGGAACAAGCACTTTAGACATAAATTCTAAGAACTGTTATATTAACCCATTTATGTCGAGCTGCCTCTTCTGCCTCAACTTGCTCTGTTTTCATTAGCAGGGTGTCTGATTAGTTTTTATTATAGTAATGCTTTATAGAAACTCCTGTATTTAAAGCAAACAGTGTAGACCCTGATCAGATGCTGCATAACAAAAAAAAAAAACCAACAAAAAACAGTAATGTATTTATTTCATCTGATGCAAATTTCTGTAAATCAGTGAAATCCCTGAGAGACAGCAGGTAAAAAATTCCAGAATTGACACTAATTAAGAATGGACACATTTTCTTCTTGCTGCCAAACATTTCGGTCAAATGAAACACCACTTTTGAGTAACATTCTTATCAAGAGTGCTAGTTGTAGTTACAGTGGTAATGGCAGCTTCAAATTGTAATGACCCGCCCTTTAAGGCTCCATATTCCTCAAAAACAGACAATTTTTATCCAAGAAAGGTTTACTAAATTGATATATGGTATTAATACAATCATTAAATGTGGCATCTGACAGCCTGTAAAATTTCAGTTAGTCTCTTGTTTTTGACTGGATAAAAAATGAAATTTTTTCTTGTCCTATCTCTGAAATAATGTTGCCAACATTAATTCAGAGATACAATAAAAAATCATTTCCAAAAACGAGAGACTGAAATTTTACAGGCTGTAAGGTGCCACATTTTATGATTGTATTGATACCATATATTAATTTAGTAAACTTTTCTTGGATGATAAAATGTCTATGTTTGAGGAATATGGAGCCTTTAAACTGCTAATCACAACTGCAGTAGCTGACATTTTGATTTTTTTTTTAATTTTTCAGGGAAAATAAGACTTGACATTTCTTGTGTCTGCCTAACAGATGATTCACATGAAATGTGAAGATTTATTTTCTCTGAAAAATGATTTAAAAGAAAAGTCATCTGAAACATTTTTGTATTTTTTCCAGTAAAATAAGGCTTGACATTTCATGTAAACCATAAATAAATCATGTGAAAAGCCACGTCTTTTTCTGTGAAAAATAAAAAAAAACAACTAGAAAAACACCTGCTGCAGTCATAGGCCTAGATAAGAGTTGGTAACAGTTTAATATTTTTCTTATTTCTCCACGAAAACATATGTTGTGGATACTCATTAGAAGCGCCTTGGCAAGGCGCTTCTAATGAGTACCACAACATGTTTTCGTGGAGAAATAAGAAAAATTTCAATACTTTTGGATTGAAAAAAGTGCCTTAACTAGAGCTATGTGCAATTTTGCTTAGGGTCATAAGGGTTAAGCCAGTATTTGCACTGATAAAGCTATTTTATGACAGGGTGAAGACAAATACACCTTCATCGAGCAGTGTAGGCATCCAAAGTCCGTCACATTACTCCTGAAAGGACCCAACAAGCACACCCTGACCCAGATTAAAGATGCCATACATGATGGTCTCCGAGCTGTGAAGAATGGTATAGAAGATGAATGTGTTCTGCCAGGAGCCGGAGCATTTGAAATTGCTGCATATCAGGAATTGATGAAGTTCAAAAATGAGGTCAAAGGTCGTGCAAGATTAGGTAATTGAATTTTGGATGTAACTGGAACATTATAAAGCCATTTTTAGTTATTAATCATAAAGTTTAACTTGAAAAAAAAAGAAAGAAACATTTTTCATGTTCAGATAAGTATGTTTGCATGTTGCCAATAGCTTTTATTTTGGATTTTTTCTAGTATGTTTACTTAATTATCCCCTTGTTGGGTCACTGGGGGGAAAGGTCTACCACCTACCCATCTGTCAGTTTGTCCATAGTTCCATCTTAAAAAAATTTGATACAGTGATCTTGAAAACTTCATTGCAGTTTCATGAAACTTTACATATCCGAACCAGGCTATGATATGTTTAGGACTGTTGTTTTGATTTATTGGTTGGACAGTTATTGTGGTTGCTGTGATAGCACTGATAGAGGACTGTATTTCTTTGCAGTACTTGAGCATCTTATGTTAAAATAATGATTTGATATATTTTTTTTTACACAGTTCACCAGTCATATGTTGTGGGCACCTAGTAGAAGCGCCACACCATGGCACTTCTAATGATTACCCACTGTATGTTCTTTTAAAGGGATAAAAAATTGTCCAGAATTGTCATCAAATGCTCCTCCTTTTGTAAATTTTCTGCATGATGATCTTACGAGATCCCAGAACATTGTTTGGAGAAACAGAAAAAATATTTATCAAATAGTATTCATTTTAATGTTATCACACTTATATAAGGCAGTTTTTTTCAACAGAAACATTGGATGAACAAACCCAAAAGCAACAGAAACATTGATATTTTTCTTATTTCTCCTGGAAAACGTATGTTCTAGGTACCAATAAGAAGCGCCTTGCCAAGGTGCTTCTAATGGGTACTCAAAATATGTTTTCGTTGAGAAATAAATATATTGTGCAGATCCCCAACCCCCCACCCCTCCTCATGTTGAGCTATATATGTTTTTTTGTTATTTTAGGTGTTCAAGCATTTGCAGATGCTTTGCTTGTGATTATTAAAGTTTTAGCTCAGAACTCGGGTCTGGATCCCCAGGAAGCCATTGTCAAACTACAAGAAGAGTACACAGGCCCTGGACAGGCAGTAGGTCTGGATATAAAAACAGGTAAAAGTCAAAACCCAAGCAGAGTCTTCCAGTATTCCAAATACATAGTTCCAGATCCAGATAAGGCAGTTTGTTTTTTTTAGCCAAAAGTACTGGGTCCAGTTGTTCAGAACATCGTTTGCTTAATAAGCTTGTTAGTGGTCAAAATGTAAACTGCTCTAGGTACATTATCAAATTCATAGGTATTTTTGCTGAAAAAACCTGAGTAGCTTTTGCAAATGCAAAAGCTACTCACATTTTTCAGCAAGTATTAGCATATATGCCACATTTAGTGATCAAAGTTTTAACGCTACATTAACTAATGACATTGTTAGTTTTGAACAACTGGGCCCTGATATTTTGCTTATTTTCACAAAAACATACGTTGCGGGTACTCATTAGAAGCACTGTAATGAGTACCACAACATGTTTTCATGGAGAAATAAGAAAAAGGATATGTGGATAACCCCTCTTATCTGGAGCTATGCAAATAGGAAGGTAATCTCAGAATAACTGATCCAAGTCATGTGAAAATGTGCCATAGGGGTATGTGCGGACAGCAAAGGCCCAGATCATCTCTACAGTCTGATCAGTGCCTTTTCTGTCTGCTAAAACAGAATCATTGGATACTCTAGCATTGTATTTGTCAGTCTCTGGTGAAAGAATGTGCACAAGTTCTGGTTAATCACTTAGAGGACTAAGCTTGCCAAGGAAAAGGTATGGTTAGGTAAATTGATCAGCTTGACATGACCTTTATAGTATTGACTGGGTCAGTACTCCAAACCAAACCCAAATTATTTTATTGAAGTACAAATGTATAGCAAAAGGTCCCTATCCAATTGTGTGGCTTCATCTGCTGATCTAGATCTTCACGGTTCCATATACCACGTAGAGAACTTGAGAGACTTCTTTATGACTTGCAGCTATAGTCTATGCTGTAGTAGTCGGCCTCGGTGGCTCAGTTGGATGCGCGACCAACTGGTGATCAGAAGGTTGAGGGTTTGCCCCCACCCAGTCGGCAACATTCTTTCGTGGAGATTTGACCTTGAAATATTTTCTGCAGTCACTCTCCCTTCCGCTGATTCAAGATGGGCAGTTGTCAGTTTCTGGCAATAGAATGTGCACGACACTGGTTAACAGCTTTGAGAACTAAGCCTGCTCAGTGCTGTAGTAAGAAAAATCATATCTGAACAGTGATAGTACATACTATAGTGGCATCACATGACCATACCATAGTTACTGTGCCTTAAACCATGGTAACTGGTTTCTAGATGCTGTCGGGTAGTGACTAGTATGTTTTTTGGGGAGAAAAGCAAAGGCCAAGATGATACTTTGCGCATGGGCAGGATGATCTGAATCTGCCCATTTTGCGCATGTTCGAAGTGACTTTTCACTTCATGTGGCCCATATAATATCTATATTATGTATACAAAGAAATGTTTTGAGTAATTAGATGTCCTTGTTAATTTCAGGGGAAGCTCTAATTCCTATAGATGTTGGAATTGTTGATAATTACAGAGTTAAAAAACAACTTTTACACTCGTGGTAAGTAATTACAGGAAATATTGTCTCAAGACACTTACCTTTACAGTCAATGGATAAGCTTGAAAGATTTTCTGTCATGATGCAAAGGAGATAACATGAAAACGGGCAGTAGCCTCCCCAGTATTTGAAGCTATTAAAAATGATAACTGTTTAAGGGAGGAACATGGGGTGGGGGCAAATTAAGACTAGCCCCTTTTAAGAAGGGAGGCAAGTATTTCCATAATGAACTTGAGGTGGCCCCACCCCACTGAGGTAGATAGCTAAACCTACCAAAAGTATTTGTCTGGACACTCACTTATGGCTGTGTCATCTACCAACATGTTACTATGACCTCATAGCTTTAGATAAGAGGGGTATCATGTAATTATTTTTCTTATTTCTCCACAAAAACATATTGCAGGTACTCATTTGAAGCGTCTCAGGGAGGCGCTTTGAATGAGTACCCACAACATTTTTTTTGAGGAGAATAAAGAAAAATATCAATACTTTTTGGTCGAAGAAAGCACCTTATCTAGAGCTCTGGACCTATATAGCAAGAACAGTATGATCAGAATCTGCACTATTTGCCATTCTGCTAGCCCTTCAAATGTATCTCCAGATAGCCAAATGCACATACAAAGTTTAGGATAAATATTGTAAGGAGTTAAAATGTCTAAGTATTGAGAGTCAGTACTTAGTGAAAATACAGCATTTCAGAGAGCTTATACAACAAAAGTAGAAATTAGAATGGAAGAAAACCAATGTTTGTATTACTATTCCTCATTTTAGAATTGTAGTATTAGAAGCAAGAATTATTGATAAAAAAAAAAAACACACATACACTAAGAAAAAAAAAAAAAGAAAACACTTAACAACCTATCCTTTTAACAGAAGAATGTGTAAAAACGATAAATAATAGAAATGTAGGAGGCAAAAAAGCATGGTTTGAAAATTAATGAAATAACTCTCAAGGCAAAAGCTGCTGATAAATTGATATTTTTCTTATTTTTCCCAGAAAACAGCTTTTGATAATCATGTTTTCTGGGAAAAATAAGAAACATACAAATTTTTATTCTCCTGAATTAGCCCAGAGAGTGGTAAAGGTTAATAAAATTTGAAGGGTAGAAAAAAATGAGTCTGTATTACAAGACTTACACTCTTTCTTTCTTTCTTTCATTACGTGTTAACCTCCAAGGAGGACACAGACGGGTAACATGTATCTTTTATGTTTCAGTACTGTGATAGCAACCAATCTTTTACTGGTGGATGAAATCATGAGAGCAGGGATGTCGTCTTTGAAGGGATGATGAAGAATTTGCATAGTTTATTTAATGTCAGAGTTGTGGCATGGGCAAACATTTCTTTATCATATGTTAACAGTGAAGACTCAATTCATGTCTGCAGTCAAATACACTGAACCCTCGTTACAATGACAGCATTTGTTCCCAAAGATGTTGCCATTATAATGAATTTGCTATTGTAAAGAATCAATAATGGACAGAATAATATGTAAAAAATGCCTTGTTTTATTCTTATTTCCGCATATAACATATGTTTTGGATATTTGTTAGAATCGCCTCATTGAGGCAATTCTAACAAATATCCAAAACATATGTTGCTTGAAGTTTCAGTGCAATGTTCTTGCATAATTTTTTGATAACCATCACCCCTTGAGCGAAGGTTTCGTGACATTCAAATTGTCATTATAATGAATGTTGTCATTGTATCGAGTGTCGGTATAAAGAGGATTTGGGCCTCATCAAGTGAAAAAGTACCTTTGAACATACACAAAATGCACAGATTCAGATCATTTTGTGCATCCATAAAGTATCATCCGGGCCTTTGTAGCATCCAATAATTTTGGTAGAGAACACTGAAGTCTCTGATCAGACCGCCTGGATGCACAGGCTGATCAGGGCCTTTGCTGTCTGCATAAACTTGGAGACACGTTTTAGCAGGGCGCTGCCAATTTAATATATATGAGTCTTAGAGGCTTGTGTTAAGGGAAATGCAAGTTTCAGAGACTCCCAAAAAATGCCTTGGGACTTCCAAATAATGAAGCTTGGAAGTCAGGGCCTCCAACTTTAAACATATAGTGCCATTTATTTTGCACATTTAGCATGAACTATTTTATTTAACAGTTTATAAAGAAGAAATTAACATACTCATAAAAATAGTGTAAAATATGAAATTTTAAGTTCAGCTGTAATTCCAGACAAAAATGCGAGGAAGTTTTGGGACTTCCTGTTTCTGAATGTTCAAGTGCTGCAGTGAGTGGAAGATTCTCCAAACAAAAATTGACCTCATAATGTATCATATGCTACCTGCAGAGAAGTATGTTGGTCTGTGCATCAGAGCACTCGGATCAGGGTCTATGGTCTGTGCTGATCACTAACATAAATGCAAGAATCCTGAAGAAATATATTTTTACTCTGAAGGGCTCATCCTATACAATCTAGGTGGTTCCAATACACTGTACTGGCAAAAAATTAAGACTTGCCAAGATTCATAGCTCTAGACAAGAGGGCGTATCATTGGAAAAAAATTCTTATTTCTCCATGAAAACGTGTAGTGGGTACTTACCAAAAGCGGCTCTGTGGTGCTGTGCTACTAATAAGTATCCATAACCTATTCGTGGAGAGATAAGAAAATATCAATATTTTTGGTTGAAAAAAATGTGCCTTATCTGGAGCTATGAGATTGGTTCTGTTCACATATTTTGTGAATGTTTACCCATATCATAAGTTAATTGTTCTGTCTTATGTGTGCTTTTCTACTATGAATGATCAAACACTGCATGTACCAAGAAAGTGAAATCCAATAATAGCCTGCACTGCCACGTCATTCATTGTTTTATTATCTACAGAAAAAAAGTTGTCTTGATAACTGACTGTTTGTATATGGATGCTGACATTATGCAATGGGTCCACACTGTGCTTATGGCTATCTGTCCAAGTATTTTTATATGTAGGTTAAATCAAGTCCACACAAACT
This sequence comes from Anodontia alba, assembly GCA_964016985.1. Taxonomy (NCBI): domain Eukaryota; kingdom Metazoa; phylum Mollusca; class Bivalvia; order Lucinida; family Lucinidae; genus Anodontia; species Anodontia alba. The sequence continues at coordinate 14,645,910 of OZ024830.1, forward strand.
AAATCCAGATTTTGCCGTCTGAAAATTACATGAAAGTAATCTAAATTGTTGAAATAGAGCGACACAAAGCACTCTGGGTAGAATTTTCAGCAGATTATGTAATAAAATATTTTTCTTATTTTCCCCAGAAAATCAGAATTTGATATTACATGCAAATTGTCTCCAATGGAGACAAATTGTCTCCAATGGAGACAATTTGCATGAAATGTCAAATCCTGCTTTCTGGAAAAACTATAAAAAATATCAGCAGTTTGTTGTCTGCTGAATTTAATAGCCAAGAGAGTTTACCAGTAAAGGCTAAATTATAAACTGGCTTTCTGTCATTTGTTTTTTTTTTTAAATATTCTGGTATAAAATAGAAATGTTCTACTATGGTACAATGTAGTAAATAAAAAATCTCAACAAAAGATTTTCTCTTGTTTGCTTTAATTTGCTAGTGCAATTTTAATGCAATACCGTTTTAGGGAACTTGATTAATCCAACTTGGATATTTCCAACATTTTTTCACAAAGGAGATCACATTTATGAACTCCTGTTTGCTTTCCTGTCCATCAAGCCCCTTCTGAAAAAGGATCCACACTAAAATACTTTTCTCTCCTTTTAATGTAGAACCCCTTTCAGAAGGATCAAAATCAATTTTGTCAGAGTTGCCTCCCCTGTTAGTCTATTCACCTTAACCCTTGCAGACTGAAGCAGATTCCTTTGCAAATAGTGTAAACCTTGATGACATGGCAAAAGCCGTCTCATCAGGATCTACATGGGTTGCCATTCTGTTTTGATTTTCAATGGATGCCCATATTTGCAACAGTGTACATGTCCAAATTCAAAGATGGAAGAATCCATCTTCGAAACTGGGTTGAAATGGTTGTGCAATTCTCTGAAATTGTGCTGGCTATTCGAACAGTTAACAGATATTTGTTGGTGATTTCTTTTAGAAATTGCAGCATGCTTAGAAGAATTTTGTTAAAATTTTGATATGATGTGCACCGATGACAGTAAAACTCATTCAGGCGAGCTATGCTGTTGTGCAACAGATTTTGCATAGAACTTGAGTACACCAAACTCCTATTGGACATACCCTGAGTTCAGTACACAAAGTGGACTGGGAGGCATTTAGTGACAGAAGTGGACAGAGGGGCAATTAATGACATATGGCAGAACAGCATGGATGATTCTGAAAGCAAGCCTGTACATATTTCCCACTTGATGTTTCCCCTTTGTGACTGGGAGGTTGCGAGTTCGATCCCCAGCTGAGTCATACCAAAGCCTATAAAAATGGCACTAGCTGCTCTTTCCCCTGGTACATGGCATATAGAAAATAGAGCTAAGAATCAGAACTAGTCAGCCTAGTGTCTGTTTTGTGACTAGGTGGAATATCACTACTGGGTAGTGATACTTCAGTGAGGCAGCACTTTAAAAGTGAGCATTGGGCTCCCTGCCACATCCAACACTATCTCATAAGACATTGTTGGCAGTGACGTAAAACCTAGAAACTTGATAAAACTGAAACAAGAGATGGTGCACAGGTTCATCAAGTTTCGAACTTTACATAGAGGCAAACATTTTGAGCAAGTTTCATCAAGATTGGGTCAAAATTGTGACCTCTATAGAGTGTTAAACTAATTGTTGATGACGGACTGTGGGTGATCACAATAGCTCACCCTGAGCTTTTGCTCAGGTGAGCTAAGAAGGTTATAACCCTTTAAAGATTTTGAAAAAAATTTGAAAACCTACACAATCTGATACATTGAGTAATGTCCCATGATATATAATTAACCATGTTTGCAACATAGCTCCAACAGTTTGAATTGCGTCTTCCTTAAACTTGCAGATTAAGGGAGCATGGATATGTTAAAAGTTATGTCCTCCAGATTAATGAATGTTGTAGACATTGGATCTTCCTTAAACTTGCAGATGGGGTGGGGGTGGCATGGATATGTTACGAGTTATGTCTTCCAGATTAATGAATGTTGTAGACATTAGATCTTTAACTTGCAGTTGAGGGGGACATGGCTGTCCTCCAGATTAATGACTGTTGTAGACATTGAGTGACCTTAACATATTTTTATCGCACCTGCTTGTAGCAGGGTGCGATATAGGCGTCCGATTTTCCGTCCGTCCGTCCGTCCGTCTGTCAACATTTATGTCGACGTTCGACATTTATGTCAAAGTTAGTATTCTAATCAACTACAAGACTAAACAACCATCAAACCTTGCATGAAACATCTCCCTGACCTCCTGACTTTGTGACATAGGCGTCTGCTTTTCCGTATGTCTGTCCATTCGTCCGTCCGTCTGTCAACATTTATGTCGAAGTTCGACATTTATGTCAAAGTTAGTATTTTAATCAACTACAAGACTAAACAACCATCAAACCTTGCATGAAACATCTCCCTGACCTCCTGACTTTGCGACATAGGTGCCCACTTTTCCATTTGTCTGTCTGTTCGTCCGTCCGTCTGTCTGTCTGTTAACAGTTCTGTTATGTCGAAGTTCGACATTTATGTCAAAGTTAGTATTCTAATCAACTACAAAACTAAACAACCATCAAACCTTGTATGAAACATCTCCCTGACCTCCGGACTTTGCGACATAGGTGCCCGCTTTTCCATTCGTCTGTCCGTTCATCCGTCCGTCTGTCTGTTAACAGTTCTGTTATGTCGAAGTTCGACATTTATGTCGAAGTTAGTATTCTAATCAACTACAATTCTACAACAACCATCATACCTTGCATGACACATCTCCCTGACCTCCTGACTTGGCAGGTATGTTGACCCAGTGACCTTGACCTATATTTTGCGCTCCATTTGCTTTGACACAATTTACGTTGACGTTCCATATCTTCTCAACTATAAGGCCTACAACCATCAAACCTTGCATAGTGCTTCTCCTAGATGTACTGACTTGGCAGGTACCTTGACCCGATGACCTTGACCTATATTTTGCGCTCCAGTGACTTTGACATATTTTGCGTCGACGTTCGATATCTCCTCGACTATAAGGCCTACAACCATCAAACCTTGCAAAGTGCTTCTTCTCAATGTACTGACTTGGCAGATACCTTGACCTGGTGACCTTGACCTATATTTTGGCTGCAGTGACTTTGACATAATTTACGTCAATGTTCCAGATCTCCTCAAGTGTAAAACCTCTAGCCACCAAACTTTGCATAGTGCTTCTCCTAGATGTACTGACTCGGCAGGTATCTTGACCCGGTGACCTTGACCTATATTTTGCGCTCCAGTGCCTTTTACACATTTTATGTCAACGTTCAATATCTCCTCAACTGTAAGGCCTACAGCCATCAAACCTTGCATAGTGCTTCTCCTCAATGTACGGACTCCGCAGGTACCTTCACTGGGTGACCTTGACCTATATTTTGCGCTCCATTGACTTTTACACCTTTTACGTCACCCTTCCATATGTCCTCAACTGTCCCGAAGGCCTTCAACCACCAAACCTTACATAGCACTTCTTCTTGATGTATTGACTCGGCAGGTACCTTGACCTGGTGACCTTGACCTATATTGTGCACTCCAGTGACTTTGACACATTTTATGTTAATGTTCGGTATCTCCTCAAATATAAGACTTACAACCACTAAACCTTGCATAGTGCTTCACCTCATTGCACTGGCTTGGCAGGTACCTTGACCCGATGACCTTGACCTATATTTGACACATTTTACGTTGATGTTTGATAACTCCTCAACTATAAGGCCTACAACCACCATACCTTGCACTGTGCTTCTCCTTGATGTACTGAATTAGCAGGTACCTTGACCCATGACCTTGACCTATATTTCATGCTCCAGTGACTTTTACACATTTTACGTCAACGTTCCATTATCATTGGGCTGTATGATACGAAAAGTCAGTGCTGAAGATATAGCCATTAGAGGGAATGGGACTGGCATGGAATATATGTGCCCCACTAGGCACTTTGTCTACATTTTTTTCAACCCAGTTTTCCAAGTAAGCACTGCTAAGAATGAAATAAACTCATTTAATAACAACGTTCTGATTGTGGCTCCTGTGACTTTTGCCCCAGCAGGTGCGATGACGCCTTCCGCGGAATTCTTGTTCAGCATAAGTGAGCTTTCAGGACCATCATGGTCCTCTTTTTTTTATAGTATACTGTTTTAACGTTGTCCATCCATCTGTTAAGTTTGGTTTCTAAGCCCGGGGTATCTAATAAGCACTGCTTATTGACATTTCTTATTATGCCCCCGCCTATTCGAAGAATAGCAGATGGGCATTAAGTATTACCCCTGTACGTCCCGTACGTCTGTCCGTCCGTCCGTACGTCCCACTTCGTGTCCGGGCCATAACTCCCAAACTATGGAATATATTCATGAAACTTCACAGGTGCATACATCACATAGAGACGATGTGTCATGAACAAGGAAGACAACTCTTGCATTTTTGGTTTTTGAATTATTTCCGCTTGACTTAGTTCCATATAGTTAACTGTGTCCCGGCCGTAACTCCTAAACCGTATGAAATATATTCATGAAACTTTACCAGTGCCTGCATCACACTGAGACGACGTGTCATGAACAAGGAAGACAACTCTTGCATTTTTGGTTTTTGAATTATTTCCGCTTGACTTAGTTCCATACAGTTAACTGTGTCCGGGCCATAACTCCTAAACCGTATGAAATACATTCATGAAACTTTACCAGTGCATGCATCACACTGAGAAGATGTGTCATGAGCAAGGAAGAAAACTCTTGCATTTTTGGTTTTTGAATTATTTCCGCTTGACTTAGTTGCATATAGTAAACCGTGTCGGGGCCATAACTCCTAAACCATATGGAATATATTCATGAAACTTTATGGGTGCATGCATCACATTGAGACAATGTGTCATGAACAAGGAAGACAACACTTGCATTTTTTGTTTTTGAATTATCTTCCCTTGACTTAGTTCCATATAGTAAACCGTGTCCGGGCCATAACTCCTAAACCGTATGGAATATATTCATGAAACTATACAGGTGCATGCATCACATTCAGACGATGTGTCATGAACAAGGAAGACAACTCTGGCATTTTTGGTTTTTGAATTATTTCCCATTGACTTCGTTCCATATAGTTAACCGTGTCCAGGCCATAACTCCTAAACCATATGGAATATATTCATGAAACTTTACAGGTGCATGCATCACATTGCGACGATGTATCATGAACAAGGAAGACAACTCTTGCGTTTTTCGTTTTTGAATTATCTTCCCTTGACTTAGTTCCATATAGTAAACTGTGTCCGGGCCTTAATAATAACTTCATGGTATACCTGTTACAATTACATATAAACCTTTTTTCTGAATGGCATTTGGCGGGGGCATCCGTGTCCTATGGACACTTTTTCTAGTTTATTTATAACCTGTTTATCTCTATTTCTTATTATTAAGATCTATACAATTATCAATCCTGACATACATTCCCAAACATGGATTCAAACCATAACAAAATCATTTTATGACCTTGACCTATAGGTATAGACTTTGTCAGTTTTTTTACTTTGACGCCAAACATTTAGATAGTTTACCAGACTGACACGAACCCAACAGGCAAGGAAGTACAGACTTAAAATTTATTGTTATTTGGCACAAAATCTAGGTAATCTTCCATGAGATGTGACCCCACGTTTCGTGGAGATAAAAGCCTGTGGATAATGTTGAAAAGACTGGAAAACCACAGACCATGGCTTCCACCCTTGATTCCTTTCCCACTAGAAAGAGGGCTGCTAGTATTTTGCGAAATGGAACAGAATCAATTTTGGCATTCACGGAGGCAAGAACAAAAATTATAAATGCATAAGAATAGATGAAGCATACATGTACATCATTTGCCTGTGAATAATCGTAAAATACCGTATTTACTATATGCAGACAGATGGGCCTGAGCAAACTGTGTAGACCCAGATGAGATGCTGCAGCATGCAGCATTTTCAGGGTATACACAGTTTGCCACTCATCCAGCAATTTTTAGACACAATATTGGGTAGTAAATTGTACTTGTTCAAATTTTAGAACAAGTATGGATTTTAGAACAAGTGTGGTTAGGAGTTGAGGTGTCTGAATACTTTGGGTAAATATGTATTGAAGAGAAATCAGTCTGCACACTGAAGATGTATAGACTGGCTTGAATCTGCTGTTTAAATAGCATTTAGCATTAGGGGTCAAGATGTCCAAATACTAAATGAGGAATTCAGTTTAAAGACCGAACCAGCCTAGCAAGGGACCTGGGTCCAGTTGTTCAAAGCATCGTTAGCTTAACAAGCTCGTTAAGGATCATTTCGTTAACTGTTTTAGCAGATTCAATACACAATATTCTGATATTTTTTGCTGAAAAAAGACATTTTTTCAGCAAAAAATTTCAGCATATTTGCATATCACTCAACGTAAATTTTAATGAATCATTAACTATGTCGTTAGCTTTGAACAACTGGGCCCTGATGATTTCATGGAGAACCAAGACAAATGATCATCTGACTACTCGAGGAACCTCAAGTAACAGCTTTGAGCACAGTCTGAGTGAAAGAACTACTAACCTAAATAATGCATCTAAAATTTGCTGGATGACAAGAAAACATTTTAACTGGTTGATTTGAGGTTTAATGGCACAGTCAACACAATTAATGTCATGTCAAGCCGGAATGGACTTAGTCTTCAAAGTGATTAACCAGTACTTGTGTACATTCTTTTGCCAGAAACTACCCTTCTTGAATCAGCAGAAGGAAGAAAAGTTAATAAGTTAGATGACAAAACACTATTTCAGCCAGCGCACGTCAAAACCAGCAAAGACACAGATCAGCCTGCGCAGTCACAAGTCTTCCATAATCGCATGTGCCTTCTACAGCCTCCCGGCTATCCAAAGAGGAATGAACCTTTGCCAAACTGGGTTGATGTACAGGCTGATCTGAGTCTTTGCTGGTCATGTGTCCTTATGTAGGTTGTGTCGTGCGCTAGCTAATTTTTCTTAATTTTCATTGAAAATAAGGCTTGACACACCACTTAGCGTATCAACAGGCAATCTGATAAAATGTCACAATTTTTTCTTACCTTTAGCACTTTGGGGAAACTTGGGAGATAAATTAATATTTTTCTTGCTTTTTCCAGGAGACAAAATTCATTGTCAAATCCTTTTTCTTGGGAACACTCGCAAACCAATTCCAAGTTTTGTTTGCAGCACTTTTTACCCAGCATGCTAAGCGTTAAATTCAACATTCCAAAGGATACTCCAAATCAGCAACAAGGAGTGGTATTTTTTCACATATTCAAAGAAAATGGGACTCCAAAGTTGTATGAAATTTTCATTTTCTTTGGAAAACGGCTTTGTATTTCAAAGTAATATTTGAATCCTGCATATTAACAGCTGATATAAATCATAATAACAAAAGGGTTCTTTTCTGTTATTTAATTTCTTTATACAAAAAATTCACTACAGTTAACAGCCACAAGTTTTCACTTAAAAACAAATTCTTGAACAATTTTAAGAAGCACAGAGTTTTGCTGTAATAGAAGACTATGTCACAACCCTTTGTAATATGTACTGTTTAAACATGCAGGGTGTCATAAAAAAAAACAAAAACAAAAAAAACAACAACACAAAATGACATGCAACTGGACCTATGTGTGGGGAAGAGGGGAAAATCATAACCAATTTTACCCGGATGCACACATGTAGGTTCTTTTGTTCCTGTAAGCTGCATTAAGAGAAAAAGTGTCTTTGAGCACATGCAAAATGAAAACTCTTAAAGCGGTCTGCAGTATAGTCAGGACCGCCTATCTGACTATACCATTTTGGAGTACAATCAAACCTCTTTATACCGTCACTTGAAACAATGACAAAATTCATTATTATGATAATTTGACTGGCACAAAGCCTTCACTTAAGAGATGACAGTTAATCTGAAATTATGCAGGGTTATTTGTATACATGTAAAACTGCAGATTTGAGCAGACTTCACAGATCCACACACCTGCTGTTTACAGGCACAATACATATGAGCCCCAATGTCAATAAAAACGATAATACGCCATTATCATGTTGCAGGCAGATAAAAAATAGACAAAATTTGCCAATGAGCAATCTAAAACCAGATCTCTACAATATCAATGCATACATCAAATTTGGTGAAAATCCATTGAGATTTACTCAAGGTATTGTCCTGAAATTAAAATACAGATGTGTTGCAGGCAGATAACTGTCACAAATCGACAAAATTTGCCCATTTGCAATCCCAAAGCAGACCTCCACAATATTAATGCATATACCAAGTTTGGTGAAAATCCACTGGCATTTACTAATGTTAGCATCTGCAAATGAAAATATGGACATGTTGCAGGCAGATAACTCTGTCAAAAGTTGATGAAATTGTTACAAAGGATTGTGACAGCAGGATGCTTTGAACAGACTCCAAAGATTCGCACACCTGTTTACAGTACACATATACAGTACATATAAGCCCTACTGTCAATAAAAATATGAAACGATAATACCCCGCCATTATCATGTCCCAGGCAGACAACTTTGTCAAAAATAGACGAAATTTGCCCATTAGCAATCTCAAACAGATCTCTACAATATCAATGCACACACTCCATTTGGTGAAAATCCTTTTACATTTACTCAAGTTATCATCCGTAAACGGAAATAGACGGATGGATGGTCAGACACACGGACAACAAACATGATACCATAATACCACGCCACTATTGTGTGGCATACCCCGCCATCATGGGGGTTGGGAGGGATATAAAAATGTTATCTTTGGACGTGTGGCCATTAAAAGACTTGTAACAGCCAGCCCATCTACACTTGCAGTCTGTATTGGATCCGTGGTTGTCCACAGAGTGCCCAATAAAGACTGACTATTTTCTTACTTTTTGTTTCTGTAACTCTGGTAAGCATTTACCCTGCTGCCTGCAGTTTTCTTATCTTCTGAACATAGGACATGACATCAGAATCATCCCAATTCAAATAAGTCCTATTTGCAAGAAATTAAAGAAACATGCAGTGATAAGCGACAGTCCTGACCCTGAGGTTATAAAACTTTTTTTATGCTCAATTCATCTATGCATGAAATTTTCTCTGCTAATAAATATGAAAATGCCAACAAAGTTGGCATTTTCATATTTATTAGCAGAGAAATTTTCATGCTCAGCTATGTTTAGCAAGAAAGATTTTGCAACTGTTAGTAATTTGAGATTTACAAGCAGGACAAATTTCATGTTCAGCTGCATTAAGCATAAAAAAAGTTTATAACCTCAGGGTCAGATCCAGATCGCCAAGCAAAGCTGCACAATCTGATATTAAGGGCCTTTGCTCTACATAGATATATTCTACAGAAGCCAACAATTCTGTAAGTGAGCATCAAAGACCCTGATCAGACTGAGCAGATCTGGGCCTTTGCTATCTGCATATGCCCCGAAGACACCCTTTCCTATGGGACAGCTCAAACAGTTCCTTGTGACATCAGCTAATTTCAAAGCATTGTAAATAATGTTAAATGTCCTTTAATTTTGTACACCAGTTTCTGACAAAATGGGATATGCAAACAGTGCAGATCCAGATCAGCCTGATCAAGGTCTACTCTGTTTGCCATTTAACTAGGTAACTTAAGAAAAAACTGTAAAAGCAAAATTTAGACAAGAAAAGTATGGAATAAAGCTTTCGAAATTTTAGGAAATTTACTGTATGTCCTCTGTTTTTCTTATATAACCTGTCAGTAAACAATATGAGGATGATTTTTAACTCAAATGCAAAAGATGACATGTCTTCAGATTCCATGTTGTTCCTGCCAACGGGAAATAAACCCTTGTATCAGCAGTGACTATGTTCACATATACGCATAGGACTTGCTAAAGAGGATTTTGATTGTGTTGGGGTTTAACGACACGTCAACCCTTTAGGGTCATTTTGTGTCGTCTCCCAGAGAAAGGGAGAAAAGAGATAGAAAAGAGAGTAGAGGAGATGAAAGAGAGGGACAGGGAAGAAAGAGGAACAGGAATGAAAGTGAAGTAACAGAAGAAATAAAAACCTACCCTTACCCACTACAAGGATAGCAGGCCTTGCCCAACTGTAAGCCAATATCAGTTGGACGCCCCAGTGATGTAAGATACACAGCACCTTCGCACCACCCGACCACCCCCTGCTAAAGAGGAATATTTGTTGATAACCATAGCACTAGTTAAGATACTTTTTCAATCCAAAAGTATTATTTTTCTTATTTCTCCATGAAAACATATGTTGTGGGTACTCATTAGAAGTGCCTCGCTGAGGTGCTTCTAATGAGTACCCACAACATATGTTTTCGTGGAGAAATAAGAAAAATATTTACCGGATACCCTCCCTTATCTAGACATATGTAAATGATAATTCTGGATATTTTTTCTTATTTTTCTTTAAAAACATATGTCATGGCTCCTTATTAGAAGCACTCTTAATGAGTATCCACAACATATGAGGGAAGTTAATAAGTTCGTAGAACTCGGGGGTTTAAATCACAGATTGGAAGATGGTTTCAACATTATTTTTCAGTATAATCCCCCTTTACTTCAATGCATTTGGCCCATTTTTCTTTTAAGCAGTCTATGCTTTTGAAATAAAAGTCGTCTATTTGATCCTCAAACCAAGCCTCTGTAGCAGCCTTGAGCTCATCAAACCAAGCCTCTGTAGCAGCCTTGAGCTCATCATCGTACCAAAATCGCATTCCACGCAAGTGGGACTTCAAACTTCGAAACAGATAATAATCACTTGGGGCCAGGTCTGGACTGTATGGTGGATGATTTAACTACTTGAACTTGCACTCATGAATAGCCGCTTGTGCAACTCTGGACTTGTACACAGGGGCATTATCATGCAAAAGAAGGACACCAGCAGCTAGCTTTCCCCTTCGTTTTTCTTTAATAGCAACCCTTAATTGTTTAATGACATTGGCATAATATTCTCCTGTAATTTAAGTACCAGCAGGCTTGTAATCTATCAATATAATCCCTTTGGAGTCCCAAAACACCGTGGCCATTACCTTGCTGGCCGATGGTTGGGTACGAAATTTCTTCGGTGCGGGCAAGCCAGGGCGCTTCCATTGCATGGACTCTTTTTTAGTATCTGGGTCCCAGTGGTGATGCCAAGTTTCATCTCCTGTTACAGGACGAGTGTGAAAATCTTCTGGATTGGCATTGTACACTTCCAGAAGTTCTTGACTTGACCCTTTGCTGACGATCTTCCATGTTCAGGTTTCTGGGTACCTACCTGGCAGATACTTTTGACATGCCTAAATGTTCATGGATTATAGTGTAAACACTTCCATTAGAAATACCACATTCTGAAGCAAGTTCGGCAAATTTGATTTGGCGATTGTTTAGCACAAGTCTCTCAACACGGTCGATCATCTCCTGGCTGATGACATCAGCAGGGCGACCTGGCCTTGGGTCACCTTCTAAGGAGTCTCGTCCATGTTTATTTTAAATTCTGCTGACCACTTTGCCACTGTGGAATACTTTGGGCTACTATCACCATACACATCAGCCATGCGCCGATGGATTTCTTTGGCCTTTGCACCCTCCTTAGTGAGGAACTTTATGACTGCTCTGAACTCAATATTCTGACTTTCCATTTTTGCCTACGGGTATAGGTTTTCGAACAAAAAGTAAGAGCAAAAAACGTACGTGTTGACTGAACGGCTGTTATCATTCAACTGCCAAAGGTTTACACTGCACAAAAATGAAAAAAAAAAAATCTTTAATTGTATAGAAAAATACCGAGTTCTACGAACTTATTGAACTCCCCTCGTATGCTCTATGGAGAACTGTAGAAAATTATCCCCGACTTATCATCAAATACTCCTTAACAACTCCTCTGTATGAAGACTACTCTCATTTCATTTCTTTAAAAGTAGATTTCTGAAGTCACTGTTGCTCATTCCAGTAGTTTTGGTACCAGTCTCAGACTGAGTTTCTGAGGAATTTTCACTACCAGTCTGTGAAGTTGAAGCACTAGATGATGATGGTTTAGACAGGTTCTTTGGTTTCTGTTGTAAAGACCTTGGCATAAGCATAACCTGTGTTCTTGCATGGCCATGACTGAAGAGAGAAAATCCATAAAAATGACTGAGTGTAATACTTACACATCCCTTATTCAAGGTCATAAAATCATACCACTATTTTGAGTCCTGTTAACCCTTGTCATGTTGAATAAATTAAGATGCCACACCCAATTCCAATTTTCAGCCAATCAGATTACTTGATCCAGGTTGTTTATTCCTATTCACATACTTAATGGCAAGCAGAGCAGATCCAGATCAGTTGGCTTCTTCAGAAGCCAACTGATCTGGATCTACACTGTTTGCAAAGGCAGGGTATATCTGGGTTCAGCAGGACAAGGGTTAAGAAAGAAGTGTATGCCAGGTTTGATGAGGGTAGGTCTTATATTTAATGCTTCGCATGATGGGCACATTTCAGCAGACAACATTTTGAAAACATTTTATTTATTTTTGCCAGAAAATAGGTTTTGACATCTGCTAATTGTCTCCTTAGGAGACAATCCGCATGAAATGTCAAAGCCTCTTTCATAAAAAAATACCAACAATTTGCCATCTGCTGAATTTGCGCATAGCATGCTAAGTTTTTCAGCTTCGCTCTTGGACTGATGTAAATAAATAAACAGGCATTAAATTGTGAAACAGACGTTAAGGTCATATCAAAGATACCATGCTCAAATGGACAGACCAAAAGAAAACACGATCCTAAACATAATTTCCTTACTAAAGTAGGTGCACAGCAATAAACCACCATAACAGAACTTTTGTGCCATCATACCACATGCTGTCAGAGTTTATGAAACTGAGTTATGGGTTACTGTACAAAAGTTGTCAACTACTGAAAAATAATAGAACTTTTGTGCCATCATAGCAAAGGCACATTTCTGACTACTTACAGTATCATAAATATGGTACAACAGATATACATACAAAAAACAAATGTAAGTTATTACTTAGTTCTTACATTTATTTTTTGTATGTATATCTGTTGTACCATATTTATGACATTGCAAGTAGTCAGAAACATGCCTGTGCTATGATGGCACAAAAGTTCTATTATCTGTTTTCAGAAAAAAAAAAACAAAAAAAAAACAAAAAAGAAAAACGGATATCACCCCTATATATTATCAGTTTTTCTACTGCTGTGACCTTCAAAATTAGGTCAAGGTCACCAAAATCTAATTAAATGTTTGTTATGTTCCAATGAAATATACAAGAAAACTTGGTAAGAAGCCAACCACTGTTTCACAAGATACTGTGCAGACAAGTGTGACACCAATACTGACAGGATGTGCACCAAAAACCGTATGTTCCCCTCCCCAGATGGGAGCACATAATAATGCATTCTACAGTAGTTTATTCTGTGCAATGCTTTGCTTCAGATAATTCTACAGTAGTTTATTCTGTGCAATGCTTTGCTTCAGATAAGATGAGGGATCCAGATAAATTTCATATTTCTCCATGAAAAACATATATTGTGGGTACTCATTAGAAGCACCTCTGTGAGGTGCTGTGGGTACTCATTAGAAGCACCTCTGTGAGGCACTTCTAATGAGTACCCACAACATATGTTTTTGTCAAGAAATAAGACAAATATTATGTGGATACCGCCTCTAATCTGTAGCTATGTAAATCAATACTTATTGGTTGAAAGAAAAAAAAAAAAAAAAAACATATCTGGAGCTATGACATTGCCATAAATATTTAAATGTTGTACCTTGTTGTTTCTTTTTTGCCACCACCAAGTGAGGGAACAAATGAGGATTCTTCTCGCTTAGCCAGTGGTGTCTTTCTACCTGGCGGGTTACTAATAGCAACAGATATTGTATGATCGCCGATCTGTATACCATCTGTCTTGAGCACTGCTTGAGCAGCAGCTTGCTGAAATTAAATGAACAAGCAACATTACTTGTATTGCTTCATGAAAACATGCCTTTTAATGTATATTAGTGATACCCTAAACCAACTGGCTCAATTTTCAACCAAAAATCCTGATACCCCCTCTTATCTGGAGCTGTGATGCATGCAGGTCAGACAGATGATTATTCATGAGTTTTATTTTTGCAAATATTTATGATGCAGACTGATCACAGATTCAAAACTTCCCTAAAATAAAGAAGCATCTGACTGAATAGTTAGCACTCCTGACTTAGGATCGCAAAGTCCAAGGTTTGAAACTGGCTATAGGTGGAATTCAGCTCATAACTATACAGTACAGACATTACCAAAACATGCCTATTCAAATATACTGAAAATTTTACCACCAAAAAATGAAAACTTTCAGATAAAAATTCTGATTTTTATATTTCTGCTCAAAACATAGATTGTGGGTATTCTATGTTTTTGAACAGAAATAAGAAATATAATGTATACCCCTGTAAACCTCAGTTTTATTATATAAAAGTGGGTTTAAGGGGGTCAACATTATATAGGCATGTTTTCATGATGGCATTTCATTATCATTCTTACATCATCTCGATATGACTTAAGTCATGAATAATCATCTATCTGCAGTAGTGAATTAGCCTCTGACAAGGCTTATTTGTAAAGAAATGAATTTGTGACATGTTGCGGTCTCAAATTTGTGACATGTTGCAGTCTCTGCATATTTCCGTTTGTTGCTTTTATTTTACTGATGATGATGATATGGTGTTTGATGTCCCTTTTAAAATTATTTATGTTTGCAGACTGATCACAAATTTAAATCTTTCATGAAAAGAATCAATCACAAATTCTAATTTTCTTAAGATACGCAATTAACAGAAAAATACAGAGAAAACAATTTGTCACAAATCTATTTCATCATCATCATCATCGGATATTTCTTGACAAATAAGTATAAGATTTTCGCAGATCCCTAGAGATTTCAGTGGTTTTCCTCAGAGACCACACATTTTATAAACATACAGAATACTCACCTCATCCACATATTCTATGTAGGCTAGACCCTTTGGCTGACCACTTTTGTACGTTACCAGTCTAACTTCTTTTAATTGACCATGCTGAAAGAAAAACATGAAGAATCATACTAAATACTGAAGTTTACAGTATTTACCCAAAGTATTCAGACTGACAGAGCAAACAATGTAGACCCAGATCAGGTGTTGATCAGGATCTACACTGTTAGTCACAATTATAGCAAATTGCGGCATCTGATCAGGGTCTACAAGATTTGTCACAATTCAAGCAATTTATATTATGTAGTCAAACATCTGATCAGGGTCTACAAGATTTGTCACAATTCAAGCAATTTATATTATGTAGTCAAACGAATGTCTTCAAATGTAATGATACTTATATGTAATATATGAAAGAAGTTAACCCTATTACTGCTGAACCCGGATATACCCTGCCTTTTGCAAACAGTGTAGATCCAGATCAGTTGGTTTCTGAAGAAGCCAACTGATCTGGATCTACACTGTTTGCAAATAACTATGTGAATTTACACTAACAATTTGGATCAAGTAATCTGATTGGCTGAAAATTTGAAGTGGGTGTGGCATCTTAATTTATTCAGCAGGACAAGGGTTAAAGTGTCTGAACATTTAGAGTAAATACAGTAAAAGGAAACTACTGCAGACTTTAACTCGATTTTTTTTATCTTTTTTCAAACTGAATTTTCATAACAGCTTTTTGAAAATTAATTTTCAATAATACATCTAAGATAAAAGTTGTAGAGAAAGACAGGCATCAACATCTCTGAAAAGTTCCTTAGATGTAAAATGAGGGGTTTAATGACACATCAACCATTGTGGGTCATTTTGTGTCGTCTCCCAGAGAAAGGGAGAAAAGAGATAGAAGAGATAGTAGAGGAGATGAAAGAGAGGGACAGGGAATAAAGGGGAACAGGAATGAAAGCAAAGAAACAGAAAAAATAAAAACATTACCCCTCTACCCTTATCTGCTACAAGGATAGCAGGCCTTGCCAAACTGTAAGCCAATATCAGTTAGACATTCCGGTGACGTAAGATACAGGACACCTTCTCCACACCCGACCATCCCTTGAAATTCCTCTGACAGATTTTCTAAGTCCATGACTGACATCCACATGCAGGTTTTGTAGAAACTTCTGCATCACCTAATTTCAAATTCTCTACATCCGAAGGTTCTGAAGACTAAAGTCTGACCCTGCAATTATGCTTTCCCCAATATCGTATGATTGAGGTTTTCTTGTGGTCATAGCTCTATATAAGAGGGGTTATCAGGTAAACATTTTTCTTATTTCTCAATGAAAAATTATGTTGTGTGTAATCATTAGAAGCCCCTCGGTGAGGTGCTTCTAATGAGTATCCACAACATATGTTTTCATGAAGAAGTAAGAAAAACATCAAAACTTTTTGGTTGAGAAAAAAAGTGCCTTATCAAGAGCAATGGATGTGGTGCAAGTATAGTTTAGAATAAGAACAAATGGCTTACCTCTCCAAACAACGTTTCTAGTGCTTCTTTTGTACATGTAAAGGGAAGATTCTTCACAAATAACTTATTTTTCTCCAAAGATGAGGCATACTGTAAGCAAACGCAAACAAGAATAATTAAAACAAATCTGCTTCAAAAATCATGATGATGATTACATCCCTCTCAACATAATTTAAGTCACACTGAGATGTCAGAAGGATGATAATGAAAGGCTCCATGCAATGTAGTGTTGTACAGTCATCATGAACTGAATTCCACCTTCATGACTACACATTTGCCACTCATCTAGTAATTTTTAGATAAATCTACAGGTAGTCAAAAAGATTTGTTTAAATTTTTAACCAGTTGATAAGGAGTTTAAGTGTACAAATATTTACGGTAAATAAGGTTTACCATTCTAGTTACAGTCAAACTTCATGGCTTGAACATCTTTGGGAACTTGTTTGAGACATGGGTAGTTTCAGCCACTAAGGTTAATCATGGTACCAGGTCATGGTGCAAATGGCGAAAGTTTAGAGAAGTCTTTTCAATCTTCAATACAATAGTGGTACATTGAGTGTATTCATTAGAATCACCTCAATGAGGCAATTCTAAGGAGTAAACAAATCATACAATCTCATGATATTATAAGTAAATTTTCATAACTACAGTTGACTCTCGTTATCTCGAATTCCAAGGGACTCACTGAAACACTTCGAGATATCTGTACCTCGACATATCAGAGTTGCGAGAGTGAGGAAAACAATAAATTGAACAACCACATTTAACAAATGAATATGTAATTTGACTCCTGAAGTTAGAAATATATATATAAAATAATGTGGAAAAAAGGAGAAATTGCTCCTTAGGAGCAATTTCTCCTCTTTTCCACATTATTTTGTTACCTATTGTCATAGTTTCATGTTAAAACAGGGACCAGATTTTCAATTCGAGATAAGCGGTAATTCGAAATAAGCGAGTTCGACTGTATTTGTTTTCTGGTGCTATCGGAAGAGTTTTGAAGGGACTCAAAAACGAGTTTGAATCAGCCATGGTAAATGAGCCATCGATGTTTGAGCTATTGAGGTTCGACTGTATTATATATAGTTAATCTCTACAACAGCCAATTTTGTCTCTTCCTAAGGGTGGCTGTCCCAGGGAGGTTGCACTGCATGCATTATTAACCCTTTTATCCCTGAGAGTTTGAAGTGGAGTCTTCCATCTTTGAATATGGCCAGAACCATAACTCCAAATAGGGGTCTGAGTCTAAAATAAAAAAAAAAGAAAAGGTAAACAGTGTAGATCCTGATGAGACAGCTCATTAAAAATTTGGTTTGCAGGACTGACAGGGTTAAACATTTCTAATTTATGCAAAAGGTAAAACAGCTGCTAGAGGCACTCTGACGAAGTATTATATTTCTAATAACAGGTTCTTGTCAAGCCTGGCATTTCTCTGATTTTCGTAAGATCCTTTGCAAAAAGTCAGGTCTCTCTCATTTTTTTTTATTATATATTTTTTTTTAATTACTATAATTTTTTTTTTCCTTCAGGAAATGGAATGTAACTAAATGGGAAGTTAACATACAAGTCTTCCAACTTCAACCATCTCAATAATCTCAAACAGAATATTTTTCATGCCAAAACAATGTAAACTAGACCATGAAGTGAGCATATGCTCACTAATACCCCCGGCCATGGCCATCAGTATAGCCAGAACAACAAAGGGAAATAACTCTAAGGGACCTGGCCCCATGGCCCTTATTTTCTTTCCCACAATACAACTAGTCATACTTGTCATGTGTACAAAATTTCAAGTTTCTAGGTAAAGTAGTTCCTGAGATATCTTTGGCACAAAATAAATGTTAACAGACTGACAGACAGACAGACAGACTGACAGACACACAGAAAAGACAAAAACTATATACCCCCATTGCATACTTCGTATGCCGGGGGTATAATCAAAAATTGAAAAATACTATTAAATGCTTTGTAATACCTGGTACCAGTTGTTCAAAGCATCGTTAGCTTAACAAGCTCGTTAGTGGTCAAAATGTTAACTGTTCTAGGAAGTACAATATCTAATTCACAGGTATTTTTGCTGAAAAAATGTGAGTAGCTACTAACATTTTTTCAGCAAAAATAATAGCATATATGCCGTATTTAATGATAAAAGTATTAATTATATGTTAACTAACGACATCGTTAATGTTGAACAACTGGGCCCTGGTTAATGATTTTTTAATACAACATAACCTCTTTATAACACTATTGCTGGGATCGAAAGCAGAAACTGTGTATAAAAGCTAATTAACCATGCTGTATCCAAATAAAAATGTACAGAATACAGAGAAAAATAACCCCAAAAATGGTAATTTTTCTATATAACCTATACATTTATGCCTGGATACAACTGTTCTGTTGTCCACCTTTAAACCGTATTATCCAAAACCCTCTTATAATAAACTTACACCACAACCTCTTTATAACAGATTGTCAGGGTCCATAGCATAAACCTTGTTAGTTAAACAACCGTGTTATATACAAACAAAAATGTATAGATTATATTGAAAAATGACCATTTATGGTCATTTTTCAATATAATTTATGCATTTTTGGGATCCATCTTTGAACCGTGTTATATCCAAAACCGTGTTATAATGAACCGTGTTATAAAGAAGCGCTGTGGTGCAGTGGTAAAGCATCGGACTCGAGATTGAGAGGTACCAGGTTCGATCTCCACTAACATCAAGTGTTGTTTCCTTGAGCAAGAAACTTTATCCACATTGCTTAGTACTGGTTTCTACCCAGGAAAAAAGAGGGCCACATGGAAGATTAGTATTAGTTTACTAAATGTGTTACCCTCTATAAATAAAGTCGATTATTATTATATCATTATTATTATTATTATTATTATTATTATTTATTATAAAGAGGTTAAAGTGTATAAAGAGATTCCAGTGTACATTGTTAACCCTTGTCTTGTTGAATAAAATAAAATGCCACGCCCAGTTCTAATTTCCAGCCAATCAGATTACTTAATCCATGTTTTTGATAGAAATTCACATATTTAATGACAAACAGTGCAGATCCAGATCAGTTGGTTTCTTCAGAAGCCAACTGGTCTGGCTCTACACTGTTTGCTAAGACAAGGCATGCCATATTCAGCAAGAGAAGGGTTAATGATTTCTTAATACCTGATTAAGTCACATATATGCAGTCACAAATAGGGCTGCAATGATACACTCAGCTCATGATACGATACTTATTGCAATACTTGCTTAATGATACGATATGTATCGCGATGCACTTTTCAGACTTGAGATAATCAGTAACTGCATGAGGATTATACTATGGTGGTCAACTGAGGTGCTCACCATACTTCAAAGTTTGAAATATTTCACAGCCGTAGTCTTAATATCATATTTTTAAAAGTTTCATAATGTGAAAAGTTTATTCCCTTCCTTTTTTCTTCAGTGAAAAGAACCTAATATAAGCATCCAAGTTCAAATACTAAAGCTTCTAGATATACAATGTTTGAAAACAGGTAAACAGGTTCTGTCCAGTATACTGTTCCTTCAATTCAGTGTGAGCCGGATTTACTGAATTTATAGAAAATTGCTCCTGCAAAATGGCATGAAAGATTGAAAATTCTATTAAAGAGTGTTTGACAACATTTTCCTGAGTGTTTTGAGGGCTTTAGTATTTATAACAGTGTTTATTGACTAAATAATTAAACATTTTTTCAAGAAATTTCGGAAATTGCGAAAACTAATGACATGCAGATTTTAGAGCAATAAGTACATGTTTTTGTTGGTAACAGTCCTTAAAAACTTGCCTAAAGTAGTCATGCAGAGGTACAACTATCCTAAATTGATCTGAATGAAGCAAAATATTTCTTTTGCATGCAGTAATTACCGACCTAATTGGCAGCTAAATGACAACTCTTGTTTACACTTGAGTGAACCGAACCGTATTGAAATATGGAGAAAAAGAATCGTGAACCGAATCATGACCACTGAACCTCGATGCACCGTAGATTCGGTGAATCGTTTCCACTCTAGTCACAAACTCCACTGGTGACATTTATTTTTCCAAGAAAATAGATTGCAGGTAACTTGGCTCTTTAATGTTTTCATGAGTAAACTAGAGCTGTCAAAGGAGCTGACTATAGCCCCACTGCAGCTCTGTCAGAGGAGAAATACATATAGTGTTGAAATATTTTGAAATCATCCTTACCAGATAACACCACTATAGGTCATAGTAACATGGCATCATAAAACATTTCAAGGGATTTTAATCTATGAGTTATGGGCCCATGGCCCTGATTCCAAAATGCATGATACATCAACCCACTATCCATGCATGTACCACTTTTTCAAAGCCCCCAAGTGTGGTATAAGTTTCATCGAACCACAAACATAAAAGTTATTGAGCAAAACGTATTTTAATTTTTTTAAAACCTACCAAGGGACATAATTCCAAGAGTTATAGACCCTTGGCCCCTATTCTGGTATACACAATACATCCAGTCATTGTCCATGTTTATACGAACTTTCAGCTTTCTAGCTTTCATCGTTCCTGAGAAATCTGATACGAAAATTTTCAAGAATGGCAAAATTTGAAAACCTATGAAGGGAAAGAACTCCAAGAGTTACGGGCCCTTGGCCACTATTCTGACCTTAGAGACCAAGTGTGGTATAAGGTTCATTGAAGTAGGACCACAAATATAGGTTATTAAGCAAAATGCATTTTAAATTTTGAAATCTACCAAGGAACATAATTTCAAGCATTATGGGCCCTTGGCCACTATTCTGCGACTACGCCTTACTTATCTTAAAGACCAAGTGTAGTAAAAATTTCATTGAAGTAGGACCACAAAAATAAAAGTTATTTAGCAAAATGCATTTTAATTTTGCAGTCCGGAATCACGGAGTCACAGAATCATGGATGGACATGGCAAATCCAGTATAGCCCCACCTTTTCAAAGTGGGGCTATAATAATAGATACTGTTTTTTCGACAGAAGTTCTCATATTATAAGACCAGGCATAATAAACTTTTACCTTGAATTGAGGTTGAACTTTGCTCCTATCTTCACATTTTGATACATACATTGGTCTGTTTTCTATTGGTGTTCTGTCATATGTTAATGCTGTGGCTACTGGCAACTGGAATACAAAATAATCCCATAAACCAAGAAATAATTGTGTAAACATGTATTATGGGTACTCATTAGAAGTGCCTCATCAAGGCGCTTCTAATGTACCCACAAAATATGTTTTCGTGTAGAAATAGGACAAATATTAACTTGTTTCGGATGAAAAAGGTGCCTTATCTGGAGTTATGCAGTCTCTTACTTTCATTAGCAATATTTTAACATTGGGCCTTAAAGGATCACTGATTACAGTATGGAACTGTATTTACACTGGTACCATATTTCAACGTCGGGCCTTAAAGGATCACAGATCACAGTACGGAACTGTATTTACCCTGGTACCATATTTCAACTTTGGGCCTTAAAGGATCACTGATCACAGCATGGAAACATATTAACTTTAGTAACATATTTAATCTTTGGGCCTTAAAGGACCACTGATCACAGTATGGAACTGTATTTACCTTGGTACTGTATTTCAACCTTGGGCCTTAAAGGATCACTGATCACAGTATGGAACTGTATTTACCCTGGTACCATATTGATCTTTGGGCCTTAAAGGATCACTGATCACAGTATGGAACTGCAGTTATCCTGGTACCATATTTCAACCTTAGGCCTTAGAGGATCAGTGATCCAAGTATTGAACTGTATTTACCCTGGTACCATATTTCAACCTTGGGACTTAAAGGATCACTGATCACAGCATGGAACTATTTACCCTGTAACATATTTCAACCTTGGGCCTAACAGGACCACTAATCACAGTATTTTATCTGGTACCATATTTCAACCTGGGACCTTAGAGGATCACTGATCGTAGTATGGAACTGTATTTACCTTGGTACCATATTTCAACTTCGGACCTTAGAGGATCACTGATCACAGTATGGAACTGTATTTACCCTGGTACCATAGTTCAACCTAGGACCTTAGAGGACCACTGATCACAGTATGGAACTATATTTACCCTGATGCCATATTTCAACCTTGGACCTTAGAGGATCTCTGATCATAGTATGGAACTGCATTTACCCTGGTACCATATTTCAACCTTGGACCTTAGAGGATCACTGATCACAGTATGGAACTGTATTTACCCTAGTACCATATTTCAACCGGCCTAAAAGGATCACTAATAACAGTATGGAACTGTATTTTATCTACGGCCTAAAAGGATCACTAATAACAGTATGGAACTGTGTTTTACCTACGGCCTGAAAGGATCACTAATAACAGTATGGAACTGTATTCAACCTCAGACCTTAAAGGATCACTGATTACAGTATGGGACTATTTACCCTGATACCATATTTATACAAAATAGTCAGACAGGCTGGAGTTGGAGTTCTGTGGCCCAGTCAACACTGTTAAAGTCATGTCAAGCTGGCATACTCAGACTGTCAAGCCTGAGCAAACTGCGCAGGCTCAGATCACACTGCTCCTTCAGGAACAGTGTGATTAGGATCTTCACTGTTTGCCATTCAGATAGCATGTTTAGATACACTATCAGGTAGTCAAATTGGCATTTTTTTTTTAATTTTTAGGCAAGTATGGTAAGTAGTAAATATTCTTTAAGGTTACATTCAATTTGTTTGTGTTAAGTTTAAAAACCAAGCAGTCAGTATTTCAGACTATATTGTGCTATCTCCCAAGCAGAAGGAGAGAATGACTTTGATTGAGTTTGTTAGGGTTTAACGACACATCAACCCTTGTGGGTCATTTTGTGTCGTCACCCAGAGAAAGGGAGAAAAGAGTTAGTAGAGGAGGTGAAAAAGAGAGATAGGGAAGAAAGAGGGAAATGAAAGAAAGGGAAGAAACAGAAGAAATAACAACATTCCCTCTCTACTTTTACCTGCTGCAAGGACAGCAGGCATTGCCCAACTGTAAGCCAATATCAGTTGGGTGCCCCGGTGACAAAAGCTACAGGACACCTTTGCCTCACCCAACCACACCCCGAGACAATGACTACGTTGATGCATAGCTCAAGTTACAGCACTTTTTTCAACCGAAAAGTACTGATACTTTTCTTATTTCTCCACAAAACATATGTTGTGGTTACTCATTAGATGCGCCTCTGAGAGGTGCTTCTATTGAGTACCCACAAGGTATGCTTTATGGAAATAAGAAAAATATTATGTAGATATCCTCTTTATGTTGTGTTGAGATTTTACGGCCCAATCAACCCGATTGGGTCATGTCGAGCATGGTCAGTTTACCTAACCACACGTTTACTGGGCAGGCTTAGTCCTCTAAGCGGTTAACCAGTATTGTGCACATTCTTTCGCCAGAAACTGACAACTGCCCTTCTTGAATCAGCAGAAGGGAGAGAATGACCGTAGAAAATATTTCATGATCAATCTCCACAAAAGAATGTTGCCGACCTTTAATCTGGAGCTATGTTGATATGTTTTGGTGTTTTACATCCCTTTCAACATTATTTAAAGGCTCCATATTCCTCAAAAATAGACATTTTATTATCCAAGAAAGGTTTAATGAATTGATATATGGAATAAACAAAATCATAAAATGTGGCACCTGACAGCCTGTAAAATTTAAGTTAGTCTCTCGTTCTTGAAACAAAATGATTTTTACAATATCTCTGAATTAATGTTGGCAACATTAATTCAGAGATGCAATAAAAAGTCATGTCACTTTTGATCCAGTTCAGAAACAAGAGACTTAACTGAAATTTTACAGGCTGTGAGATGCCTCATCTTATGATGGTATTAACCCTTGTCCAACTGAATAATTTAAGATGCCACTCCTATTTTTAATTTTCAGCCAATCAGATTACTTGATCCAGATTGTTAATATAAATTCACATATTTATTGGCAAACAGTGCAGATCCAGATCAGTTGGCTTCTTCAGAAGCCAACTGATCTGGATCTACACAGTTTGCAAAGAGGACATATCCGGGTTCAGCAGGACTAGGGTTAATACTATATATCAATTTGTTAAATCTTTCTTGGATAAAAAAATATCTATTTTTGAGGAATATGGAGCGTTTAAGTCATATCAAGATGATGGAAGGATGATACTGAAAGGCTTTGTGCAGTGAAGTGCTGTACAGTCATGAGCTAAATTCCACCTTCAGCTGGATTCCAACCCGGCAGTCTATATCGAGGCATCTGCCATGCAGAGGGAGAGAAAAAGGAAAGGATAGAATGGGTACAAGGCCCTCACTCAACCTGCAGCAAGTGCAATAGGATCTTGTTCTATTTTTATGCAAGACCGTAGAACACACCATCATACCTCAAGATACAGTGGCATGTAGCAGAAATCTTGACTTTGTCAGTTAAGTATTTTAAAAGGTATCAAATCTTACCTCATCCGTAAACTGTACATAAGCATATCCTTTTGATCTTCCCTTATAATTTTTTATTAGTCTAACTTCAGCAATTTCCCCACACTGAAACAAAGACCACACAATTAAACTACAAAACTAGTACCCTTTTAAAAATGTAGACTATGTAAGATGGAACATAAGAACTGTTAAGATAAAGACCAATCAGTGTATTTACACAGTCTGGTCAGGACATGAATTTTAACTATAAAATATGAAGTATTATTATATACAGAGCTGTCGGCAAATCCTGCGCATGGTGCAGGCCATAGTTTCAATACAGATAAAAAAATAAAATGCATTTTAGTGACCCTTAGAGCCTTGTCAATGTAGAGCCAATTGGACTTCAGTTTTTCACCTCTGCTTTGATTTTGTTGTCAGAGCCTGTCATCAAGCATCACTACCTATGGCTCTTGTTTGAAACATTAAAATTCTGTGCACCTGTAGAAAATCCCTTCCCTATTTTATAATAATGCTATGATCTTGTTGTTAACTGTGATTTCTGAGCAGCCATTTTTCATATAAACATGTGTTTTCATAATCATTTTACACATATTTTGATTTTGCTATTTGAAAATGATTTTTACACTTGAGCTTCCTTTCAATCAGTTTATGATGTGGTTTTGATGTTTTTTCAAAACTATTTGAATTAGCAAGGTTAGCCTATATGGTTCTACCTCATTTATTACTGCATCTTATTTTGCTCATCTTGGCTAACAAAAGCAAGCTTTACCAGATCAACAAAAGTTTTGTTGCTGTTACACGTCATTAATGCGATATTGCTAATAAATGGACTTTCATCATTTTCTGACTTTGTTTAGTGTTCTTACATGCAAGTCAACAGACCTTTGAACATAAAAAAATATTGTCTTTCTTTTTTTCTCCATGAAAATATACCTATAGTATGTGACGGGTATCAATTAGAAATGCTTGTGGAAGCACTTCTAATCTGACAGTACCCACATTATGATCGATTGTGTTGGGGTTTAACTAAATGTCAACCCTTGTGGGTCATTTTGTTTCATCTCCCAGAGAAAAGAGATAGTAGAGGATACTATTTGTATGAAATGTTAATACCTAATTTCTGGGAAAAATTAGAAGAAAATATTTTAAGAGGTTTGAAATGTTTAACCAGCATGCTAAGCATTAACAGTTAGTTCTCACCTTAGTAAAGAAAGACTTAATCTGTTCCTCATCCACATCAAAGGAGAGATTACTCACAAATACTGTACAGAAATCTTTGCTAGTATCACGTGGTAACAACCGCTCATTAGAAGATGTCTCTGAAAAATTGTGTACAAGGGCTTTATTTACAAACATTAAAACAAAATTTTTGCTACACTGAATGGTAAAAACTTTAACAACAGGATGACAGTTAGAAAGTTATATGGCTGAAAACTTCTAGATAACCACTTTTCACCCTGGTCATAACATATTGATATTTTTCTTGTTCTTCACATAAACAGCTGAGGTGCCTCTAATGAGAGGCCACTATCTATGTTTTCACAGAGAAATAAGAAAAATGTTTTTCTGTTCCTCTAATTCCCTCTTATCTAGACCTATGATAACATTAATACAAAGAATTCTTTTTATCATATCCAAAAAGGAATTTTCATTTACTGTAACAGTTTGGGTTCTCATTGAGAACTATCATCAAACTGTCACCATGACCTATGTTGGCAGATTCCTGATTCACAAACAATATTTGTAAGAGTCACATGGTAACGCTTGCTCCAACATTAGAGAATTTGTAATGCACAGAGCTTGTATAGCTCCAGATAAGAGGGGGGTATAATTTTTTTTATTTCTCCACGAAAGCGGGTTGTGGGCACTCATTAGAAATGCTTCAGCGAGGCACATCTAATGACTACTAATGATTAATGTTTTTATGGAGAATTGAGAAAAATATCAATGAATTTGTTTGAAAAAAAAAAAAAGCACCTTATCTGAACCTATGAGCTTGCAAATATTAAAGAGAGAATTTTTTGCAAATGTTGTATAATAGCAATTTTTTGTTTTTGTTTTGAGTTGAGGTTTTACAGCCCAGTCAACCCATAAAGGTCATGATGAGCCGATCAGTTTACCTAACCACACTTTTTCCTGAACAGGCTTAGTCAGCCGATCAGTTTACCTAACCTAGCCCAGTTATGTTTGGAGGCTGATGCCTATTGACCCCCTTTGCAACGTGGGTCATGGCTAGGGACTGGAAATAGGTTCAGTTGGCATCTAGGACAGTATACCGTCCTCAACCCTCTGAATTCTTTCAAAGCTGAGGTAATTGTATTCAGAATACTTCACTCATCTGAAGTCGAGGCTGGTTTATAGAATCCTAATAGTTACCTGTCTTCATTGTCTTTGTTGGTGGCTCGTCTTGTTCTGATTCTAATTGGGTAATTTGTCGTTTAGCTCCTGCCCCAAGTATTGCACTGTCACCCTGACCCATCTCTTCTTCACCTTTGAACCCTGGTGGTGGTGCAGATTTATGACCTTTAAATCCTGGTGGAGGAGCTGACCTTTGGACCTTCACTTCCTGATCTTTGAACCCCGGTGGAGGGGCTGATTTTTTAGGACTTTTAGAAACTGGTGTTGGCATTTTAAAACCATCTTCATCTTCATTATTACCTTCAGTAGTGTCTTCCTGCTATAATGGAACTAGACATGTTTCCAAAGTACACAAATGCCCCTGCCCTTTGGTCTTTGCACATATGGCAACAACATTTGGATGCATAAATTTCAATAACTACTTTCCAAATGCTCAATCTGATCTGTTATACATTTTGACTCCTAGCCCCACCCTAGGGCATGACCCAGGTGCTACTCTTGCACAGAGTTAAAGGCTAGGTCTGGGTAAGTAGTAAATCAAATTTCAACTTCCTAGCATAAGAAGTATCCAAGCTGTGACCTCCCAGAGAAATGTGGACTTAAATGTCAATGTAAATTTGAATGTGAACTTAAACATTTTTTTTTGACTCTGGTTACGAGCATGACGTACACATATGGAAGTAACATCATTACAAAATGCTATATTCCCCACTGCTACCTTTGGCAGACAGGGGCATAAAAAGAGCATCATCCTAATATTAACAATGTGATTATATTGCACATTTTTTATTCCAGGTTCAAGCACACACAGACATAGCTACCGATAAGACAGTTATCAAAAAATATTTTCCCAGTTCTCCACAAAAACACATACTGTCATTAGAAGGGCCTCAGTTAGGCATTTCTTATGAGTACACACAACATATGTACAAAAACAGATGTTTTTTGAAGAAATAACAAAAATGTCAGTTATTTTTGGTTGAAAAAGTGCCTTATCTGGAGCAATGCCAAGGTTTTATTCTCCCAAAAATGTTGCGACAAGCAAAATAAACAAGACCTGTAGCCAGACAGGATAGCTCGCCTGATACTGCACATTTTGTTTCTGGAAAATTCTAAGTCTGTGACTTTGATTTTGACATGACCTGGGTGTGTGTGAAACCAAAGATGAATCAAATCAGTGATAAGGTTAGGAAATAATAAGATCTTAAAAACTTAAAAAAAAAACTTTGACATTTTAAAAATTCAAAGACATGACCTCGACCCCAAGGTCAAGGTCATGAGTGCAGATGGTACTGGTAAAAACTTTGGACCAGTATATATCATGATACCAAATATAAATTAAATCCTTTGACGGAAAAATTTTAATATGAAAATTTTGACATGATTGTGACTTGACCTTAACATTTACAAGGGGGGTGAGGATGGAACTGGGCAAAATTATGGACCAAGAGTAATCACCATACCAAAGAAGAATCAAATCGGTGGTTATGAAATAATGAGGTCTTAAAAACTTTAACATTTAAATTCTAAGTCTGTGCCCTCGACCTCAAGTCAAGGTCATGAGTGCTGATAAAAACTTTTGACCAGTATCTATCAAGATACCAAACAGGAACTAAATCCATCATGTAGTTTAGAAGTAATGAGATCCTAAACAACTTTGACGCAAAATTTTAACATGAAAATTCTAAGTCTGTGACCTTGACCTTGACATGACCTAAAGTGGCGGGGATGGTACTGTGCAAAATTTTAGACCAATATGTATCATCAATCCAATGATGAATCAAATCGATGCGAAGGTTAGGAAATAATGAGGTCTTAAAAACTTTGACAAAAGCTTAAACATTTAAATCCTAAATCTTGACTTCGACCACAAGGTCATGGTCATAAGTGCTGATGATGCTGATAAAAACCTTTGACCAGTATCTATGATGATACCAAATAGGAACTAAATCCATCGTTTAGTTTAGAAGTAATGAGATCCTAAAACCTTTGACGTAAAATTTTAACATGAAAATTCTAAGTCTGTGACCTTGACCTTGACATGAACAAGGGGGGTGGGGATGGAACTGGGAAAAACTTTCGACCAATAGTTATCACCATACCAAAGAAAAATCAAATTGGTGGTAAGATTAGGAAATAATGAGGTCTTAAAAACTTTTTCAAAAGCTTTAGCATTTAAATCCAAAGTCTGTAACCTTGACCTCAAGGTCACGGTCATGAGTGCTGATGGTGCTGATAAAAACGTTTGACCAGTATCTTTCATGATATCAAATAGGACCTAAATCCATCGTTTAGTTTAGAAGTAATAAGATCCTAAAAACTTTGACATAAAATTTTAACATGAAAATTCAAAGTCTGTGACTTTGACCATGACATGACCTAGGGGAGTAGGGATGATACTGCGCAAACCTTTGGACCAATATGTATCATCATACCAAAGATGAATCAAATCTGTGATAAGGTTAGGAAATAATGAGGTCTTAAAAACTTTAATGAAAATTTTAACAATTGTGGACACCGACGCCAACACCAATGCCGACGCCAATGACAAGGGTAGTACAATAGCTCTCCGTGAACGTTGTTCAGGCGAGCTAAAAAATGCTGCGACAAGCAAAATAAGAGCTGTCACACATAATCAAACTCTAGATAAAGTACATTTTTTCAACCATGGCTCATTTGTCCAAAGCATCGTTAGTTTAAAAAGCTCGTTAACAACAAACTCTTATCTGCTGTAGCTCAGGTATTTTCAAATACAGTCAAACCTGTCTTAAAGGCCACCTGTATTAAGCAATCACCTGCCTTTAAAGGCCACTATTTCAGAACCCATTAAAGGCAAAGAAGTGAAAATTTACCTGTATTAAGCAAGCACCTGCCTTAGGCAACCAGTTATTTGCTTTCCCATAGGTGCTTGCTTAACACAGGTTTGACTGTACATTGATATTTTTACTGCAAAAATGTAAGCAGCTTTTGCAATACTCACATTTTTCAGCCAAAAATCAATGGATTTTCCATATTTCAATACAGAAATTTTGATGTCACCTTAGCTAACAACTTCATTATGTTTTGAACAACTGGGCCTATCATATCAATATTTTTACATAATTCTCCAACATGTTGTGGCTACACATTTAGAAATGCCTCACCTTGCTGCTTCTAATGAGTACCAAATACTGGCTTGGAGAAAATTTAGAAGTATTTATCTGGATATCCCTCTTAAGTCAATATTTTTTTTTTTCCTTTTGCGTGTGTGTGTGTGTGTTTTACATCTTTGAGAAAGTCATTTTTCATCTGGTACTTTAATCAGAAGACAGAAATTTCTATAATGCAGGCATAATCCTAAGCACCGCCAGTTTTCTTCTAGTCACTGGTTTTTAACAAATATACATATTTTCATACAGATACAGTCAAACCTGTGTTAAGGAAGCACCTATGGGAAAGCCAAAAATTGGTTGCTTAAAACAGGTGCTTGCTTAATACAGGTAGATTTTAACTGCTTTGCCTTTAATGGGATCTCATATAGTGGCCTTTAAAGGCAGGTGATTGCTTAATACAGGTGGCCTTTAGGACAAGTTTGACTATATATATATATATATATATATATATATATATATATATATATATATATATATATATATATATATATATATATATATATTTTTTTTTTTTTTTTGTAAAACACCTTTTGTGAAGAAGTAATAAGGTAGGTCACTCCTCAAGGGAGACAGTGACCTCCATTCACCTTAACCCTTGTCCGTCTGAATAAATTAAGATGCCATGCCCTTTTCAAATTTTCAGCCGATCAGATTACTGTATCCAAATTGTTGATATAAATTCACATACTGAATGGCAAACAGTGCAGATACAGATCAGTTGGCTTCTGAATGATCTGGATCTACACTGTTTGCAAGGGCAGGGTATATCCTGGTTCAGCAGGACTAAGGTTAACAAGCCTGATCTATCACAAGCAGAAATACCACATTTACTCTAAATACTGGGACACCTTCGCTCCTTGCCATGTTTGTTCTAAAACATGAACTCCAACTGGCTATCTGTTGGTGCATCTAAAGACTGCTGGGACAGTGTAGACCCAGATCAGATGCCACATTCTGTGTTCTCATACTTGCTTCTACACTTTTTCTGTGTATGATCTGGTTCTATGCTGTTT
Source organism: Anodontia alba (assembly GCA_964016985.1). NCBI lineage: Eukaryota > Metazoa > Mollusca > Bivalvia > Lucinida > Lucinidae > Anodontia > Anodontia alba. The sequence continues at coordinate 14,677,341 of OZ024830.1, forward strand.
TCTCTGTCTGAATACTTAGCGTAACTAGAAATGTGTTGTTAAACACTATGCCTCCAACATGCTTGTCCATACAAAATGCCAAAGTTGGAAAGGGCCGTAAGGAATCTATATTTTTTTTTTAATCCATTCTTTTTTCAAACGGCAGTCTGATGATCTCCTTCTAAGCTCCAATAAGCTGACCAAGTTTCAAGACCCTAGCTCAAATGCTTATCAAGCTATCTTGCTCACAAGTAAAGCAAGAAGAACGGATGGACAAACAACTCAAAAAAACAATATGCCCCTCCAATTTCTTTGAAGTTGGAGGCATAAATACTGACTTACAATACTCTACTTACTTTTCTCTTCTTGTAGGGTTGAACTGATTCTTCCTGCATGGCTGCATGTTTCTGTCCTTTTTGCTTTTGTTTACCAGGGGGAAATCTTTTATCAAATTTCTTGTGTCCCTTTTTATCAAAACCTTTCTTCTTTTCCTGACCAGTACCTTCAGATTCTGCAGCCTAAATGAGCAAAAAGGACACTTTACCTTAAAGTGCCAAGCAAAATTTGGGACCAACAAATCTTAACATAAAGCTCTTTGGGCTTTATTTAGTTTGTGAATGATTGGCCGGCATTTTCACAACAATAAAATCCACAAAAAAAAAAAAAAAAATTCCTATATACAGTCAATCCTCTTTATACCGACACTCAATACGACAAATTTGTTAAAATGACAATTTGAATGTCACGAAACTTTCGCTCAAGAGGTGATGGTTGAGAAATTATGCAAAAACATTGTATAAAATCTTCAAGCAACATGTTTTGGATATTTGTTAGAATCGCATCAGAGAGGCGATTCTAACAAATATCCTAAACATATGCTCTACAAGGAAATAAGAATAAAACAAGGCCTTTCTTACATATTATTCTGTCCATTAAGAATTCTTTACAACAGCAAAGTCATAATAATGGCAACATTTTTGGGAACAAATGCTGTCATTGTAATGAGGGTTCACTGTACAAAATTTTAAGAGGGGTTGTTTTACCTACTTTATGTAATTCTTGACAGTATGGAGACAAAGGCAATGACCTTATCAACACTACATTGATGCAAAAAGTGGTCTGACCTCTACTGTTGGAAAACCTTGGTTTTCTTCAAAGGGGAACTTCAAGGTTCCAGATAAGGAGTATTCAGATAAATATTCTTCTTATTTCTCCACAAAAATGTATGTTGTGTGTACTAGTGAGGCACTTCTAATGAGTACCACAACATGTATTTTTATGAAGAATTAAGAAAAACATCAGGGCCCAGTTGTTCAAAACTAACGATGTCATTAGTTAACGATTCGTTAAAATTTTAATTGAGTGATATGCAACTATGCTGAAATTTTATGCTGAAAAAATGTGAGTAGCTTTTGCAATGCAAAAGCTACTCACATTTTTTCAGCAAAAAATATCAAAATAATGTATATTGAATCCGCTAAAACAGTTAACGAAATGACCCTTAACGAGCTCGTTAAGCTAACGATGCTTTGAACAACTGGGCCCAGCACTTTTTGGATGAAAAAAAGTGCCATATCTGGAGCTATGGAACCTTCAAGTTCATATAAGGATCTACCATGGGTGTGAGGGGTAGATAGTAAAATCAGTCCGGAGGATCACTGTCTGGCATCACGAGGCTTGCTTCCCCTCACATCCATGATGCATTCTTTTTCTTGCACACTTTTCATTTCTGAATGTAGATTTTTTTAATAATGCAGTCACTTCAATTGCTGACATCCGCCATATTGTGATGACATTACTGTGGCATTTAATGGCATCATTACGTTCACTGATGTAAACCTTAATGATGGCGTATGTGACGTCTATTACAACCAGTGCATATCAAACATGCGAGGATTGTCAAATTTTATCTTACCCTGGATAGGATAAGAATTTCTATCCCAGAGTAAAATCCAGTTTAAGAATTTCTATCCCAGGGTAAAATCCGGATTTCCTATCTGGCATGCAAGAAATACTATTACACCTCAACCTCTTTATAACTCGGTTGTTGGGTCCAAAGTATAAACCATGTTAGTTAAACAACCATGTTAAATCAGATAAAAATGTAAAGATTATATTGAAAAATGACAATTTATGGTCACTTATCTATATGATCTATACATTTTTGGGATCAATGGGAGAACCGTGTTATATCAATAACAGCATTATAATGAATCGTCTTATAAAAAGGTTATTGTGTTGTTATAACACTCTCCGCTGTCCAAAATAACAATCACCTTTTCTCTTTTTTCTTTGACCCTGGCCATTTGTGATTCACATTTTGATACAGCTACTTCATACTGCTCTAAGTTACCTGCAAAACAAGAAAATTAGTAGTATTTTTGTATAGAAAAAAAAATGACTGAAATGAGAACACCACAATGAAGGTAAATAATCTTAACATCTGAATGTTCAAAATATTTTTAGACTGACACAAAAATGAGAAAAGGGTACTTATCACAGAGGTGACCCCCACAGGCTCAGGCAACCCTGCATGTAAGTGCAGTTTTGGCAGAGCCTTTGCTATTTGCAGACATGTAGTAAGGACCCTGAGGAAACTTCAGGCTAAAAACACAGGTCTGTAGTCCAATAGGTGACTGAGCATGGGCATTTGAAGAACCACAAACTGGAATACCATTAGGTCCCTTTTTTCGTGTACTAGCTCCAATATAAAACAGAGGCTTTTTCTTCAGAATGACAGACTTTTATTTCAAATCAGTTTTGTTTGTGAAACATTTGGGTGTTTGAACATCAGGGCCCACTTGTTCAAAGCATTACCTTAACAAGTTCATTTGTGATAAACTCATTAACTGCTATAGCTATGGTATTTTCAAATACATTGAATCTTTTGTTGCAAAAATATGAACAGCTTTTGCAATGCAAGAAATATCATTGTATTTGCCATATTTCAAGATAGAAATTTTAACTTCATGTTAGCTAACAACTGTATCTTACCGTATTTACCATATATATTCGGACAGACAGGCCTGAGCAAACAGTATAGACCCAGATGAGACGCCGCAGAACGCGGCGTCTCATCTGGGTCTACACTGTTTGCCACTCATCCAGCAATTTTTAGACACAACATCGGGTAGTGAATTGTATTGGTTCAAATTTTAGAGCATATATGGTAAGGAGTTGAGGTGTCCGAATACTTAGGGTAAATACGGTACATCACCGGGGAGTCCAACTGATATTGGCTTACAGTTGAGCAAGGCCTTCTATCCTTGCAGCAGGTAAGGGTAGAGGGGGAATGTTTCTATTTCTTCTGCTTACTTCTTTCATTCATTTTTCTCTCTCTCCCTTTGTCCCTCTCTTTCATCTCCTCTACTTTCTCTTCTATCTCTCTTCTCCCTTTCTCTGGGAGATGACACAAAATGACCCATAAAGGTTAATGTATCATTAAACTCCAACATAAGTTAGCTAAGAACTTTTCACTGGGCCCATTTATACACAAGATTTAACATGCAAAAGATGTCTCCAAGATACATATGACCACTGAAGACCCAGTCAAGCCTGATTCTATGAGTTTGGGTTTTACTGCCCAGTCAATACTGTTTAGGTTACGTTAAGCCTGTCAGTTAACTTACTCACACTTTTCCTGGGCAGGCATACTCCTCAAAGTGGTTAACCAGTACCTGTGCACTGACTTTTGCCAGTAACTAACAACTGTCCTTTTCCTTAAATCAGCAGGAGGAGAATGACACAGAAGGAGGAGAATGAAAACAGAAATTTGTATGATCAATCTCCAGAAAAGTTATGTGGGCAAGCTGGCATTTAAACATGCTGCTGACTGCCCTATGGAGCCTGGTCCCCAGTTTAGTCTGAAATCTGTTGTTCGATCAGCTTTTTCTACTCGTTAGAACACTTTACAGTTCCTTCTCACAAAAGCACTCTACGACTGTAATCCTACCTTCCTCTCTTTCAAAATTAATATAAGCATCTACTATAGATTCTGGCCAGTCAGTGACAGAGTTCAATGCCCTTTGTAAAACTCTTCTGCAGTGCTTATTATCCCCATATGTCCTGAAATTATCAGAAAATAAAAACAATCAGGGCCCAGTTGTTCAAAGCTAACAATGTCGTTAGTTAACGATTCGTTAAAATTTTAATTGAGTGATACGCAAATATGCTGAATTTTTTTGCTGAAAAAATGTGAGTAGCTTTTGCAGTGCAAAAGCTACTCACATTTTTTCAGCAAAAAATATCAGAATATTGTATATTGAATCCGCTAAAACAGTTAACGAAATGACCCTTAACGAGCTCGTTAAGCTAACGACGCTTTGAACAACTGGGCCCAGAAGTATTGCAGCTTTTAACCCTTAAAGCACCAATCACAACAGCAGCAGACAACAATTTTTTATTTATTTTTTTTTTTTTTTTATTTTTCAGAGAAAACAAGTCTTGACATTTCATGTGAATCGTCTGCTTGGCACTGTGAAATATAAGTCACTGAGACCTACATTTGTTTTAAGGTCAAACTTCAGGTCATACTGACTCATAATCAGAAAATGTGATGTTTTCACATAAAATAACCTTAGAAGAAGATAAAAGGCAAAATCACTGGACTGTGAAATATATGTCACTGTCAGTTACATTTATTTAAAAGTCAAACTTCGGGTCGTATCTCAAGATATAAGGTAAAATTGGGTAAAACTGGTTCATATGTTCAAGATAAAAAGTAAAATCACATAACTGTGAAATACAGGTCACTGTGACCTATATTTAGTTTGAAGTCAACTGCTGGCGATGTTGGAGAAAAATAAAAAAAATGGTGTTTATACATGATTTATTTTTCAAGATATAAGGCAAAATCACTAGACTGTGAAACAAGTGGGCCATATGGCCCTGGATCATTCACCTAAGCTCAAGACAGCCTGTGGTAGTGATGGTGTCATGGCTTGCAAAATGTCAATTAAAGGTGGCCATTTTGTTTGGTTGCCATGGCAAAACATAGAAGCAGGAAATCTGTGAAGCACCAGCAGGGAAAGAAGACCATGTGAAGCACCAGCAGTTAAAAAAAAAGAGCCTAATAAGTGCCAGCAGGGAAAAAAGACCCTTTTAAGCATCAGCAAGGAATGGTCTCTCGTCTTTTTTTAGCTCTGGCAGCAATTTTGTTCAGCAGAGTGGGACCATTTTAGCAATTTTGGTAAAAAAGCATTAGAGAAACATTTCTATGAAATTATTTTGAAATCGGGCCAATGGCCTAGGAGGAGATGTCGTTTAAAGGTTTTTTTTTCTATTTTTAGCTCTGACGACCATTTTGTTTAGCCAAGCAGAACCATTTTAGCAATTTTGGTAGAGGCATATGAGGAATATATCTGTGGAATTGTTTTGAAACCCGGCCACTGGACTAAGTGAAAATGTGGTTTAAAGGGTTTCTTTTTTTTTTTTTCTTTTTTTTAAGCTCTGGTGGCCATTTTGTTCAGCTGAGCAGAACCATCTTAGCAATTTGGTTAAGTGCTGTAAGAGAAAATTTCTGTTGAAATTATTTTGAAATCGAGCCATTGGCCGCAGAGGAGATGTTTTTTAAAGTTTTTTTTTTCTATTTTTAGCTCTGATGGCCATTTTGTTCAATGGAGCAAAACCATTTAAGCAATTTTGGTAGAGGGCCATAAGAGGAACATTCCTGTGAAATTATTCTGAAATCAAGCCACTGGCTGGGGAGGAGATATTGTTGAATTTTTTATTTACTTTTAACTCTGGCGGCTATCTTGTTCAATGGAGCAGAACCATTTTAGCAATTTTGGTAAAGAGCCATGAGTGGAACAATTATGTAGTTTGGAGGAAATTGCAGGGTGATCACAATAGCTCACCTTGAGTACTTCTTGCTCAGGTGAGCTAATAAAGTTCACTGCGACCTACATTTATATATTCTGACTTGAATCATACTTGGGTCATACTGACCCATAATCAGTAAGTAAGGTGTTAATACATAAAATACTCTTCAAGATGTAAGGCAAAATCACTGGACTATGAAATATAGGTCACTGTAACCTACTTTGTTTCTAGGTCAAACTGTGGTTCATACTGACTCATAACCAGGTTATACACTGTTCAAGATATAAAGCAAAATCACTGGACCAAGAAATTTAAGTCACTGTGAACTACATTTATATAAATGTCAAACTTCATGTCATACTGACTCATCTATTTGTATGATGTTTATACATAAAATACTCCAGATTTGAGGCATAATTATTGGACCATGAAATACAGGTCACTATGACTTACTTTATTTTAAGGTTAAACTCTGGGTCATACTGACTCATATTCAGGAAGTATGGTGTTTACACATGTAATACTGTTCAAGATATGCCAAAAATCACTGCAGTGGGAAAACTCAAAATATAAGGAATAACCACTGAACCATGAAAAATAGGTCATGCTGACTTTCACTTCATGACCTACAAGTCAATGTCACATGGTTGGCCAAGGGCTGAACAAGTATCTGTCTAAGTTGTTTTAGTAATTGAAAAGTAGAAAAAAAACAACAAAACAACACTTTTTACAGACATCCTAGATTTTGACCTTCAGCCCCATTCCTGGGCAAGGACCCTGGGTCTAATGTCATGGAATGAAAGCTGACCCTACAGGGTACCTATGGTCCAAATATGAATGCTTTCTGATAAGCAGTTGTCAAGATATGAACTTTTAAAAAACTTTAAATTAGTGTGACAGCCTGTCAGGAAGGCAAACATACCATGGATGCGGACAATCAAGGTGACTACAATAGCTCTCCATGAACTTGGTACCGGTGAACTTAAAAAACAACTATACAAGTACCTTTCAAATCTGTAATATTCCATCCAGAGTGCTGCCTCATTAGCTCTTCCTAGCGTCATAATTTCAGACCAAAGTTCTCGGGCTTTCTCAAGATTCTTGCAGTGCTTCGCCTATATACATAATACAAAGAGAAGAGCAGTTTAAAGAACACTGCCTTTACTTTTCACATTTGGGGATCACTTTAATACTTTGCAAGTGATCAAATCATCAATGAACTGACAAAAAATAAAAATTGTTCAAGGTTCACTTACTTTCCACATTACCCAATACATTAACGAGTCAATGTAAAACAAAAATAATTTTTTTCTTCAAACTAATTTTTCGCTCTTGGTTAGTACTGTCTTGCAGTTAATTCTAATAGACAAAGTATGAGGGGTGTTCAGAATATTTCCAGAAAGTGTTGTAAAAAAATTAAAGAACACATGAATTCAAATGAAACTTTTAGAGTTTGTAGAAACATGTATTTTAAGTGAAATAAATCAATCTTAACGTCAAATATTTACTATAACAGAATTGTAGTATCTATGGCAAACCCACCTACAATCGGCCCAAAAAATAGCAATTTCTAGACAAATACCCTTTAATCAAAGGTCTGCAGCTTTGTTATTTGGAAAGGTATTCTCACCAAATTTAACGTAAATTTAGTGTCATCATGTGGTGTGATGTACATGATGTCATTAATTATTGTGACATCATTTGACATTCTGACAGCTATTTTGAATGGTGGATGAAAATGACAAAGAAACAGTGATCAGTGATAAAATTTTGTGTTTTAAATGAAATTTCAAGGAAAGATACCATTCAAATGTTAGAAAAAGCCTACGGGATAAGAAATCGCAGGTATATGAGTGGTGTAGACATTTTAAAACAAGAGGCCCACGGGCCACGGGTCGCTCACCTGAGTGACACAGCCACTGCAGATACGCAGATGTTATGCAACATTTTTCCAATCCTGTCATCGCAACTAATGAAAAGATCATCATTTAAGCAGTTCTTTATTTTGAAGAAGATATATGGCATGCCAGTCAATTGAGCATGATCATTTGAACAAACTCTAAATGGCAGCCAGCTTGGATTTACGATCGGCACAATTTTAGCTATTTTTGATCTACGAGTCACCCCAATGCTTCCTACCAAGTTTCAAGTCAACTGGCCTTTCAGTTCAGGAGAAGAGGCGAAAAATACATTTTTCAAGATGGCTGCCATGGCGGCCATCTTGGATATCCGGTTGGCACAATTTTAGCTTTTTTTTTGATCTACAAGTCACCCAAATGTCTCCTACGAGGTTTGGAGTCAATTGGCCTTTCGGTGCAGGAGCAGAAGCCAAATATAGATTTTCAAGATGGCGACCATGGTGGCCATCTGGGATTTCTGATCAGAACGATTTTAGCTATATTTGATCTACCAAGTCACCCTGATGCTTCCTACTAAATTTCGAGTTAAGTGACTTTTGGGTTTAGGAGAAGAAGCGAAAAATAGATTTTCAAGATAGATGCCATGGCGGCCATCTTGGATTTACGATCGGCATGATTTTAGCTATTTTTGATCTACAAGTCACCCAAATGCTTCCTACCAAGTTTCGAGTCAACTGGCCTTTCGGTTCAGGAGAAGAAGCGAAAAATAGATTTTCAAGATGGCTGCCATGGCGCCCATCCTGGTTTTACGATCGGCATGATTTTAGCTATTTTTGATCTACAAGTCACCCCGATGCTTCCTACCAAGTTTGGAGTCAACTGGCCTTTCGGTTCAGGAGAAGAAGCGAAAAATAGATTTTCAAGATGGCTGCCATGGCGGCCATCTTGGATTTCCAATGGGCAGGATTTTAGCTATTTTTGATCTATAAGTCACCCCAATGCCTCCTACCAAGTTTGGAGTCAATAGGCTTTTGGGTTTAGAAGCAGAAGCGAAAAATAGATTTTCAAGATGGCCGCCATGGCGGCCATCTTGGATTTTCGATGGTACGATTTTAGCTATTTTTGATCTACAAGTCATCCTGATGCTTCCTAGCAAGTTTGGAGTCAATTGGCCTTTCTGTTCAGGAGAAGAAGCAAAAATTAGATTTTCAAGATGGCCGCCATGGCGGCCATCTTGGATTTCCGATCGGCACGATTTTAGCTACTTTTGATCTACAAGTCACCCTGATGCTTCCTAGCAAGTTTGAAGTCAATTGGCCTTTCGGTTCAGGAGAAGAAGCGAAAAATAGATTTTCAAGATGGCGGCCATGGCGGCCATCTTGGATTTCCGATCAGCACGATTTTAGCTATTTTTGATCTACAAGTCACCCTGATGCTTCCTAGCAAGTTTGGAGTCAAATGGCTTTTCGGTTCAGGAGAAGAAGCGAAAAATAGATTTTCAAGATGGCGGCCATGGCGGCCATCTTGGATTTCCGATCGGCACGATTTTAGCTATTTTTGATCTATAAGTCACCCTGATGGTTCCTAGCAAGTTTGGAGTCAATTGGCCTTTCGGTTCAGGAGAAGAAGCGAAAAATAGATTTTCAAGATGGCGGCCATGGCGGCCATCTTGGATTTCCGATCGGAACGATTTTAGCTATTTTTGATCTACAAGTCACCCTGATGCTTCCTACCAAGTATCAAGTCAATTGGCCCAGGGGTACAGGAGGAGTAGGCTTTTAAAGCAATTGTTGACGCCGCACGACGGACGACGGACGACGCACGACGCACGACGGACGACGGACATTGACTGACCACAATAGCTCACCATGAGCACTTCGTGCTCAGGTGAGCTAAAAAGGTCATGAGAGCATCAACCATAAACCACAGCGTGGTCGGCCAGCATCAATAACGTCAAGTCACGTCACAGAATTCAGAGAACTGCTTGAGCTTGACCGCCACATTACGATTCATGAAATCAGTTACAAAGTTGATTGCAGTACTGGCACTGTTCATGACATTTTACACAATAAACTTAATATGAGGTGGGTTTATGCTAGATGGATTCCGAAAATGTTGTCTGAGGATCAGAAGAAGCAGAGAATTGAGTGTTGTCGGTAACAAGTTGAATGTTTTGAGCGAGGTGATGAATTTCTTAGGCGCATAATAACAGTTGATGAAATTTGGATAAAGTTGTAGAAGCTGGAAACAAAGGAACAGTCAACTATGTGGAAAACACCTGGATCTCCATCCCCAAAGAGTGATCCTTAGTCACGCAGCTCCTCATGGACAGACGATTACTGCGCAATATTACTCAAAAGTTAAACCATTTAAATATATATGTACTCTTTCATTATGATACCATATAAAATTATTGTTTTTAAATAGTTATGTGGAATTAAGAATAGCTGAATTGTTTGTTAACAGGTGCCAAATCAAGACTTCTTGAGAGCAATGCGGAAGAAGCGTGGAGTGGAACTACTGATCATGATTCTCTATCAGGACAATGAACCTGCTCATCATGCAGCAACTACACAGGAAATCATCAGCAAGCATTAGTTTGAAGTTCTAGAACAAACCCACGGGCCACGGTTCGCTACCTGAGTGACATAGCCACTGCAGACATGCAGATGTTCCCAATAATATATGCAAAGATTCAGCCATAAGGCATCCTCGGTTTTGGAGAATAAGATTTTTAAATGTTTTTTTCCCATACAAATGCATAGGGAAGCAAACTTGTACGACCATTATTTTAGCAACTTTGGTAGACCCCCTGTCCCCGATGATTTAAGCAAAGATTCAGCCCCAAGGCGTCCTCGGTTTTTTAAAGGTTTTAACCAAATATGGGCATGGTGGCCATCTTGGTCAATGAAACGCAACCATTTTAGCAATTTTTCATTCCCCCAACCTAAGGAGGCTCCATAAAAAATTTGTGCAAGATTGGCCCAGAGGCTCCAGAGGAGAAGTTGTTTGAAATTCTGAATATTTTTCCCATACAATTGCATAAGGAAGCAAAATTGACCTCAGGGTAAAAAGGTCAAATGTCAATGTACGACCATTATTTTAGCAACTTTGGTAGACCTCCAGTTTCCGATGATATATGTAAAGATTCAGCCACAAGGCATCCTCGGTTTTCGAGAACAAGATTTTTAAAGGTTTTTCCTATACAAATGCATAGGGAAGCAAACTTGACCTTGCCGTACAAAGATCAAATGTCAATATACAACATTTATTTTAGCAATTTTGGTAGACCTCCAGTCCCCAATAACTTACGCAAAGATTCAGCCCCAAGGCATCCTCGGTTCTGGAGAAGAAGATTTTTAAAGGTTTTTACCATATACAGGCATGGCGGCCATCTTGGTCAACTAATCGTGACCATTTAGCAATCTTTCATTCCCCCAACCTAAGGAAGCTCCATATGAAATTTGAGCAAAATTGGCCCAGAGGCTCCAGAGAAGAAGTCGTTTGAAATTCTGAACATATTTCCCATACAAATGCATAAGGAAGCAAAATTGACCTTACCATAAATGGGTCAAATGTCAATGTACGATCATTATTTTAGCAATTTTGGTAGACCTCCAGTTTCAGATGATATATGTAAAGATTCAGCCATAAGGCATCCTCGGTTTTGGAGAACAAGATGTTTAAAGTTTTTCCCATACAAATGCATAGGGAAGCAAACTTGACCTTGCTGTAAAAAGGTCAAATGTCAATATACGATATTTATTTTAGCAATTTTGGTAGACCTCCCATCTCCGATGACTTATGCAAAGATTCAGCCCCAAGGCATCCTCGGTTCTGGAGAAGAAGATTTTTAAAGGTTTTTACCATATATGGGCATGGCGGCCATCTTGGTCAATGGACCGCAATCATTTTAGCAACTTTTCGTTCCCCCAACCTAAGGAGCCTCCATATGAAATTTGAGCAAAATTGGCTCAGGGGCTTCAGAGGAGGTCGTTTGAAAATGTTAACGGACGGACGGACGGACGACAGATGAAAAGTGATCACAATAGCTCATCCTGAGCATAGCTCAGGTGAGCTAACAAGTACTCCATGGACAGCAGTTTGATGACATTAATGAAATTCCCACAGCCGTCCAGTCGGCAATCTCCTCACTTCCTATGGAAAGTTTCAGTAATGCCTTTACTGCCTGGGTGAAGAGATGTTAGAAGTGTATATCCTTTGGGGGTGAATACTTTGAAAAAGACTCATGAAAAAAATCTAAACGACTAATGAAAAACACTATCAGTTGGTAACTTGATAAAGACGTAACACTGGTGACGTTAAAATGATGTTGGGTCAGTTTCACGGTGGTGGGTCTTTTCAACTTGAAATAAATTTTGAATTGTAAAGGACCGGTCTCCATAAGGCCTGTTTTATGGCCAGTTTAGATTTTCTTTTAACTTTGCCAGCTTATACTACTATGTATCGGCTGACATGTGATGAAATATCAAGACAATCACCAGCATGTTCTTTAACCACATGCATGATGAAAGTGGGTGGGGTAATTCAATAAGGTTGATGGGTCCTTTGATTAAAATGTTATTATATATTATTAGGATGCCTGATCAGAAACAAATTGTTTTAGTTTGCTACATACACTTATGCACCTGAAAGATAATGGTAATATTGGAATGGATCTGCTGTTAGTTTTGGTTGAATACTCACTTATAAGACATACCTAATTTTCAGCAATTTTCAATGCCCCAACTTTACGCAAAACCACATCATTTTTTATTTTTGGTGTGATCCCAGAGATATTTGGCAGCTGAATAAAAGATAAAAGATATAGCAAATGTTAACAGACAGAATCACGGATGGACAGAATGAAGGATGGATGGAAGGATGGATGGACAAACGGACTGAAAGAACCAATGAAAACTATATACCCTGCCGGGGGTATAATAATGTATCTTCAGCAGACGTCTTGAAAACAAAAGCCTACCTCAAGCACGGCCCAAAATTGTCTCAGTGAACCATTTGGGTCTCCTTCTAGACCATAATCTGGAATACAGGAAAAATAATTATGAAAGAAGTGTTTACACAATTCACAACAATAAGTTATTCAGAGCTGATATTGGCGACAGCAAATTAAAACCTAGTAATGACTGCACTACATATATTTAGCATAGCTCCAGATAAAATGGATCATTTACATAATATTTTTCTTATTCTCCACCAAAACATGAACACGTCTGATCAGGGTCTACACTATTTGCATTAAATTTCTATAAAATATAGTAATAAAAAAAACCCCAGACACCCTGCTATAGGAAACAGACCCGCCTAAAGAATTGTGGTAGAAGAGTTGACTCAATATTAATGATCTGATTGCCTTATGTATGAAACCGGTTACTTCCATTAATAACTACTCTGGTTCAGTTTGAGAATTAAATGGAATGTACACTTTCAGGAAGGCAACCCTGTCAAACTTTTTTTTTTTTTTTTTTTTTTTTTTTATCACTTAGTGTACTCTGAAAGGAATATTATTGGGAGCAAATTCTTTTCTTTTAGAGCAAGACCGTTTTTCACAAAAGCAAACAAGAAATCACAAAAATGTCCTCCCGTGTAAAAAAGGCAGAAACTTGAAAATCTGCCAAGTATATCCAGTCTCCTTAAACGCTCCATAATCCTCAAGAACAGACATTTTATTAGCCAAGAAAGGTTTAATAAATTGATATATGGTATTAATATAATTATTAAATGTGGCACCTGACAGTTCATAAAATCTCAGTGAGTATCTCGTTCTTGAAATGAAATGATGTTTTATCTTATCTCTAAAGTAATGTTGCCAACATCACCCAGGGAAACCCGATATCAGGATACCGGAGGTTGCTTCGGAGGTAAACAAATGACGTCATCCAGCGACAGGGTATGTACTTAACCCTTTTTGATAGCTTATATCTTAATCATTTGATAAAAAAAAGCCGAGATGCTCGTTCTAGAGACATAATAATGGATATGTTAAAGCAAATATTTCCTTTCTCAGCTACTTTGTGGAGGTGAAAACGGCATTTGAACCAAGATGATCTATTTTTCATCTCATTCTTTGCCTTTTCGATGGCTACCAGCCCGATCATGGTAAATGACATGTTGGTTTATTATTTCCCAAGGACGGACTTATCTTTTCTTCAACTGTCTTCATAGTTGTTTCAGTTTATCAACAAAAAATAACGCCACCGGATGAAATTTAAAGCAAGTACTAGCGAAAGTTTGGATAACGGAATATTCGGAGGTACATTGACACATGATGCTGTGGATCTCGGAGGGACTGTTGCTGGATTTGGGAGGCACTGAAAATTGACGAAGTGAGTTCTGTCTGAAAAAGCAATGCAATAAAAATTAAAACCTGCTCGCACAATATGGTGCTAAGCCTGTGTGCAAATACTAGTGTCTCTTTTTGTAGTAATTTTAATAGGGTTTGACTGGTTTGAAGGAAAGTTTAATGTAATAATATTACTAGAACCAATGCCATTACGTTTAAGAACTTATAGGCAATAAAACAGCTTTTCGCTGCAAAAATGATGTTCTGTATGTGAAACGTGATATTTTCCTACCTGTTTCGATTGAAATGTTGATTTTGGAAACTCGTAAGAACCGCAGCGCCGATGTGGTGCCAGCGAGTGCCATCAGATCAGAAATAATAAACGTAATGTTACCACGGTAAATCTATGATATATCAATTATTTATAGCAATATCCCAACTCGGCATAATAATCACCAATATCAGTACAAAAACTCTATAGTAAAGTTAACAACAGGTGCTTATTCGTCCGTCGGGCTGACATTTGTATATCTAATTACAAGAATCTATCTATTTTCTTTGAGTCGTTCATATTTGACCATTACTTGTGTTAGGTGGGTCTCTTAATTTAGAATTTAGCAACAACAACAACAACAATAATAATAATAATAATAATAAAATAATAATAATAATCACATGATGAGCTCTTAAAAATGTTTACAATCTCATAAGAAGCATACCTGTGAGTCCCAGTCTATACCATACGGGCTTTCAACTCCTCTGTAGTCTTAGCATCTACCACAGCAGAGGCAAGACCATTCTACTGTGCTGAGGAATAGTTCAAGGAAAGAAAGCATCTACCACAGCAGAGGCAAGACCATTCTACTGTGCTGAGGAATAGTTCAAGGAAAGAAAGAATTCTTCAGGGCATCATTATAGGCCTGGTTACTACGGTACTGCGTGCTGTTTAATTTCGATGCCCTTGTTTGAGTTGAACCAGTTACAGGGGTTAAGTATCTATTTGTGTTAAGAGACACTATATCAATGTGTATCTTATAAATGAAGGTTAAAGAGGACTGCTTACGACGGGTCTCAAGGGATGGCCATTCTAGCTCAACAAGCATATCGCCTTCGCTACTTCTAATCTGCCATCGCCGAAAGGTCCATCGAACAGCCGTTCTCTGGACCTCAACCTGCTGAATCTGAGTTTTAACATGGGGGTGCCAAACAGGTGACGCATACTCAAGTTGAGGGCGAACCAATGTTTTGTATGCAACAGCCTTTGTCTGCCTAGGAGCAAAGGCCAAATTGCGTCTAAGAGATCCTAATGCCATAGTTGTTTTTGATGTTATCTCGGAAATATGTTGACCCCGAGCGAGATTGTGATGGTGATACCCAGTTATTTAGCAGATTAAACCTGCTGCAGTGTGTGCTGGTGTAGTGAGTAGTCAAAAAATCTGCTTATCTGGGCGGTGGTGAGTCACCCTCATTGAATGACATTTGGCTACACTGATCTTCATCTGCCAATCGGTTTCCCAACGTGCTAGGCTATCACGATAAGACCGTCAGACGGAGTATATCAGGGCTCGGGAAAACCGGAAAAATAGCCGGTCTGGACCGAAATTAAGAATTCTGGACCAATTTCAAACACCCCAAAACGCTAATAAATCGGTCCAACAGGTTTGTGCCTTGAACCCCATTTTTCCCCAACCAACCAATTTTCACCAATCAATGATGTCTACAAACGGTCAAGTCTTCCCAAACTGACCATGTCCGCGCACCTTTTAAATGCGATATTATGGTAGTTAAAAGGCTCTAAACGGTCATTTGACATGTATATTGGAGAGACAGCTGAATAACGGCAACCTACCGCAACACAAATTAATTATGTCATTATCCAAACATTGTCAAAAAATCAACACTTCACTGACCTTTGTGCGGTAAACAAACGATTAATACGGATCATCAGTAACGGTAGTCTGATAATTAATCCGTTTGTGTGACACGTGTGAATACACTGAGACTGCAAAACATCCGGGTGCAGTCGGCGTGTCCAAAAAGATCAAAGGTAGCTTTACAGAGAGTGATAAAAGAATGCACCGCTTGAACGCACCCGTTTTCTTCCTCTTCTTTTTTGTTTTGATCAACACGGTTTGTCGGTCCCAGATAAATGAATTCCCAAACCGTGTACGTCCTGATCAGATGTCACATACAACGGCGTCTGATCTGGGTATTATTGATTGCTTGTTCTTTTTTTTTTTTTTTTTTTTGTTGTTGATTGCGTAACATGCGAGTATAATTCAAGGTAGATTTCACGGTATAAATAAGTAATGCACCACTTGCGCTAGACAAGATTGATCAGTGCTTAAAATTTAAGCCGACTGATCAAATCTTGAAACATTGAAAACTGCAAAACCGCCCGTGGCGCAGGCCTTTTTTATTAGACCTAATTAGGTCCATGAAAGTTGTTTCGTTCCATCTCTCCTGTTTCCCGTCGTCTTTGCGCTTATACAAGACGGGAATCAGTTGTTTATAAATAGTTTAGGAAAACCCTGCGGAGGTGGAAATAAAACAAAACCGATTTTTTTGTTTTTTTTTTTCTTTTTACATACCTGACTGTATTTATTGATGACGCCAGCTTTGATCATGCTCGTTATACCCCGACTTCCGTCATATAATGGAGTTGAGGTGTATTATTTAAAAGGACTTATAGGACTGCCAATTGTCATTAGTTTTCGTGACAGGTGATATATATGTATTTTTTTTTTGGGGGGGGGGGGGGGGGGGGGGGGTAATAGGCTCATTGATGACGTCATCGTCATCGGCTGGACCGATTCAGATTTCAAAATTTTCAGAGCCCTGGAGTTTATATATTCCTATAAAAACAGTCATCAGCAAAGAAACGAACAGATGACCTGATATTATCAGGATGATCATTAATACATACCAAGAAAAGGACAGGTCCAAACATCTAATCTTGGGGAACCAGATAAATCTACCACTTCCAAGCGTCAGTAAAATTAGTAGTTCTGAGACCGATGAAAAATCCATGGAGTGTCTGACCGACCAAACGATGAAACGAGACCTGTACCCCTTTCGGGCCAATTATTTTAAAAATCATGCAGGTTTGGCCATAAAATCACTTTACATTCCTTAATTTTGCATCCCCCATCGGCATTTTGTTGGCATTTCTGTCCCCTTTAAGAATAGCCAAGAATTCACACACCCACCCCTTCCATTTCAAAAGTCTGTGTATAGGCCTTGAAACTCACCAAAGGCACAAAACGTTGTGATGAACAAATATGAAAACATGTCTTAAAAAATATAAACTTTTCAGGAAGAATACTGTTAATTTTCGTATTATTATTTTTTTTTCATTGAGGCGGTTCTAACGATAACCCCCAACCTATGTTTTAGAGCAGAAACGATGTGGTTCTTAAGAATACCTCAATACATATTTTAGAGCAGAAACAAGAAAAAAAAATGATTTATAGCCCTGCAATTTCCACTTTTTCTACGTGAAGTCGTGTTTGTTACCGGGATTTCATCACGAAGGCTGGTTATCTTGATATTTTATCTTGGTAAGTCTATGCCACATTATTTCATTTATTCTTTGCCAGTCAGCATAAACGCTTTGTTCACTTGCTACATGCCACTCCTGACGATTCAGAAAATATGTAGCCGTTTTAAGAAGAACAAAAAATTTCCTTTCCTCCGATATCCCGTTAACCAATATAAATCTGTCCTCCGACATCCCTGCATCATACCTCCGACATCCTGTTACCAATAAATATGACACAACCCTAAAGAAATAAAAACAATCTGCCACTTTAGTAATTTTTTCACATCTGCTATTTCTTGTATAATTTATCCCGATATCGGGTTTCCCTGGGTGAACATTAATTCAGAGAATGAGATACGATAAAAAATCATTTCATTTTTGATCCAGTTAAAAAATGAGAGACTAACTGAAATTTCATAGGCTGTCAGATATCACATTTTATGATCATATAAATACTATATATCATTTATTTAACCTTTCTAGTTTTGAGGAATATGGAGCCTTTAACTTTTCATACTGTTTCTTGTTTGGCTGTCTCAATGGTCAACTCTTTGCATGCTGGGAAAATTTTTATGTTTTTTTTTTGTTGTCTCTGATTTTTTTAAAATTAACTTTCTCAAAAAATCTTTCAGGAATACCATCTAAGTGTCAAACAATTAGGATCCAGATCAGGCCGGACATTTTGTTGGGCCTGACCTGGGTCTAAACTGTTTGCAAAGGTTATTAGCAGACGACAAAAGTCGCCATTAGTGGGAAAAGAGTTAAAAGTAGCAATCAAACAGGTGGGTCCCATTGCAAATACAGACTAGACAGCATCCTTTGTTATTTTAGATTTTTTTTTTTTTTTTTTTGATTTGGGTTTTACGGCCCTTTCAAGAATATTTCCCTTATATCGAGCCGATCGTTCATCGAAGGTGGGCGAAAACCGGAGAACCCGGAGAAAAACCACCTGACCATCCGTAAGCAGAACTTGGCTTTCCCACATATGACCCGAGCCAGGCTCGAACCACAGCGGTGAGAAACCTAATGGATCAAGAGTGTTATTTTAGATACATTTCTCATCTCTCCATGTAAACATGGATATAATCCATCCTAAAAGCGTGTGTAAAGTTTCAAAAGGATCTGCCTGAAACTGTAGGAGGAGTTGCGCATACAAGGTACATACTCCCTATACATTTCTGTAGTATTAGGGCTCGAAAAAAGTCTAAGTTAAAAATGCAAAAAATGTAATAAAAAATAATTTCAGGAATCTGAAAAAAACAATATGCATATCTTCAGACCATCCTAAAAGCGCATTTAAAGTTTCAAAAGGTTTAGCCTAAAACTGTAGGAGGAGTTGTGCGTACAAGCTACATACTCCATATACATTTCTGTAGTATTAGGGCTCGAAAAAAGTCTAAGTTAAAAATGAAAAAAATGTGATAAAAAATAATTTCAGGATTCTGAAAAAACAATATGCATATCTTCAGACCATCCTAAAAGCGTGTGTAAAGTTTGAAAAGCATAGGCCTAAAACTGTAGGAGGAGTTGTGGGCACACGAATGGTGGGGGCGCTGACCTGACGGACGGATGGACACTCAAAATTTCAGAGGGTATAACATAATACCCCGCCAATTTTTTGGTGGTGGGGCATAAAAACCATTTCACTGAGATGCCAGAATTCTGCAGAAAAATAAAATATTCTTTTAATAAATCTCAATGGCAGACTGCAATTGTGAATCCTTTAACTCTTAAAGTGCTAATCACATCTGCAGCAGACATTTTTTTTTGTATTATTCAATGAAAATAATGCTTGATATTTCATGTGAATTGTCTGTCTAGCAGACAGACAATTCATCACATGCCAAGACTTATTTTCTCTGAAAAATGATAATTATGAAAAATAAAATGTTGTCCGCTCTAATTTAATTTAACACTATAAGGGTTGAAATAGCCTATTATTATATAACTGGCAGGTATAACCCTCTTCTTACCTCATGTATACTTACAATCAATCTGTTCTACAGCTTTCTCTACTGTTAATCTGAAAGTTTCTAATTCTTCTTCATGTTCTGAAAGAAAATAAATTCTTATGGCCACAAAATAAAGCAACTATCCATACACTTTCAGGGGAGGCAATTCTGGTAAAACTGATTTTGACTTCTTCTGAAAAAGGGGTCTACTCTAAATGGAAAGAATTTGCTCCCTTTAGGGTAGACCTCCTTTTCAGAAGTGACTTGGTGTGTAGCAAAGCAAACAGAAAGTCTCAAAAGTTGTCTCTTGAACAAAATGGTGGAAAATCCAAGTGTATCCTGTCCCCTAAATACTAGAGCTGCAATATGTAAAAAGGGCCCTTTGACATATGTGGGCAAAAAAGGGCCAGGACAGCCTACTCTTTTGCAAAAACTTACCAGGGCTGTCTTCGCCCACTTTAATACAGATGCTGATTTGGTGTTTTAATTCTCTTTCAACATTATTTGAGTCATATCTAGATAAGAAGGGGTGATCACGAAAACACGCCTATATAATTCTGACCCCCTAAAACCCCACTTTTATATAGTAAAACTGGGGTTTACAGGGGTATACATTATTTCTCTTCTTTCTGCTCAAAACATAGGTTGTGGGTACTCGTTAGAACTGCCTCGGCGAGGAGGTTCTAACGAGTATCCACAATCTATGTTTTGAGCAGAAATGTGAAAAATATCAGAGTTTTTTGTCTGAAAATTTTCATTGTTTGGAGGTGAAATTTTCTGTACATTTGAATAGGTGTGTTTTCGTAATGGGAGGGATTTTAATACAGAATCAAAGAATCAACTGTACATTACAAAATCACGCCTTTTCAAATATACCTGAAAATTTTACCACCAAAAAATGAAAATTTTCAGATAAAAAATTGTGATATTTTTCAAATTTCTGCTCAAAACATAGATTGTGGGTACTCGTTAGAACCGCCTTGATGAGGCGGGTCTAACAAGTACCAACGATCTATGTTTTTGAGCAGAAATAAGAAAAATAATGTATACCCCTGTAAAGCCCAGTTTTACTATATAAAAGTGGGGTTTATGGGGGTCAAAGGCATGTTTTCATGATGAGAACATCACAATCAACAAATCAGAATGCACCAAAAGTCAGGCTGATCTGGGTTTTGTAGTTAGCATATAAAATAAGCAATTATTTTTTTTAATGTTACTGCTCTCATGATGACATCATCTTCAATAAGACAAGACTTCAGGAATAAAGAACATAGCTCTATAAGCAGTAAAACCTCAATAGCTCAAACTGATGGCTCCTTTACCATGGCTAATTCAAACTCGTTTTTGAACTCCTTACGACATTCTTCTGATAGCTCAAGAAAACAAATGTTTAAGGAAATTTTCTTATTTCATCATGAAATTGTATGTTACGTCTATTCATTAGAATCACCTTATCGAGGTGATTCTAATAAGTACACTCAAGATACAATTATTGTGTAGAAAATAAAAAAAAAAAACAATCCCTAAATTATTGCTATTTATTTCCTGACCTGGCACTCAGCTGCTCGAACTACACATGTCGCAAACAATTTTCTATGGCCCTAAAGATGTTCAAGCAATTGAAGTTGGACTGTAAAGGGAACGTGCAGACTTATTTCTCCACGAAAACGATTGTTGTGGGTACTCAAGTGTCTCAACAAGGGACGATAGACCATGTCAGAACCAATGCATAAGCACCACTTTTACAATGAGCCTGTGTTAAGTAGCCACTTGCCAACTATAAAAATTTCATTTGAATTGTATGAAGGAAAGAAAAGTTCTTGCAAGAAAACTACAAAATAAAGGGTAAAAGCAACAACAACAAAAAAAATCAACAGGGGTCATCCCCTCAATAAGCTTCATCTAACTACATTTATAAAGTATAAAGAGCTTAGAAACAACTTTTCACTTTACTGATCAGCAATAAACACAAAAAAAATGCCTAACGGCATTATGGATGGGTTTTTACAAAGAAAGTGACAGTTGTCTCTCTTGCATGTGTAACACCTCCTGGTTCTCCTCTTCAACTCTACCAAATATGAAAGTAATCCACTGAAGAATAAAGGTAACATAAAACTTAAAAAAAAAAAAAGGTTAACCAACAGAATTCCGTGGAAGGCAGGGTCGCACCCGCATGGGCAAAAGTCACAGGACGTGGTTATCAAATAAATTTATTTCATTCTTAGCAGTGCTTAGTTGGAAAAGTGACAAAAAATAAAGACAGGGATTATATGAATATAGGAATTTCATTGAAAGCATATGCATTTTCTCATATGATGCATAAGAAATTGGGCTCAAAATGTACCCCCAGTCTACACTTTCATACAATCTGAGGTTCAGAAAATGAGGAACAAGAGCTCTGCCAAGCGGGGCATTACAAGCCCGTGGCAAGTAAAAAGATGTAGCACAAAAACTGGCTCCTGTATAATACAGTGCTCCGGATATAAACTGTAAGTGGAATTACAAAAAAAAAAAAAAAAAAATAATAATAAAAAAATTTCATTGGGGCATATCTCTGCTGATATTTGGTGAACTGTAACCTAAGCGCCAAGCTGGCCCAGGAATTAAGGAAGAAGTGACTTCTCCCTCCTGGGAAAACAGGGAGAAGTTTGCTGCTTCTAGGGAGAAGTGCTTTCTGACAGAGGACACACCACAGAAGCATGACTATATTATAAGCTCATATGAGCCTTTGGCTAATTTGTTTTTCCTATACTTCAATATTGGACCAAACAATAACAAAACAAAAATAAGCAACCAAAAAAAAAAATGCTGCAAGAATTTTTTTTGTAAACCTTTAACTTGTTTAATACTGATTTAATTTTTGTTCTTCAAGGGAGCCAAATCATAAAAGTATTAAAAACAAAAAAAACAAAAAAAAAAAAATCCATAATGAATTATGTATTCATAAAAATTTAATAATGGCAACCTTTCCTTGCAAATCTAATAAAAGAAGAAGAAAAAAAAATCAATATCTTGCCCATATGACCAAAACTTTAGTTATTTGCAAAAAATATACGAGTACCTATTATAAAATAAAATTTGCACACTATTACCTCTAAACAATATGCTGTGAAAAGTTTACAAAAACTTTCAAAGGGGCATAAACCTGCAAATATTTGGTGCACTGTATTCTCGAAATAATATGTGCTGCTCCACATCATCGTGTAACTATTTATGAAGTTACAGCTTGATCAGATGTAAACTATAGAAGGATTTAGCCGGAAAGAAAAAATTAATAGAAATTAATAGAAAGGGGCTCTTACACGGTATAGGAAATTTACATTGGTTTCTGCCCACGCTTGGAATTGGATAAAATTCTGCACAATGGTTGCCTAGGGTATAACACTGATGATTATGAGGCATTGGCTTTTAAATGTAGTTCCACTGTAAATTTATGGTGTTTTGTATGCGGCCACTACCAAATCAGGGGGTGCCCTAATATTAACCTTCGTACAGTAAACAGGATTTTATTTTTCAGATGCTGGAATGTTTTATTAATTAAGGCCATCATTAGTACATGTTTTGATACTATGGATGGCTTCATGTACTTAGCAATAGTGTTGGAGCAATAACGTAAGCTGAACAGTAGCCCCATATTTCAGCTGCAGGTTATGTATTCATCCAGATATTATCTGCAATTTTACCATGTTCCGATTCTTGTCAAGACACCATTTCAGCACAAAAAATTTCCATATATATAAGGAATGAACACATGAAATTTCATAGAAATTGAAGACCGGTAACATGTTGTCTGAACAGCCTGAATACATATAGTCCTGAGTCGGTAAAATATGAAATTATCCAATACTCATGTATAAGTAGTATCGTGTAAAGTCAACTTATCAATAGCTTTCAATTTGGATTACCATGATATAGTATGATTTGTATAAGAAGTTGATACCATAATTGTACATATTCATTTATAACCAGTTGACTGAATTGCACCTTGTTGAACACCATGTCCAAAAAAAAAACTTTTCGTTTACATGATCTGGACCATGCAGACACTAAGTCCAAGTTCTCTGTATCCGTATATATAGGATTCCACTTCAAATACTTGACTGTGGAAGTATTTATCAAATAATAAAAAGCAGATAACAGTCTTGTAACTGATGATGATGATTATGAAACCTGGGTCTAGCTTTAAAGTTACTTGTTCAGGCAGATAGCCATGGTGGGCACAACTTGCTTACCAAGAATTTAAGTATAAGAACTAAAACAAAACTTGAATACTAAAAGCCTCCTTTCAAAACGTATTACAACACAAAAAACAGAGACAAGGTGAAAATAAAATTAATTAAATACCATAGAACTGCCAGCAACCAAATGAATGAAAACTGTTAAAAAACTCTTCAATACATCCTTTAGATTCACATTAAGACCACACAAGTTAGCTGTTTTAAACTCCTGTGTTAATTAACATATGGCAGAGTTTCAAACTAGTATGGAAGTCCTCAGGCAAATGACTAAAATATGAATGTCATACAACCTTTGGAAAAATCTTAAAGCTTTAACCTGAAGAACTACAGAACACCAATTTGTTGTTTAAGTCAAACTATGTGCACTAGAATAGAACTTATGCAGAACAGAAACAATTTCATATATGCTTACTATAAGGAAGAAAGGATAGATCTGCTTTTCTGATAGCAAAAGTTAAGACCACATAAACAGTATTCTGTGCTGCTGTCATCAAAGATAACTGTTGAAACAAAGAGAAAAAACTCCAGTGTCAGTGTCAATTCGATCGCAGGAAATACCGATTGAAGTGACACATTTGAATATGTTACAGGACAAGAAATCCAGTGTTCATAATTTCAAAATACAATATAGGCTTGCAAGCAAGCTATAGATATATCAGAAGTTAAGTCTATAGGTATTATTTTCTTTTCAAGCGTTCTTAGTTTGATTAGAGTTCACCAGTCCAGAAGCAAATCTCCAAAAATCCTAAAATCTGTTGATGGGGATGCAAATCCTTCTTCAAAACAAACAAACAAGCAACAACTACTTGCCATAGTACGTTTGCACATCTTCTTAATATGACAGTGGCGATTATGGATCTCCCTGTTTTATGCTTATTTTGTAATGGTGAGAATGGATATCCCCTGTTTTACACCTATTTTAGTTTTATGCCTTTTGGGAATTAATTATACAAAATGCTCAATGATTTGCTGACATGAATTAAAGCGTAAGATTTTGTTAAGCTTAATTTGTTAATTAGAATTTCTTTAGATTTAATTTGTTATGCTGTCTACATTTGTAATAGTTGGTTAGTCAGAGTCCATATAAATAGAAGGCAAGTAATAGAAAGTCATGAAAATTTAATAGATAGCTCAAGATATATTCATTCCGAGTTGTCTAAACTCTCTTTGATTTGTTAAGTGTTAGAAGTGTTTAATAACACTGCCTTTCTCTACTATTTTTTATCAATGTAACAAAATAGTCAATTTTGTAAAAATTGACCTATATCCATTCAAGGCCTAAAATGACAATGATACCGGTTTTGATTTTTTATGAAATTTGGCACAGCTATAGAGGATATATGTAGCAAATTTTCCTGGTAGTATGAAATCTTGACAAAGACTATAGCATATTAATTTTGAAAGTTTACTTTTTTTTTTTTCATTTGTTGGTAAAAAAATCAGATTTTTTATAATCAAATTATCACAAAATGTTAACTTTAATTAAATATAAATGTTTTGTGGTACCAATAGAATCACCATTCAGCACAGCGCAAAAATCTTAAAACTAAATTAAACTTAAGATGTATGACATACTTATTTGGAGACAGCTATCAGCTCATGGGGGGAGTGAGTCAAGGTTGCGCCCTGAGTCCAACTTTTGATTATATAATTTAATAAGCACATTTTCATAGGTTGCATATGCCTAGTTATTATTATACAAAGTTTCAGAAAAATCCATGCATGAAAGATGCCCTTTTCAACGGGGTTTAACTCTGCTAATATTTGGTGGACTGTAACCTTGAAATAATATGCGCTACTCCACATTATGGTCTAACTACAAATAAAATTTCAGCTAGATAGGATGTAAACTGTAGGAGGATTTAGCCAGAAACAAAAAGTTTACTGAAATTTTCAAAGAGGCATAACTCTGCTAATATTTGGTGGACTGTAACGGCGAAACATTATGCGCTGCACCACATCATGGTCTAACAGTACATGAAGTTTCAGCTTAATTGGATGCAAACTGTAGGAGGATTTAGCCAGAAACGAAAAATTAATAGAAATCTTCAAAGGGGTATAACTCTGCTAATATTTGGTGGACTAACCTTGAAGTAATATGCACTGCTCCACATCATGGTCTAACTACAAATCAAGTTTATGCTTGATCGGATGTAAACTATAGGAGGAGTTAGCCGGAAACGAAAAGTCAACTGAAATTTTCAAAGGGGCATAACTCTGCTAATATTTGGTGGACTGTAAAACCTCGAAACAATATGCGCTGCTCCACATCATGGTCTAACTATATATGAAGTTTCAGCTTGATTGGATGTAAAATGTAGGAGGAGTTAACCGGAAATGAAAGGTTTACAGAAATTTTCTAAGGGGCATATCTCTGCAAACATTTGGTGGACTGTAACCCCGAAATAAAATGCGCTGCGCCACATCATAGTCTAACTATATACCAAGTTTCAGCTTGATCGGATGTAAACTGTAGTAGGAGTTAGCCAGAAACGAAAAAGTTTACAGGCGGATGAACGCCATACCCCATAACATAATACGTCCCGTTTTTCAAACAGGCATATAAAAAGTGAAAAAAAAAAAAAAAATCATATCCAAACCACATACACTTCTGCGGACACGGGAGAAAACATGTGCAAAAAGACCAGTTTAAAATTGTATGAAAAGTTGCAATCACAAGGTACCCACTGTCTATACATCTGAGGTCAGAAAATAACAAAGTTCAAAAAGTACAAAAAAGTGACAAAAATACGGCAAGGATTTTATGAAAAGCACATGCACATCTTCAGACTATGGAGAAAACATGTGCTAAACTGCAAAAAGATTAGTATAAAATTGTATGAGGAGTTGTGCTCACGAGGTACCCACTGTCTATATATTGAGGGTGGAAAATGACTAAGTTCACAATGTGGAAAAAGTGACAAAAAAAATTCTAACAATTATATCCAAATCACATGCACATCCTCATACCATTGAAAATGGGATCAAGGTCACAAAAAATCAGTTCTTGTTTCTGTCTCAAGAATATAGCTGTGCAAGTTTGGTCAAAATCCATCCATTCATACAGCAGATAGCGTGCAGACAAGCCATTATCCAACCATCTGAGCCATCCTGCGACCTTGAAAATGGGGTCAAGGTCACCAAGTTTAGTTAAAATCCCTCCATTCCTTTAAGAGATACAGTGCAGACAAGCCGTTTTCCAACAATCTAAGCCCTAGTGTGACCTTGAAAATGGGGTCAAGGTCACCAAAATCTAATCAGTTCTTTTCCATGTCACAACAATATAGATGTACAAGTTAGGTCAAAATCAATCCATTCCTTTAGGAGATAGGGTGCAGACAAGCCATTTGCCAATGACCTAAGCCCTAGTCTGACCTTGAAAATGGGGTGAAGGTCACCAAAATATAACCAGTTCCGATGCATATCCCAAAGGTATAGCTGTGCAAGTTTGGTCGAAATCTACTCATTCCTTCAGGTGACAAGGTGCAGACAAGCCATTTTCTACCAATCTAAGCTTTAGTGTGACCTTGAAAATGGGGTCAAGGTCATCAAAATCTAATCAGTTCTTTTCCATGTCTCAACAATATAGCTGTACAAGTTTGGTCAAAATCCATTTATTCATTCAGGAGATAATGAATACAAACCATTTTCCAACAAATCTAAGAAGCCCTCCTGTGACCTTGAAAATGGGGTCAAGGTCACCAAAATCTAATCAGTCCTTTTACATGTTCCAGCATTGTAGGTGTGCAAGTCTGGTCAAAATCTATTCATTCCTACAAGAGATACGAGGGCGTCAATAAGTAACCAGCCTATCCCATTACCAATCGACCGAGACACCCACGATTTTCATGCCTTGTTTCAATACACGTTTTAGGCCTGAGAGCAAAACTGCACCCTTATCGTGTCATTCACTCATAAGATACTGAATGTCAAGCATGGCTAGCAATGCAAAAGCAAGCTTTTTGTCAAAAGCTGAGTTGTAATTCGGTACTTGTATTTGAAAGGGAAAACATATCAGGAAATACAGTGCGAGTTGACCAATGTTTATGGGTCTTCTGCACCATCATATGCACAAGTTAAATTCTGGGTTGGGGAATTCAAACGCGGTAGAACTTCTTTAGAAGACGAAACCAGGTCTGAACGCCCATCAGATGCCACCGATGAAGAAATGTGTAACAAAGTACGGGATCTGGTGTACTCTGATAGGCAAGTTAAGGTGGAAGAAATAGTGAATGCATTACACATTTCAACAATTTTACATGATCACTTGGGTATGCGCAAGTTAACAGCCTGTTGGGTCCCAAAATCCCTTAGCAACCAGAGCAACCAGAGCATCATTATGCAGCGCATTGTTGGTTTAGGTCAAAGGAACGTGATTTCCTTTCATGTCTGGGGACTGTAGATGAGACTGGGTCCATTATTAAGCCAGAGAATTAAGCTCAAAATCGCCAGTGGGTAGGGCCAGGGTCTCCGAGGCCAAAGAAATTCAAAACGCAACCCTCTGCTGGCAAGGTGATGGCAACTGTATTTTGGGATGCACAAGGCGTTATTATGTTGGACTTTCTAGCAAAAACAAGTACAATAACAGATGCGTATTATGCAAATTTGCTTGACCAACTGAGAACTGCGATTCGTGAAAAATGCCGAGGTAAACTCTCCAAAGGGATTCTGCTCCAACAGGACAATGCGAGAGTCCACACTTGCAAAATTGCTATGGATGCTGTTGAGCGGAATGGGTACAAGCTAATACCACAACTGCCTATTCTCCGGACTTAGCTCCTAATGACTATTTCCTATTCCCAAACTTGAAAAAGGATATCCGTGGACGTCATTTCCAGTTCAATGAAGAAGTCGTGGCGGCAGTTGAGGAGTGGGTCGGAGACAAAGACCCTGGCTTCTTCAGTTCTGGGCTGATGGCACTGGAACACCGTGGGTCCAAGCACATCATTTTAGAGGGCAATTACATCGAAAAAGAAGAGATTGATCTCACCCAGAAATAAGTTTGGCTGTTTTTTTATTGACTCGCCCTCGTAGGGCGCAGACAAGCCATTTTCCAACATTCTAAGCCCTCCTGTGACTTTGAAAATGGGGTCAAGGTCACCAAAATCTAATCAGCATTTTTCCCCCTCCCAATGATGTATTTGTGTAAGTTTGGCTAAAATCTGTCCATTCAATAAGGAGATAGAGTGCAGACAAGAGGCTACGCTGATGCCGATGCCGACAGGATCCGCACTAAAAACAATATGTCCCCACCACATAGTGGGGGGACAAAATTATATCCAAACCACATGCACATCTTCATACCATGAAGGAAACACATGCAAAGTTTCAAAATGATCGGTACAAAACTGTAAGAGGAGTTGCGCTCACAAGACACCCAAGGTAAATGTTGATGGAAAGATGAACGGACGGAAACTTGCACGCCTAAGTCGCCCATGCTATAGCAGGTGCGACAAAAAGGTTAACATGGGATGACTCCCGACACCAGCCTGCCCAGATATTGCTATTTTAAAGGGCAATTTTTTTTAAAAAATGTCCAAAAAATGCTGCCAATGCCACCACCAACAATGCAGATGGACAGAATGATCCCTAAGTGTCTACCATGCATCAAATGGTGACATAAAAAAACAGTTCATTTTTGGATGGGGTTTTAAAAAAAATCTGTCCTTTAAAATAGCAATGTCCGGGCTGGTGGGCATCAGGTGTTGTCTTAGGTTAACCTTTTGGTTTACCTTTTCAAAGTTATATATTACCTTTATTCTTCAGTGGATTGCTTTCATATTTGGTATGGATAAAAAGGAGGACCAGTAGGCGTGTCACATGCAAGACAGACAATTCTCACTTTGTCTTGTAAAACCTGTCCATAATGCTGTAAGAAATTTTTCTTGTTACATAAAGACATACATTTAAAAGAAAATAAATAGATAGAACATAAAAAGCAAGTGGAAGTGTTTCAATTCCCAGAACTAATTTCTTACCTGCATCCCATTTGATTCTTCTCCTGAGGTAATCTATAAATGTTGTCCATAGTGAGAGATACTCTGATCCCTGTGTGAAACCTGATGTCAAAGCTTGCTCAAATAATCCTGAAGAGGAAACACGTGGCAGTGATTTAAACAGAACTGCAAATACCTTAAATTCAGACATTCAGACATACATTTGTACTTTTAAATTCTGCAAATTTTAAGAATACATTTTTTTTTGTTTGTTTTTGTTTTGTTTCATTTTTTTTTCTTTAAATAGCAGATACACAATGACAACATCAAGTGTACTGCACTTATATCACATGTGGGGCTATGGAATACTAGGACCTGATATTAGGGTCTTACGTTTTTGTTTCATAATCACAATACTACCAGCATGACAAAGTTTTGAGTTGAGGTTTTACACCCAGGCAATTAAGATCATCTCAAGCCAGACAGTTTACCTAACCACACTTTTTCCAAGCAGGCTTAGTCCTCTAAAAGGTTAACCAGTACTAGGGCTGCAAAGATACACTCACCTCACGATATGATACGATACATATCGCAATTCTTGCTTTACGATACGATACATACTGCGATACGCTGGGAAAACCAACACAGACAGACATATGAATAGACATAAATTGTGAAGTTAAAGCGCGTTCATTTTGTCAAAAATGATTTTTTCCAGTAGCAAACTTCTTCATGCACATGTTCAATATATCTGCAAAGTTTCAGAACTTGTCGTAAAATTCTTTGAGTCAAGTTGATTTCACCGTGCATACACTATCTCAGACGCACCACCTGAGAGTATAAAAAACCCAACAGTAAAGAATTACCAAAACTGGCTCGGTGAAAAAAGCTGTCATTTGGATGAAAATAGTTTTTTTAGCATCATACTTCTTCCTGCACATGTTCAATATGTCTGTAATGAGTCTGCAAAGTATCAGATTGCTTCAACAAATACTTTGAGACAAGTTGATTTCACCTGCATGCATTATAGTCACGCCAAAGCCACTTTTCACGAAGAACAAAGGGAATTAACCATAAAGGAATGAACCCCTAGGCCTTTATTTTTGTCTAATAGCAACATCTGATCAGTATCAATATTTATGCAAAATATGAAAAGAGCCTTTAAATCATTTGATAAGAAACAGAAACCAAACTGCCTTTCAAAATTGACAAAGGGAAACAACTCCAAAGAAATTAACCCGCAGGCCCTTATTTTTCTCTAACAGCAACATCTTAGCAACATCTCATCAGTATCAACATTTATGTTTGTGTGTGTTGAGGTTTTACGGCCCAGTAAACTCACATGGGGTCATGTCGAGCACGGTCAGTTTACCTAACCACACCTTTACTGGGCAGGCTTTGTCCTCTAAGCCGTTAACCAGTATTGTACACATTTTTTTGCCACAAAAATCATCATTTATGTAAATATGAAAAGATTCTTTAAATTACTTTGCAAGATAAGAAGCAGAAATCAAAACACCTTAGGGAAATAACGCTATTTAAAGAAATTAACCCATAGGCCCTTCTTTTTCTCTAACAGCAACATCTAATCAATATCAACATGTACGCAAAATAAAAAAAGATAATCCTAAAATTAATATATTATTTAGCAAGAAAAGAATCAGAAAACCAGAACATATTTTCAAGAATAAGGAAGAGAAATAATTGTAAAGTATTTTTTATATCCTAGGCCCTTATTTTTCTCTGATGGTAACAACTCATTCATATCAACATTTATGCAAAATATAAAATGATTCCTTGAACTATTTAGCAAGATAAGAAGCAGAAACTAAATTGCCTTTTTTTTAAGAATTAGAAAGGGAAATAACTTTAAAGGAATTAAAACCTAGGCCCTTATTATTGTCTAACAGCAACACCTCATCAATATCAACATTTATGCAAAATATGAAAAGATTCCAGAAATTATTTAGCAAGATAAGAAGTAGAAACCAAAATGCATTTTCAAGAATTACAAAGGGAAATAACTCTAAAGGAATTAATCCATAGGCCCTTATTTTTGTGTAACAGTAACAGCTTATCAATATTAACAATTATGCAAAATATGAAAAGATTCCTTAAATTGTTTAGCAAGAAATGAAAACAACAGACAGACTGATGAACATACGAACGGACAATGTGAAACAGTATACACCCCCGCCCATTGATAAAGTTTGCAGGGGGTATATTAAAATCACTGCTTCATTATACATGGGTAAATTTGTACCTTTAACTTTTTCATAAGACTGTCCCATTCTCTCAAACAACAAGATATAGTTCTGCCACAATTGAACACACCAAGGACAATTTCGGACAGCTCTTTCATAGACTGGTACACTGACTGACTCCACCTTCAACTTGTGGTCCTAGAAAACAAATGACAAATCACAGATAGTTACTCATAAAAAATACTGTTCAAGATATAAGGCAAAAACATTGGATTGTGAAATATAGGTCACTGTGACCTACATAACTCTGAAGTTAAACTAATTATCATACCATTTAATCACATGATCTAAGTTTTAATGGGAATCGTTAAAAACGCTGTTAAAAGGAGGGACTAGCCAGAAACAAATTTTTTTACAAAACTTTTCTAAGGGGCAAAACTCTCTTAATATTTAGTCCACTGTAACCTCAAAACAATATGCGCTGCTCCACATCATGGTCTAACTACATGTACAGTCAAACCTGTGTTAAGCAAGCACCTATGGGAAAGCCAAAAATTGGTTGCTTAAAACAGGTGCTTGCTTAATACAGGTAGATTTTAACTTCTTTGCCTTTAATGGGATCTCGGATAGTGGCCTTTAAAGGCAGGTGATTGCTTAATACAGGTGGCCTTTAGGACAGGTTTGACTGTATATCAAGTTTCAGCTTGATCAGATGCAAACTGTAGGAGGAGTTTGTGTTGAGGTTTTATGGCCCAGTCAACCCAATGGGGTCATGTTGAGCACGGTCAGTTTACCTAATTGTGCACATTCTTTCGCCAGAAACTGACAACTGCCCTTCCTGAATCAGCGGAAGGGAGAGAATGACTGTAGAAAATATTTCACGATCAATCTCTATGAAAGAATGTTGCCGACCTCGGCGGGGGTTGAACCCACGATCTCCTGGTCTCCAGTCGGACGGCGCATCCAACTGAGCCACCGAGGCCCGCTATAAGGAGTTATCTGTAAGGAAAAGTTTACAGACGTAGCGACAGACCAATTTTCAAAGGGGCATAACTCTGGTAATATTTGGTGGACTGTAATTTCGAAATAGTATGCCCTACTTCACAGCATGGTCTAACTATATATCAAGTTACAGCTTGATCGGATGTAATGTGTAGTTAAAGTTAAAAAGAAACAAAATGTTTACAAAAAATTTCAAATGGGAATAACTCTTGTTAATATTTGATGGACTGTAACCTCGAAAGAGCGTGCTGCTCCACATCTTGGTCTAACTATATATCAAGTTTAAGCTTGATTTGATGTGAACTGTAGGAGGAGTTAGATGGAACTGAAATGTTTACAAAAATTTTCAAAGGGGCATTAGTCTGTTAATATTTGGTGGACTGTAACCTCTAAAGAATATGTGATGCTCCGCATCATGGTCTAAGTATATGTAAAGTTTCAGCTTGATAGGATGTAAACTGTATGAGGAGTTTTCCGGAAATAAAAAGTTTATAGACGGATGGATGTCGAGGGGCATAACACAATACGACCATTTTTCAAACGGGCGTATAAAAACTCAAAAGAAAAACTGAATAAGCTGCATCCCAGGCTAGACCAGAAAAGTGTCCTTCTTTTGCATGATAATGCCCCTCTCATACTGCCTCATCTACAGTAGAACATCAACTCCTTCAAATGCCAATTGTTGTCCTACCCTCAGTACAGCCCAGACCTTGCCCCCTTGTGACTTTTATTTGTTTCCAGAACTTAAGAAAAAGGCTCACTGGAAACAAATATGAGACCAGGGCGGGCTGATTTCAGCTGTAAATTGGTACCTCAGCAGTCGGTCTACTTCATCGTTTACAGAGGGAGAACAAAAGCTCCCATGAAGAAGACAAAAAAGTATAGACCTAGGTGAGGAATACTTTGAAAAAGAATAAAAAGGTTTTTGAAAGTATTTAACAGTTTTTGAGAAAGAGCATAAAGTCCGGATATTTTCTGTCTGCCCCTCCTATTCATTCCCCTTAATTTGTCAAGAAAATTTTCAAGAAGATGACTCTAATATTAGAGTTCCCAAATCGGTACAGTCATATGTACAAAATGAACTGCATTTATTCCACATATTCTGACAAAGGGGTCTGACCAGTGTTGACCCAGATCAAACTGCTCATCAGGAGCAGTCTGATCAGGATTTATACTGTCTGCAATTTAGCCAGTACAGTTTAGACACATCATCAGGTAGTCAAATAGGCCTGTTTAAATTTTTGGACAAGTATGGTAAGGAGTTAAAGTGTCAGAATATTTTGGGTAAATATGGACAGTAACTCAATTTTTAGCTTATCAACAACATTTAATACTTGTCATGCTGAATAAATTAAGAAGCCACACCCACTTCTAATTGTCAGCCAATCAGATTACTACATCCAGGTTGTTGATACAAAGTCATGTACCGAATGACAAACTGCAGATCCTGATCAGTTGGCTTCTGAAGACTGAAGAAGCCAAATGATCTGGATCTACACTGTTTGTAAAGGCTGGGTATATCAGGGTCCAGCAGGACAAGGGTTAATACAGATATTTTGGTACAAACACAAACCCACCAGGTATTTTATGTACTTGAGCCAGAGACTATGATTGAGACAGTTCTCTTGTAAGGCACGTTCATACAAACACTGGATTCTTGCTGGATCTCCCTCAGTCTCTTCATGTTCCAAATACTCTTCATATTGTGACAATCTTGGAGCCTCTGCTGTCATCTGAAAGCAACCAAATCCTTCCAATTTTTTTTTCACAAAAATAGACAGAAGTCCTACTATGAATACAATGTCAAAGATGGATTCACAGATTGCCTATCTCCAACAATGACTCGGCCATATCCTTAAGAAGACCTTCCAAAACACAATGCAACATGCCTTGCCTAACTGTTCATTATTTGAGGCTTTCAGAGCATTGCTTAAGAGAAGGATTATCCACAAGAAATAGTCAAAAACAAATATACATATATATAACAAAAAGAATAAAAAAAACCCTTTTATATAGAAGGACTTTTCTTGCAGTTATTTTCTATTCATCTACATACTGTATTCGACCTAATAACCACACATACCCTTATAAGAGCACAGTCAAGTAATTCCGTAGTCTTCAGTTTACAGTAAGTGTACTTTCTCTACTTCTTTATAAAGGCATATGTTGTGGTACTCATTTGAATTGCATCGACTTGTCGATACAATTCAAATGAGTTCCCACAACATATGCTTTTATAAGAAAATCAGAGAAATCACATAAGTATCATCAGACAAGTCTTTCGTTGATCTTTTTTTAGTGTACCCTTAGTATAGGTGGATACATATTTTACAAGTTTTCCCTGTAGTTTTGAAAAGCCAAAGTGCACGGTGCGGTAATTAGGTGGAATACGGTAGTTTAACGAGGACAAAGTAATCTTAAATATTGTTCAGTATCATAGGATCCTGATTTTTTGGACAGATGGAAATATGGATGGTGGGTAAAACACAAGTCCCCTCCAGTAACCCATCTGTAGGTATTTATAAATAATAACTGAACAAGCACCAAAACTCACCTACATAAGTAGAAGCATGTGTAAACTTGTACAATGTTTTTGTGAAGTATATGTAACATACACATATATCAGAGGAGCCATTAAAGAGGGGTAATTGATGATAAATCTGAGATACCTTTCTACAATTCTCCATAAAAACATGTTGTGGGTACTCATTAGAAGAACCTCACTGAGGCACTTCTAAAAAGTATCCACAGCATATGATTTTTAAGGAGAAATTAGAAAAATTATCCCCAAATTACCACCTGATGCTCCTTCTAAACAACTCATATAGTTATGATAAATGTACATTACCAATGTATGCTGATATTTCTATCTGCACAGTTTTTAACAAATCATGGAATTTTCATTGCAAACATTACTTCTTCATACAGTAAAACACCACCAAAAAGATTTACTTACTTATGCAAGAACTTTTATCACTATATGATGACACTAATAACATCTTAGAAATTATTCTTGAAAACAAACAAGCCAGGGCCCAGTTGTTTAAAACTAATGTTGTTGTTAGTTGACATATCGTTAAAAAAACTTTGATCATTAAATATGGCATATCATCATAACATATCATCATAATCGGATTTTTGATTAACGTGCAGGTACAGGGGCAACATCCACATCAGTGGGCCCCCTTCCAGATAGCTGGCTTGCTGCACGCATGGCAGATCTCACACCAGATCTCCAGGTATGTCTATCATGAGGGTTGATAGCCGAGAGCTTCCACTCTCTGCAATCCCTCTCTGTCAGCTGCTTCCATGTCATTTTGGGCCTCCCAGGCCCACGCTTTCCATCAACCTGTATGTCAAAGGCTGTCTTGATAGCACCACTGGAGCGTTCCACATGTCCATACCATCGAAGTCTTCACTCCTTCAGAATGAGGTCCAGATCCTCAATGCCAAGCCACACAAGAACATCAATGGACCTGGTGGTGACAATGTCTTGCGGCCTGACATTGCAGATCTGTCTGATCATTGCCCTGTCATTTCGCTGCAGACGCTGGAGGTTCGGCTTTGTCAATGGCCAAGTCTCGCTGGCATGGAGCATTGCACTCTGCACACAAGAGCTGTACACATGGCCACGTGTTTTGAAAGAGAGGTGGCGTGAAGAGAGGACTGGTAGCAGATCCTTGAACTTCTTCCAGGCGGTTTTCACACGTGTTGTGGTTGAAAGTTCACAGACACCTGCTGCTGAGAGCATGTCTCCTAGGTAGCAAAAGGAAGCTCCACCTCAAGCTTGTCAGGTCTGACCTGGACTTCCTTCTGTGGTCTGCCATCCAAGGGGCGTGCAGTTCCCTGGCACCGTGTACATCTATAGTCAGGGTCCTTTTTCAAGCGCTTGAGCCCACTGCATTTCTTGTGCACCCAGTGCTTGCAGCCATTGCAGAAGATGCTGTTGCTGCCCACTCCAGTGCGACAGACAGTGCATGGAAACTCGCCTGAACTCTGCAGGAGGTCCAGTCCCGTACCACAGATCATGATCTTTGTCTTTCCT
The DNA here is from genome assembly GCA_964016985.1 of Anodontia alba. Lineage (NCBI taxonomy): Eukaryota > Metazoa > Mollusca > Bivalvia > Lucinida > Lucinidae > Anodontia > Anodontia alba. The sequence continues at coordinate 14,714,221 of OZ024830.1, forward strand.
GCATTTACTCTGTCCTTTCTTCTCCATTGCTTCTTTCCAAGTCAAGAACCTCCTGACACATTCCTCAAGTGATTCAGCGATGATAACAAGGTCATCGGCATAGAGGTCCTCCCAGGGGACCCCAGAGCGGAACTCTCGTGATAAGGCTTCAAGCACAATGATGAAGAGCAGTGGGCTGAGTACTGATCCTTGGTGAACACCAACCTTCACTTCAAACTCTTCACTGTACCCCTCACCAACACGGACACGGCTCTGTGCATTTGCATACATGCCCTGCACCAGTCGCACAATCCACTCCTCCACACCAAGTTTTCTCAGCGCCCACCAGATGACCTTCCTAGGCACTCGATCAAACGCCTTCTCCAGGTCTACGAAAGCCATGTAGGGTCTCTTATTGGCAGCTAGATACTTCTCTTGCAGCTGCCTGACAACAAAGATTGCGTCTGTAGTGCCTCTGCCTGGGACGAAGCCAAACTGGGAATCATCGATTGACACCAACTGTCTGATGAGGCTGTCCACAATCCTCTCCAGGATTTTCATAACCTGCTCTGTCAGCTTGAGACCCCGGTAGTTGCCCCTTTCCAATGCATCCCCTTTTCCCTTGTAGAGGCAGACAATGAAACTCTGCTCCCAGTCAGAGGGTACCTTGCCATCACGAATGATTGCAACTGCGAGGTCACGGATCATGGAGGTGCCCATGTCACCGGCCGCTCTTATCATCTCCACCAGTATGCCTGATGGGCCCGGTGCTTTGTCTGCCTTCATCTGCGAGATAGCCTTCTTAACCATATCAATACTGATTGGGATGGGCGGGCCTTCTACTGGTGATTGATATGACAGGTGGTCTGGATCCCAGTCAAACTCAACATTGAGAAGCCTTTGGTAGTGCTCCAGCCAGGCCTTCTGCTTTGAGTCTTCGCTCATTGACATCTCTCCTGCATCATTCTTCACAGGTTTGTCACCAACAACATCAGTGTTCTCTCTTCTAAACTGGTTAGCAAGGCGGTAGTCTTCTGAAGACTTGGGGTCAATATTCTCGTAGACCTTCTTGTCGGCTTCTTGACGAGCATGGTGCACTGCATGTCTGGCATTTCGTTTGGCTGCATCGTATGATGCCCTAGTGCCTTTACCAGCCTTCCAGGCCTTGAAAGCTGTCCGCTTGGCAGCAATGGCCTTTTCCATGTGTTCGCTCCACCACCAGGTTTCACGATGCCAATGGTGTGGCCGAGTTGTGCCACATACCTCCTCAGTTGTCTTGAGCAGTCCAGTCTTGATGTTGTTCCAGATATCCTCAGTGGCCCCATCAGCTACACCTGCAGATGTGCTCACATGCAAGTTGAGGACCTCCTGGAAATGATTGCTTGTCTGAGGGTCTTTAAGCTTCCAAACTTTGAGGCGAGGGATGAACTTGCGCTTGGATTTTGGCGGCACATCAATCCTCATGTCACATACAAGAAGCTGATGTTGCAGAGCTATTTCCTCACCAGGGATCACTTTTACATCTGTGACAAGTTTGCGCATGGTCCTACGGAAAAGGATGCATTTGCAAAAGCTACTCACATTTTTTCATTAAAAATAACTGTGAAATAGATATTGTATTTACTAGAACAGTTTACATTTTGACCACTAACAATCTTGTTAATCTAACACTTTGAACAACTGGGCCCAGATGGCTTTGTCTGGCAGTAAGAATAGATTTTAAATGGAATGACCTTGAGAGCAATGAACACACTCATGAAACTGAAAACAGCTGAAGAATCAGAAGTAAAGAAACTGATTTGCCGATCAATTTTTACTTAAATGGTGCATGACCAACTGTTGTTACCCAAAGAAGAAGGGGGTGGTGGGGGGCTGGAATTCCGGTCTCTGATGCTTGAGAAAACTGGCAGCCTCCAGAGTCCACCACTATTAATACCTTAAAGATATGTTATTAGCAAATCTAGATCATTCTAACTCCAGAGCAACAGATAATTTTAGTGGCATTTGGGTATTTAACCCAGGGTTTTCCCGGACGCAGGATATTGCATCTGAGACTCTCAAAAACGTGTCTCGGATGCACAAAAGAAAAACGTGTGCGTCCACCTGGACTGGCAAAATTGTGTAAGTGTGAAAACAAACAACCAAACATCATTATTTTAACCTGTTCTTCAGTGATTTTGATACAGTTTTTCTAGCGATGTTCTTTCACTTTCGCGTAGTTTCCATAATCTTTTTATAGAACAAGGATAAAATCCATATCGTTTTGTGATCCGCAACCTCCATAATTACGTCAGAGTTCCCTTTCGTAAGCAACCGAGCTATAACGATAACTTACGAGAACAGCCGATTGAATTCAGACTGGTTACCGGTTTTTCACTGCATACATTTGCGAGCTACATATTGAGTGGGAATCCAGTATTTTCTTTTATTTATAACTGGTCTATTTTTAACACCGCGAGCTGTAATGAGTCAGCGAAAAACCCATTGTACATGTGCAATATGGCAAAACAGTTTGATATCAAGCGTTTTTTAGTGAAAAAGCCATGTCAGACAGACTTTTGAATCAGAAGCAGCTGTCAATAAATATAAAGAATCTGATCTGGCAGAATCAATGGGTAAATACATTTTTTTTCTCTGTTTAATGGTGAAAAGAGTTGTATACTATGAACGCTGGACACTTGTTCAATATGAGTCATAGTTACCATTCCCAGCTCTTTTCCTTTCTGTCTTGCCCTTATCTTCCAAAGGCCCTTATTTTGAAGTTAGAAATATGCGTAGGCTAAGGGCCACTATGCCAAAATTTTTCAAAATGTCACAATTGCACCCCCACTCCCCACCCTGCCCACTTCTTAATTCCCCCACCCCATCCCCCTCTCTGTATAGATTTGATTGACTGAATACCTTGTCACTGAACTGTTTATCTAGTCACTGAACTGTTTATCTAGTCATTGCCAGTAGTAGTCTGTTGAGTCTTTCAGGATAATACTGAATGCGTTTCTGAAGACTGAAGTTCAAATGTGTTATTAATAGCGTTCAAAGTTATTATAATTATTATTAAATAGATAATTTCATAAACGGAATAGCTTTTTATTCGTACTGTTGTTCAATTCCTGTTGAAGTGGCAGTTTTGGTTATTTTAAGAAACATCACAGAACATTTTCATGCATCATTTAATTTGTGAACTTGATTTTTGCTGTTGGACCCTCAAATAACTGAGGCGAGAGTCCACAGGACTCCCAGACCTCAAAGCTGAGGGAAAACCCTGTTTAATCCCATCAAAATTTAGTCAATTGGGTAAAATCACATTACATGTGTATTATTTTTCAGTTTGAGTAAAAGATACCCCGAAAATGAAAAGTAATTATAAAACAAAAAGAAAGAGCATAAAAAAGCCTGATTTAGGTATTTAAAACATGTTATTTCTTTATACCTTTTAAATATTATGATAGTATTTTTTATATGAAAAATAAAAACACCTAATATGTGCAGTAATCATAATATAAAACAGTAATCAGGGGGTTTATTGGCCTTGAAATTTTAATTTTCACCCATGAATTTGGTAATAATTGGGTACTTTGTCAAATCAAAGTTTTTGAAAATAATTGAGTATTTGCTCAAAACATTAGGGTATTTTACACGGATACTCCCCTTATCTCTTGCCCTGTAACTCCTCCCTGTAACTCCTAGAATGTATCTGATTCCTTTGAGTTTCTTGAGTCTTAATCTAGAGGTATAGGGATTCTATATATTATTTGTGTTAGAACTAAGAAAGCTCGTCCCTCCTAATCTGCAAATTCTAGCACATTATCTATAGATTAATGTATTGTGCAGTTTAAATGGTTTTAAAATTAAAACATATTTTAACTAGCAATACTTAACCTATAGAGAAGAGAATCCACTTCCCTCCCTGCGTAGCTCAGTTATATTGAGTTCTCCTTCAAAGAGACTGACACGTGATCAAAAGAGTGGAAAGAGTGATGTCACACAGGTAACTGCCTAAGGGACCTTTTGGATTAAGACTCTTTTAAGACGACTGAATTGTCATTTTTTCTGTGGAAGGTTTGAAATACAGAATAGAATAGCACATTATCTATAGGTTAATGTATTGTGCAGCTAAATTCATTTCTTACTTTTTACAGAAAAATGGCTTTGAACTTTCATGCAAATTGTCTGTGACGATTCAAAGCCTATTTTCTGGGGAAAAAAAAAAAAAAAAATGAGAAAAAATATCATCAATTTGTCATCTGCTGAATTTGGCCATAGAGTGCTTAAACATCCAACATGAACTTTACCAGTTTATCCTCGTAGGGCTTCACTTTCTCTAACTTAGCTTGAGCTTTAAGATACATCTGTTTTGTATAAGAATCTGGCTCATCTTGTAACCAGTCCTTGTATTCTTCAAATGTGTCCTCCATGTCTGCAAAGTAAAGGCCAATGAACATTCAAATAGACTTGACTGAGTTGAAGTTTTATGGCCCAGTCAACCCATTAGGGTCATTTCCAGCTAGTCACCTAACCACACTTTTCCTGGCAGGCTTACAGTCCTCTAAGCAGATAAAAAGTATTTGTGTACATTCTTTCACCAGAAACTGATAACTGCCCTTCTTGAATCAGCAAAAGGGAGAGAATGACCATAGAAAATATTTCATCAGCAATCTCTATAAAAGAATATAGCCGAACCCAGTGGAATCAAACCCGCAACCTTCTGATCTGTAGTTTGATATGTATCCGTTTAAGCCACCGAGGACGGATAAAATGAACACATGTTCACATCAAATGAACATATTCATATCAACCTTGTACATCCAAGCAAACAAATACTGTAAACCAGCAAATAATTATACAATATGTGGTTGTCTACGCCCACAACCTTAATGTTTGCCACTGCTACAGGTCCACATTATGGAAGGTCACAGACTGTGCGAATGCTATTTGGCATGGACTACTCAAAGTTGTATTATAATCAAATATTGGCTTTCACAAAAAGCATGGTCTATGCTTTGCACACATTGTTTGCTAAGCATAGATTTAGCTTTCTGGTGAAAGCTAATACTTGTTTAGCCATAGTGATTGACTAGCAGTGACTGACTTAGGGCTATACCAGTAAAATCTATATGGGGATGGCGGACGGCAACCCTTTTTTAAATTTGCCACAGGCTGGTGTTAGAAGAAAAAAATATTTTCTGTAGGTTGTGTCACCAATTTTTGTTAGTTTGTTATAGGCTGTGTGGCAGAAAAATATTTATTACTCATGGGCTGTAATACTCTGTAGATCCAATACATCACGCTCCGTTATTTCGCAAAATCCAGTATATATTGCGAATCGGCCATGGATCTCAAATTTTCCATAAGCAAAAATTTAAAACTTATAAAAATAGTTGTTGTTTTATTTAACTTCAGAAAAAATAATGCGTTCCGGTAACGGACTTTTTGTACCTATCCCAAGGCTAAGTCGGGTCAAGTATTATGACAAACAATCCGTTTTGCGTCAATCAGCACACACGCTGATTATAATTGGCGAACAATATATTACAATCGCCGTTATTGCAATAATCAGTGTCATTATTGAGTACATAGATCTTACTCAATGCTCAATCAGTCAATGATGCCCACGAACTAATTCTGCTTAAAATGTGAAAACGGTCCTTTTCAAAACCAGCAAATTTTCACAAGACGGTAGTGTCCCACATTCCTATTTCTTAATCCACTCATTATACACTTCTATAGCAATAAATATTTTAAAAGAAAACAACTACACTTTAAATAATAATAACAAGAGTTGTCAGAAGACAACGCAGCTCGCTGTAAAGGGCTGATCGGATAAAAAAACATATCTTTAAGTATTAAAGATTAAATGACAGAGTATGACCTGACTTTGATGTCGGAAGAATGTCAAACTGAGGGATGGGGTATATGCCATTGAAACATCCTCCCTTAGGCTGGTGTGGATGAAACATGAAAGTTATATCTTACAAACTTCAACAGCCATGTACACTTTTCAAAACTTAAACACAGGTATAAATGACAAAGTATGACCTGATCTTGACCTAGGCAGAAGGTGAAACTGAGGAAGGGGTGGGTACTATTGAAAAGTCTTACCCTAAGGTAGGTGTAGGCCAAACATTAAAGCAGCAGCTTGAATACTTTAGCAGTTATGAACACTTTTCAAAACTTAAACGCAAAACTCAAACATGGGTTTAAATGACAAAGTATAACCTGACCATGACCTTGGCAGAAGGTCAAACTGAGAAAAAATCTGTGATACTGAAAGGTCTTAACCTAATGTTGTTGTGGGCCAAATATTCAAGCAGCATCTTGAATACTTCAGCAGTTACAAACCTTTTCAAAACTTAAACGCAGAACTTGAACATGGGTTCAAATGACAAAGTATGACCTGACTTTGTCCTAGGTAGAAGATCAAACTGAGGAAGAGGTGTGTGTTATTGAAAGGTCTAACCCTAAGGCTGGTGTGGGCCAAATATTAGGGCTCTATCTTGAATACTTCAGCAGTTATGTACACTTTTCAAAACTTAAACGCAAAACTTAAACATGGGTGTAAAAGACAGAACTGTCCTTGACCTACATAAAGAGTCTATTTTGGGGATGGGAATGTATGCTATTGAAAAGTCTTACCCTAAAGTAGGTGTAGGCCGAATATGAAAGCAGTACCTTAAACAGTTAAAAAACTATGCACACATTTGAAAACTTAAACATTGTGCTAACGCGGACACCAACGCCGACATGGACACCGACAGACACCAACGCCAACGCCTGGGTGACAACATAAGCTCTCCAGGGACATAGTCCCGGCGAGCTAAAAAGAAATGAAGTTTTTTGGCAGTACAGGGAAGCAACTCAAATTATCTAAGCACAACTTAGGCAATTTGAGTTGTTTCCCTTTGCTGTGTCAGGGAACCAGAGCATCCAAAATGGAGTCCTAAATTGTCAACCCGACGATTTGTTGTGTTCAAACGTAGTTTATCAACTGCTTTTGATTAAAATTACTTGTTAGACTTAGCACACCACTATATATAATGCCACTAATCCTGTTCTAATTAGGAAATATGGCTGATAGCTTGACTGAATGCAAACTTAACACAGCGATAAAATACGCAGGTGTTTTACATGCCGTTATACATGCATGGTACATGTCTGGATTTATATCGCGATCCATGTAAATTTTAAGTACCAAATCTAAAATTATTCCATATTTTTACCCTTACTTTCCTACATTTAAAAACAAGAGCTGTCGTAGGACAGCGTAGCTCGCCTGCTGGGTACATTTTATATTGTAACATTTTTATCATTAAGCCATATAATATAGGTCACACTGACCTAGATGTATTTGTATGTAAATCATTTTGTCACATAGATATAATAATCCAGGTATGACAATTCTCCATGAAATAGTAATAAAAATAAAAGGCAAAATCACTGAAGCATGAAATATAGGTCACAATGACCTAGATATAGTAAGTGGTCATTCATTGGGTCACATGGAACTAATATCCCAGGTGTGACATTTATCCAACAAATAGTATTCAAGATATAAGGCAAAATCACTGAACCATGAAATATAGGTCACACCAACAGAGATATATTTTGACGTCAATAATCGGGTCACAAGGAACTAATATCCCAGGTGTGACATTTATCCAACAAATAGTATTCAAGATATAAGGCAAAATCACTGAACCATGAAATATAGGTCACACCAACAGAGATATATTTTGACATCAATAATCGGTTCACAAGGAACTAATATCCCAGGTGTGACATTTATCCAACAAATAGTATTCAAGATATAAGGCAAAATCACTGAACCATGAAATATAGGTCACAATGACCTAGATATAGTAAGTGGTCATTCATTGGGTCACATGGAAGTAATATCCCAGGTGTGACATTTATCCAACAAATAGTATTCAAGATATAAGGCAAAATCACTGGACCGTGAAATCTAGGTGACCTGGACCGTAAAATGTAGGTCACCATGACCTTCACTCTCTTACACTTAAACCGATGTCACATAGTTAGCTGATGTATAACCAGTTGTGTCTATAACCTGTAGGCATATAAGATTTTACAAATGTGTCCTAGATTTTGACCCCTAGCCCCACTCCAAGGCCCACCCTGAGGTATGAACCCAGTGGTATGTTCTTTTGGAATCTCAGAAGACTCCTCCAGGTACCCAAATTCTAAATATGAATGCTCTATGAGGAGTGAAAGTCAAGATATAAGAATTTGAAAAACTTTAACACAGTATTACAAAGGTGTCCTAGATTCTGACCCCTAGCCCCACCCAGGGGTATGAACCCAGGGGTTTATTCTCTTGGAATCTCAGAAGACCCTCCAAGGTACCTAAGTTCCAAATTTGATGCCTCTGTGAGGAGTGACTGTTGAGATATAAGCATTTGAAAAACTTTAACGCAGTGTGACGGGAACGGGAACGCAAACGCGGACGACCGGGGTGACTACAATAGCTCTCCTTGTACTTCGTACAGGCGAGCTAAAAAAGGTTTTTTGAAACCAGTTGGCCTTATATTAATTTCTTGATTTGCTTTAAAAGAAAAAATATGGGCAGGCCCATGTCACCTAGTGGATAGGAGAGTTGACTCTTAATCCGTAAGGTTTCTCACCGATGTGATTCGAGCCTTGCTCGGGTCACGTGGGAAAGCCAAGTTCTGCTTACCGATGGTCAGGTGGTTTTCCCCCGGGTTCTTCGGTTTTCGCCCTCCTTTGATAAACGATCGGCTCGATATAACTGAAGTATTCTTGAAAAGGCCATAAAATCCAAATAAAAAAAAATTGCTTCAAAATATTCAAAATAGGATTATTTGTCTCAAAGAATAGGGCTTTTGAAAACATATAAAGGTGTTAGTTTCAGAGACCTTTACAAACATGAACTAAAAATGTTGACTGAGTGGCTTTGAATAAAGGCTCCGATTTATATGCATACCGGCTGTTTTCTCAGCTTTTCCTGCAAACATGACTTGGCATTACATTCAAATTGTCTCCAGAAAAAAAAATGTTACAAAATGTTGCCAGCTAATATTAAAGTTCAGCAGATCAAGAGTTAAATCCCAATACACAAGCACATTTCAAAATACTAAATAACAAAACTAGAAAAATAAGAAAAGACTTTAATAATCATTTTTTTTTTTTTTTTTTTTTTTTTTGTTTTATTGCTAGCAAATAACACTGAAAATCGAAGCTTCTGCGTTTAACAGTAACTTGCTGCAGTTTCTGTTTACAGGATTTTTTGTTTTTTTTAATTCCCCGTGAGTTGTCACAGCCTTAAATCTTTTTTAACTGTAGGATATCGCTGAAAAAAATAAAAATAGACTGTAGGGTATGTAGGATTTTTTTTTAAGGTGTAGGCTATCCAAATATAAAAGCGCCTTCCACCCCACCCCCACCCCCATACAGGTTTTACTGGAATAGCCCTTACAGATATTCAATTTTAAACAACTTATTTTCGGATTCATCTTTTTTTATTTAAAGGCTCCTTTTTACTCAAAAATTATCCAAGAAAAGTTTAATAAATTCATACAAGGTATTAATACAATCATAAAATGTGGCACCTGACAGCATGTAAAATTTCAGTTAATCTCTCGTTCTTGAAATGAAATGATATTTTATTATATCTCTGAATTAATGGTGCCAACATTAATGGAGAGATACAATAAAAATCATTTATTTTTGATCCAGTTCAGAAACAACTGAAATTTTACAGACTGTCAGATGCCACATTTTATGACCGTATTTATACTATATATAAAATTTATTAAACCTTCCTTTGCTAAAAATATGTCTATATTTAGGAATATGAAGCCTTTCATGTGACTTTTATGCCCAGTGAACACTGTAAAGGTCATGCCAAGCCAGTCTGGAGATATCATTTAGCACACAAGTGTGTGTGCTAAGTGTAGACCAAGCTTTTTTGTGAAAGCTAATACTTTTTTTGCAATAGACTAGCAGCTATTCAATCATAAACACCTTGTTTTTTTTTTTATTTTATTCTTTTTATTTAATTGGGTTTTAATGCCCAGTCAACATGGTTAAGGCCATGTTGACATGGTTAAGGCCATGTTGAAAGTTGAGTTTTTTGTCTAATCTTTGAAATAATGTTGCCAGCATTAATTGAGAGATATGATTAAAAAATCATTTTATTTTTAATCCAGTTCAAAAACAAGAGACTGACTGAGATTTTCCAGGCTGTCAGATGGATGCCACATTTTATGATTGTATTAATACCATATATCAATTTATTAAACCTTTCTTGGAAAAAAAAAATATACAGATTTTTTGAGGAATATGGAGCCTTTAAGCACACAATGTGGTAATTAGGGCAAATACAGTAATTCCCCTGAGTATTCTGAAGCTTAATTAAAATCTGAAAAGTCCATCTGACTTCCTATTAATTGTTACAAAGGTACTGGAAGATCTGCAAACAGTGCGGACCCTGATCAAAATGCCATGAGCAGTTTGATCTGGGTCTGCACAGTTTACTCAGGCCTATCGATCTAAATAGTGGAAATCTATTATAAAAGACTCTAAAATGTCAAATCACTAGAACCAGAAAGGTATTTCATCTTTACCAAACAGTGGGATAGTCAGTTGTCTCTTGAATAAGGCCTCCACTCTGTCATGTTGGGCACTAAACTTATCTTCAAGCTCTTTACTTGGCACACTCCCAGGCTGTGGCTGAAAATATCAGAATGTTAATTTCAGTTGATATTGTGGACATGATGTTCTTTGTCTCTGAATGATGGGTTAATATTTTTATTATTCAATTAACCAGCTGCCACAATGCTATCTTTATATTTATAATTCAAAACCGACAGAAAATCCTTTAATACTTGCAAAATGGAAATTTATGTAAAATAAACACACACACACACACACACACACACATACACGCGCACACACACACGCGCACACACACACACACACACACACACACACACACACACACACACACACACACACACACACACACACACACACAAAAAAAAAAAAAAGGTAAGTGTGGCAATAAGAGTGACTTGCCCCATAAATATATGGTGTATAGATAAAAGAGGAAAAGAAGAAAACATTTTTCAGATATTGCAACATCTCCCAATACTATGACCTGAAATCCAGTATTTATTTTATTCGAAATTTTAGGAACTAAAAAAAATATTATGTATCCAGAGTACATGTATATATTTATACAAATGGAAGTAATATCATTAATATGGTAACTGTCCTACAATTATGCATACTTTATTCCATATTTTTTTGCCTAAACTTTTTGCCTTTTTTTGCATAAGCAGTCATTTCTTACCATATGTATTCGGACAGACAGGCCTGAGCAAACAGTATAGACCCAGATGAGACGCCGTAGAACGCGGCGTCTCATCTGAGTCTACACTGTTTGCCACTCATCCAGCAATTTTTAGACACAACATCGGGTAGTGAATTGTACTGGTTCAAATTTTAGAACATATATGGTAAGGAGTTGAGGTGTCCGAATACTTAGGGTAAATACGGTATAATATTTCGTGGAATTGCAAACAGTTTTGACCCTGATCAGGAGCATCCAGATAAGGGAGTGCACTGTTTGCATATGCCAATTTCTAAGAAATTTCAGGGCCCAGTTGTTCAAAGCTAACGATGTCGTTAGTTAACTATTCGTTAAAATTTACATTGAGTGATACGCAAATATGCAGAAATTTTTTGCTGAAAAAGTGTGAGTAGCTTTTGCAGTGCAAAAGCTACTCACATTTTTTCACCAAAAAATATCAGAATTTTGTATACTGAATCCGCTAAAACAGTTAACGAAATGACCCTTAACGAGCTTGTTAAGCTAACGACGCTTTGAACAACTGGGCCCTGGACTTTTTCCAAAGATGATGAAATTCTTCATGGCATGGTTCTATTATGTGCATGCCTTTAACCCATTTATTATTCCTAGCATCCCATAAAAGGGACGTTGGCATATAGTGCAGACCCAAATCAGATGCCGCAAGATGCGGTGTCTGATCAGGGTCTACACTGTTTGTATTAATAACAAGAATTTGTATAAAACATACTAATAAAAAACAAAAGGCCAATGGGCCATGGCTCACTCATCTGAGTGACATAGCCACTGCAGATATGCAGATGTTATGGAATATTTTTTTAATCGTATCATTGCAACTAATGAAAGGATCATCATTGGAGCAGTTTTTAGTTTTGAAGCAGAATATATGGGCCTGACAGTCAAAGGAGCGTTATCATTTGAATAAACTATCAATCATTTCAACAGTACTGAGGTCATCCCAGAGGGCGATTTGGGAGAAAAAGTCTCCATAAGCTGGCTGACTTCTCCCTATCTTGAGCTGAGGGAGAAGTGAAAATGTATAGAATGTGTAGGGAAATCTAAAGTTTGAACCAAAACTTCTCCCTGAAGTCCTGAATATATCGCAAAACTTCTCCCTCTCTGAAAGTTCTAGGATGACCCCTGCTGAGTAGGATCAATGTGAAATTTGGTGGAAATTGGCTAAGTGGTTTCTGAAGAATCATGATTTTATACATGTAAACAACACAGTGGGGAAATATAATAAACATAAACAAGATGACGGCCATCTTAGCTTTCCAACCAGAACAATTTTAGTGGCAGGGAAATATAATAAACATAAACAAGATGACGGCCATCTTAGATTTCCAACCAGAACAATTTTAGCTACTGTTGATCTACAAGTCACTTCGATTCTTCCAATATAAATGTATATGGCCCATACAAATGCATGGGGAAGCAAATTTGACCTTGGAGGTAAATAGGTCAAACGTCAACACAGAACCATCATTTTAGCAATTTTGGTAGATATCCTGCCCCCCTCATTTGTGCAAAGATTAGGGCCCAGGGCTTATATGGATCTTGAGAAGAAGATCTTTAAAGGTTTTTACCATATATGGGCATGGCAGCCATTTTGATCAATGGACCATGCCCATTTTAGCAATCTTTCATTCTTCTGTCCAAGGTCGCTCCGTATGAAATCTGAGAAACACTGGTCCAGAGGCTTCAGAGGAGGTCATTTGAAATTATCAACATTTTTTCCATACAAATGTATGGGGCCCATACAAATGCATACAAAAGCAAACTTGACCTCGTCATAAAAAGGTCAAATGTCAACGTATGACCATTATTTTAGCAACTTTGGTAGACCTCTCATCCCCCATGATTTATGCAAAGATTCAGCCACAAGGCATCCTCGGTTCTGAAGAAGATTTTTAAAGGTTTTTACCATATATGGCCATCTTGGTCAGTGGACCACAACCATTTTAGCAATCTTTCATTTCCCTGCCCCAGGGAGGCTCCAAATGAAATTTAAGCAACACTGGCCCAGAGGCTCCAGAGGAGAAGTCATTTGAAATTATCAACATTTTTCCCATACAAATCCACAGGGAAGCAAACTTGACCTCACTGTAAAAAGGTCAAATGTCAATGTATGACCATTATTTTAGCTATTTCGGTAGACCTCCTGTTCCTGATAATCTATACAAAGATTCAGCCATAAAGCATCCTCGGTTTTGGAGGAGAAGATTTTTTAAGGTTTTTACCATATATGGGTATGGCGGCCACCTTGTCAATGGACAGCAACCATTTTAACAATCTTTCATTCCCCTGCCCCAGGAAGGCTCCAAATAAAATTTGAGCAACATTGGCCCAGGGGCTCCAGAGGAGAAGTCGTTTGAAATTCCGAACATTTTTCCCATACAAATGCATAAGGAAGCAAACTTGACCTTACCATAAAAAGGTCAAATGTCAATGTACCATTGTTTAAGCAATTTTGGTAGACCTCCCGTTCCTGACTGTATATGCAATGATTCAGCCACAAGGCATCCTTGGTTTCGGAGAAGAAGATTTTTAAAGTTTTTTTTCCCATACAAATGCATAGGGAAGCAAACTTGACCTTGCCGTAAAAAGGCCAAATGTCAATGTATGACCATTATTTTAGCAACTTTGGGAGATCCGCTCCCCCCCCCCCCCACCCCCCCCCCCACCCCCCATCCCTGATGATTTAAGCAAGGATTCAGCCCCAAGGCATCATTGGTTCTGGAGAAGATTTTTAAAGGTTTTTACCATATATGGGCATGGCGGCCATCTTGGTCAACAGACTGCAACCATTTTAGCATTCTTTTGCTCCCCCAACCTAAGGAGGCTCCATATGAAATTTGAGCAAAATTGGCTCAGGGGCTTCAGAGGGGAAGTCATTTGAAAATGTTAACGGATGGACGGACTGATGGATGGAAGGACGAGGAACGAAAAGTGATCACTATAGCTCATTCTGAGCATAGCTCAGGTAAGCAAAAAATAAATGACCAGAACCCCTTAAACTGGAAATGGACTGGTCAAAAGTGATAAGGTAGAAAAGTTCACTTAGCATAAATGTGTTAAAATCAATTGATTGTGTTGGGGTTTAACGACACGTCAACCCTTGAGGGTCATTTTGTGTCGTCTCCCAGAGAAAGGGAGAAAAGAGATAGAAGAGAGAGTAGAGGAGATGAAAGAGAGGGACAGGGAAGAAAGAGGAACAGGAATGAAAGTGAAGAAACAGAAGAAATAAAAACATTCCCCCTCTACCCTTACCCACTACAAGGATAGCAGGCCTTGCCCAACTGTAAGCCAATATCAGTTGGACGCCCCGGTGATGTAAGATACACAGCACCTTCGCACCACCCAACCACCCCAGTGTTAAAATCAAAGGTTCAGGGATATAACACAGATGGTTCTATAAGAATGATACTTAGTAACATATTCCAAATCCTGAGTAGTCTGGTTACTGGTCTCAGAGAGGACTTGTTAAAGAGGAGCATGCCATGATAATTCTGTGATAATTTTCTCAAGTTATACACAAATACATATGTTGCGGGTACCCATAAAAACACTATACCATCATATGTTTTTATGAAGAAGTTACACTAGAATTATAACACTTCCCTCTGCTAAAACTTAACCTTTACTAAGCTCTGGGCTAATTCAGCAGACAACAAATTGGTGATATTTTTTCCCAGCTGGTGGCTAAATTAGATACATAGCTCCAGATAGGGCACTTTTTTTCAACCAAAAAGTACAGGTATTTTTCTTGTTTCGCCACAAAAAATTAATGTTGCAGTTCTCATTAGAGTAGCCACAACATATGATTTCCTTAAGAAATAATCAAGATATAACACAGACACCCCCTTATATCTGGAGCCAGGTAGACAGACTTAAATTTACCAATAATCCTGCCAGAATGGCATTTTCAAATTCTCGGTAGGCCTCCCAGAGATTAGCTCCCTTTGTAACATGAAGTCCACATGCTGTAAGGGCTCTGTCGAAGATCTCTCGAACTTTCTTTACACCATCTTCTCTACCCATACCACCAATGGCAAACTGTACATATTCTAGCCATACAGCAATAGCTGAAAGAATGGTGAGCATATACAATTCCAGAAAATGCACTTAATTTATAAACAGCCCTCTCCAAGCATGACCATAAATGCTTTTAATTTATAATCAACCCTCCCCAAGCATGACAACAAATGCTCTTAATTTATAATCAACCCTCCCCAAGGAAGACAACAAATGCTCTTAATTTATAATCAACCTTCCCCAAGCATGACAACAAATGCTCTTAATTTATAATCAACCCTCCCCAAGGAAGACAACAAATGCTCTTAATTTATAATCAACCCTCCCCAAGGAAGACAACAAATGCTCTTAATTTATATTCAACCCTCCCCAAGCATGACAACATAGCTCCTGATAAGTTTAGTATCCAGATAAATATTTTTTACCTATTTTGCCATCAAATCATGTGTTATGGGTATGGTAAATATCCTAAAATTTCGAACACTTTATTCCATACTATTTTGGCTCAAATTTTGCTTTATATGCAGTTGTTTCCTAAAATACCTGGTGGAGTCCTTTAGGAGCAGTCTGATTAGGGTCTACACTGTTTGCACATACCATTTTGTCAGATGCTTTGGTGTATGAAATTTTAGGACATGTACCGTACACATTAGAATTGCCTTAGTGAAGCATTTCAGAAGTGCCTTGATGAGGCACTTCTATGATTACCTATAAATAAGTTTTCATGGAGGATAAAAAGAAGGATAGAGAAGGATAAAAAAAAAACAGCTCAAAATGAGGCACTTTTTTCAACCAAAACATGCTCACAGTTTTCTTATTTCTCCATGAAAACATATATTGTATGTACTCTTTAGAAGCACTTCAGCAATACACTTCTAAGACACAATATATGTTGCCATGAAGAAATAAGAAAAGTATGAACTTTCAAGAAGGTTGACTTGCTGGATTTTGGAAAATGTCTGTTACAAAACTTTAAATGATTAAAACAAATACTTTCCTGTCAAACACAAATTTTCATAAAGACTGAGCTGCTGATTTATTTTTTTTTTTTAATTTTTTCATCTACAGCTTTCTAACATTCATAGCTACAGATAAGGCGCTTTTTTTCAAACAAAAAGTGTTGATATTTTTCTTATTTCTCCACAAAAAATATGATATGGGTACTCATTAGACGTGCCCTATCAATGTAATGTCAGAGCACCCACACCAAATGTTTTCATAGAGAAATAAGGAAATTATTATTCTGGGCTCAGTTGTTCAAAACTAACGATGTCGTTAGTTAACATGGCCCAGTTGTTCAAAGCGTCGTTAGCTTAACGAGCTCGTTAAGGGTCATTTCGTTAACTATTTTAGCGGATTAGATATACAGTATTCTAATATTTTTTGCTGAAAAAATGTGAGTAGCTTTTGCACTGCTAAAGCTACTCACATTTTTTCAGCAAAAAATTTCAGCATATTTGCGTATCACTCGATGTAAATTTTAACGAATCGTTAACTAACGACATCGTTAGCTTTGAACAACTGGGCCATGGTTTTTTATCATTATAACTTTAATCATTGAATATGGCTTATATGCTAATATTTTTGCTGAAAAAATACCTGTGAATTAGATATTGTACTTACTATAACAGTTAAAATCTTGACCACTAACGAGCTCGTTAAGCCAACCATGCTTTGAACAACTAGACCCTTATATTCCTCTTACCAACAGTTATGAACAGCATAACTTACAAAGGTAATCTTTTACAGCCTTATCAAACAGTGCTTCAATATCTTCTCGCTCTGTGTCTTCAGAAACAAGACGAATTTCATCCTGCAGCCATTGAAGCCATAATTCTGAAAATAAATGTAAATTAGTATTTGAAACATGCTTTGAGACAACAAACATTATAGCTCTTAGTAAGATAGGGTAGGCCAGTGGTGTTGTCCAATGATCAAGTATAATCAATCAGTTACTTTTGCCTGTTGTGACTGATGATCGGAAAGAATTTTCTTATTGATTGATTGTGTTGGGGTTTCACAACACGTCAACCATTGTGGGTCATTTTGTGTTGTCTCCCAGAGAAAGGGAGAAGAGAGATAAAAGAGATAGTTGAGGAGATGAAAGAGAGGGAGAGGGGAGAAAGACGAAAATGAATGAAAGTGAAGACACAGAAGAAATTAAACATTCCCCTTCTTAACCATACCTACTGCAAGGACAGCAGGCCTTGCCCAACTGTAGGCCAATATCAGTTGGACGCCCTGGTGATGCAAGATACACGACACCTTTGTCACACCCGATCACCCCCAAAAGAATTTTCCTAATCAACTAATCAGAAAATTCTACCTTTTGGAACATATTTTTTCTTTCTCTTTTATTTTAAATAGGTAAGTTGTAAAACTGAAATACTAAGCTATTTGTTTGTGTAGGGCGGTCACATTTACAAAAATCTGTAAACGTTTATATGGAAGGTAATACACAAAACAATTCTGTGTACCCGAAACAGTTTTGAAATCATTTTACAACAAAACAAGGAAAGCAAGGTTGGCAAAATGCCCGCAAATATGAGTATTTTCCATGCCAACGGTAAATACCAGCAAATACTGGAAAATACTGGCAAATACTGGTCGACTGAATTGACCACCCTGGAATTTATACAATAACCTACACTCAACATTCACAGGGGTTATTTCAGTTGAGTTATACTTGTCCATTGACTTGACACTTATACTAAAGTTTAACACAAGTATCAACTTATTTAATAGCTTAAATTTAATAAAGTGCGGCTTGGCATTGAGGATCTGGACCTCATTCTGAAGGAGAAGACTCCGATGGTATGGACATGTGAAATGCTCCAGTGGTGCAATCAAGACAGCCTTTGACATACAGGTTAATGGAAAGCGTGGCCTGGGAGGCCCAAAATGACATGGAAGCAGCTGACAGAGAGGGATTGCAAAGAGTGGAAGCTCTCAGCTATCAACCCATATGACAGACGTACCTGGAGATCTGGTGTGAGATCTGCCATGCGTGCAGCAAGCCAGCTATCTGGAAGGGGGTCCACTGATGTGGATGTTGCCCCTGTACCTGCATGTTAATCAAAAATCAGATTATGATATGATGATATATGAAAGTATTAGATATGTGTAAATACCGGTGCGCAGACATTTGCTCACAAGACAATTGCTCACAAGACAGTTGCTCACAAGACAATTGCTCACAAGACAATTGCCCACAACCTTAAAGGAAAATAAGACAATTGCTCACAAGATATTTGTTTATTTTATTTATCTATGTGTTTAAGCAGAAACAAGTAATCACAATAGCACATGAAGTGAAATGTTAATATATACACAAATAATATATCACCCATTTTATTACACCACAACCTCTGTATGACACTATTAATGTAAGCAGAAACCGTTTCAGTTAAACAACTGTGTTATATCCAAACAAAAATGTCTAGATTATATAGAAAAATGACCATTTCTGGTCATTTTTCTATATAATCTATAAATTTTTGGGATCCATCTTAAAACTTTGTTATATCCATATCTATGAGGTAATTCTAATGAGTACACACAACATACATTTTCAAATGATTAAAAAAAATCTTAAAAACAAAAACATAAAAATAAATTAATGGTTAATTACAATTAATAATGATTATATTTATCAAGTTGCTTAGTATATTTAACATTAATAAATTAAGCTGACTAATGTTCAAAGTTAAGTGATTAGTTGGCTATCATTTCATCCAACTACTGATGTTTTAATTATAACTAATAAGTTGAAATCAGCTGATCAACTGCTACATAATACTTTGAGGGAAATATAGTCCCCATAAAATATAGAAAATATAAATAAAAGTCTTTCAAAATAAAAATAAAATCATAAAAAAATGTGTTGTGAGCAATTGTCCTGTTTACCATTAAGGCTGTGGGCACTTGTCCTGCGAGCAATTGTCTTGTGAGCAATTGTCTTGTGAGCAACTGTCATGGAATCATAAATACCAGCCAATACTGGAAAACACTGGTAAATATTAATCAGTTCCAAGTGAACTGACCATCTATACTATTCATGTAACCTACAGTGAACAATCATTAGGGTGATTTCAATTGTACTGTTCAGTTAACTTAATATCTATACTTACATGTAAGTTTAACACATGTAACTTTAAGTTTATTTATATTTATATAAAACAGGAAGTCATTGATGACATTTTATCATTTCTATCCTTGCCCCTTACTATCTTCTGCCCCCTTGAATAAACACTTTCTTGACACTTGTTGTTTTAACAATTCAAATTTATGGTCTTGCTATTAGGTGTTAAAGGCCAGTTGCACAGGTAATTTTTCACCTGTAATTATTTACCTGCATTTTTATACTATTGAGTTTAAGTCCAAATCATAAAGATGATTATTTTTTTAGTTCAAGAAACCATATGTATTTTTGAAATAAATTTTAAAAAACTAGCCATTAATTCATTTTTGGCTATTTCAACATGCTTTAATTGTGAAATAGTTTATTCTTTATGGTGATAACCTTATATAAAAATTAGCAAAAATATCTTTAACTCAATTATTTTGATTGTACATTATTTTTTGTCAATTTGGTTAAGATTTCAGTTGTTATTTCAAGGTGAGAAAGTTCAATTGACCGGTAAATACCACTATTGGACCCAACTATTGGACCCAAACAATATATATTTGCAACTTGCTGAGACATACCTCTCAAGCAGAATTTTGCAAAAGTAGAAGATTGATTCCAGACTGCTGCTTTGAGGTTGTCATTGAGCGGAACCTTATCAGAGAATGCCCAGGAAGAAAATAGCGCCATAACTTCGTGAGCCTTAATTTTTAGGAAAGAAATGTCTCTTTGAGTGAGTTTCCTATAGGAAAGCTTAACTGTATAAGCTACCCACCTCAAGACTGAAGTCTTAGAGATGTCATGATTGCTTTTAATTGGTAAGAATAATCTAGATCTATTCTGACGATAAGAACTAGTCATCTTAAGGTAAAACTTTAATGCTCTAATTGGGAATAAAAGTCTATCTAAATGTTCCCTCTTACATGTTCGAGCTAGGTTTGCGAAGCCTAAAGGATCTATCAATGATACTGCACCATCTGATTAATTGAACATTAAATGATTGGAGTCCATTGCCAAAGCATGAATTTCACTGCATCTCTTAGCTGTGGCAACAGTTAATAACAAGAGGCCCACGGGCCACTGGTCGCTCACCTGAGATATGCAGATGTTATGCAACATTTTTCCAATCATCGCAACTAATGAAAAGATCATCCTAATTTTGAAGAAGAATATTATATATGGCATGATAGTCAATGGAGCATGATCATTTGAACAAACTCTCAATCACATTTCAACAGTAGGATCAATGTGAAATTTGGTGGCAATTGCC
The DNA here is from genome assembly GCA_964016985.1 of Anodontia alba. Classification (NCBI taxonomy): domain Eukaryota; kingdom Metazoa; phylum Mollusca; class Bivalvia; order Lucinida; family Lucinidae; genus Anodontia; species Anodontia alba. The sequence continues at coordinate 14,734,978 of OZ024830.1, forward strand.
TAAGTGATTTCTGAAGAATCATGATTTTATACATGTAAACAGCACAGTGGCAGGAAAATATAATAAACATAAACAAGATGGTAGCCATCTTGGATTTCCAATCAGAATGATTTTAGCTACTGTTGATCTACAAGTCACCTCGATACTTCCAAGGAACTTTGAGTCAACTGACCTTTCGGTTCAGGAGAAAAAGTTCAAAACAGATTTTCAAGCTGGCTGCTATAGCCGCAATTTGGGATTTCCTATCACAATGATTTGAGCTATTTTTGATCTACAAGTCACCCCAATGCTTCCTACCAAGTTTCGGGTCAACTGGCCTTTCAGTTCAGAAGGAGAAGAGTAAAACAGATTTTCAAGATGGCCGCCATTTTGGATTTTTGATCGGAACCATTTTAGCTATTTTATATCAACAAGTCATCTTGATGCTTCCTATGAATTTTCAAATCAACTGGCCCTTTGGTTCAGGAAAATAAGAGAAAAAAAAGTTTCAAGATGGCTGCCATGACGGCCATCTTGGATTTCCTATCCAAATAATTTAAGATATTTTAGATCTACAAGTCATCGGAATGCTTCTTACCAAGTTTCAAGTCAAACGGCCATTCAGTTCAGGAGAATAGGCGAAAAATAGATTTTCAAGATGGCAGCCATCTTGGATTTCTGATAGGGATGATTTTAGCTACTTTTGATCTACAGGTCACCCTGATACTTCCTACCTAATTTAATGTCAATAAGCCTTTTGGTTCAGGAGAAGAAGTGAAAAAAGGATTTTCAAGACGACTGCCATGTCGGCCATGCTGGATTTCCAAGCGGAGCGATTTTAGCCATTTTTTATCTACAAGTCACCTCAATGCTACCTACCAAGTTTCAAGTCAATTGGCTTTTGGGTTTAGGAGAAGAAGTGAAAAAAAGATTTTCAAGATGGCCACCATGGCGGCCATCTTGGATTTACAATCAGCATGATTTTAGCTATTTTTGATTTACAAGTTACCCTGATGCTTCCTACTAGGTTTGGAGTCAATTGGCATTTCGGTTCAGGAGAAGCAAAAAATAGATTTTCAAGATGGCAGCCATCTTGGATTTCTGATTGGAACGATTTTAGCTATTTTTGATCTATGTCACCCCAATGCTTCTTACCAAGTTTTGAGTCAATTGGCATTTGGGGTTAGGAGAAGAAGCGAAAAAAAGATTTTCAAGATGGCCACCATGGTGGCCATCTTGGATTTACAATCGGCATGATTTTAGCTATTTTTGATCTACAAGTCACCCCGATGCTTCCTAGCAAGTTTGGAGTCTATTGGCCTTTCGGTTCAGGAGAGGAGGCAAAAAATAGATTTTCAAGATGGCCGCCATGGTGGCTATCTTGGATTTCCTATCAGAACAATTTTAGCTATTTTTGATCTATAAGACACCCTAATGCTTCCTACCATGTTTGGAGTCAATTGGCTTTTGGGTTTAGGAGAAGAAGCGTAAAATAGATTTTTAAGATGGCTGCCATGGCGGCCATCTTGGATTTCTGATCGGAACGATTTTAGCTATTTTTGATCTACAGGTCACCCCGATGCTTCCTACCAAGTATCAAGTCAAATGGCCCAGGGGTGTAGGAGGAGTAGGCTTTTAAAGCAATTGTTGACGCACTAAGATTAGCTCTCTCTTCCCCAAGCGAGGTAATCGCAAAGCTAAAAGGACTGAAAAACACAAGAACAAAATAGCATAAGGTAAGACATAAAACAAATTGCCTCGTAGAATAAACCACAAAGCAACAAAGAGTAAGACTAACACCGGGACACCGGCACACATCCCATTTCAGGGTAAGAGATCTTTGTAGTGGACATTGCAATTCAAAAGATCTAATTAATTCTGATAAGACTGGATTAGACCTGATTCTATTACCAGTCTCAAATTTAAATGTATTTGAAATCATGGACCTCGTATAGCCCTTGGTGGTACTGATTTGACATTTTTTCTCAGAAAAAAAGGTATAAAAGGAAGTCGGCTATGACAGTAAGAGGGGCAGAGACCGGATGAACCGTCTTTCTATGACACTAATTGGAGTTTACGACCCATTTTGCATCATAGACTTTCTGAGTAGCTGCTCTTCTTGATTTAGAGACACAATCTGCAACATTTGCAAACACTTTTTATCTCTAATAGATTTTATGAGAACTCCCAAGCGTGAAGTGCCAGAGTTGAGGGATTTTGATGTTGAAATTTACATTTTGTTTGTGGTAAGTTTGGAAAGTATGGGGGTCCAATTGGAGCTGAGACTAGTAGTTGTAATACCTCTAAGAACCAAAGATGTTGAGGCCAAAGAGGAGCAATTAGAACTGCTCTGCACTGAAACTGATGGATTTTGATTAGAAAAGATGGTATCAGAATTGTTGGTGGAAACGCACATGCATGTAGATTGTTCCAGTTCGCTGATAATGCGTCTATCGCCAAGGCTTGATTGTCAGGAACTGGAGTGTTCCACAAGAGTGCTGTATGTATTGTATGGCTTTCTTCTGTGCAAAATGAATAGTCATTATTTTTAGAATGTTGATATGGAGCTGGGAATGGTCTTCCATCCATCCATCCAGCAACCATAAAAGAATAGCTCCTCATCCACAATGACTGGCATCTGTGAATCCAGAGGATGGGTGAACAAAGCAATTGGTGTCTACCATTTCAAATGAAATCTGATCATATTGGTTATTGGAAGTTCGGAACTTGATGATCCATTGGTAAAATATGAGGTCTCCAGACTTATTTGTAGCAGTCGTAAATGAAGTCGGCCTTGAACAACTAAGTCTGCTGCAGCACTGAGTTTGCCCAAAAGAGAAAGGAAAGTTTGTGCCGAAACTTGAGTCTGAGTTAGAAATTGTTTGACAGTCAGAAGTAGGGATTCAATACGATCTGGTGGTACCCAGGCTATATTCTCTTCTGTCAGAAATTCCATCCCTACAAAAGTGAATTGCTGAGCTGCTTTCAAATCCAGCTTTTTTAGGTTTGAATCCTATACTTAGAACTGTTTGGAGGCAATATATTGTGTGAGATATAAGTCTGTTGCATATCAGATCTCTTATTAGCCAATTGTCTAGGTATAGAAAAAGTGAAATGACACATTGATGCAAATGAGCCGCAAATACGTCTGTCCATCACGAAAACATACCTATATAATTTTGACCCCCTTAAACCCCATTTTTATACAGTAAAACTGGGCTTTACAGGGGTATACATTATTTTTCTTATTTCTGCATAAAAACATAGAATGTGGGTACTCCTTAGAACCGCCTCTGTGAGGCAGTTCTAACGAGTACCCACAATCTATGTTTTGAGCAGAAATATGAAAAATATCAGAATTTTTTATCTGTAAATTTTCAGTTTTGGAGGTGAAATTTTCAATATATTTGAATAGGTGTGTTTTCGTAATGCACTTTGGTGAAAATCTACTGCTGCTAGTCTCAGCTCCAATTGGGCTTAGGGACATTCCGAATGGTAGAGAATTGGAAGACCTGATTTTCGACCACGAAATGAAGGTACTACCTTGACTGAGGATGAATCGGGACATGTAATTAAGCATCTGTCAGATCTATGGAGACAGCCCAGTCCTTGACTAGTATCGATTGTTGTACTGACTTGTCCGTCTCCATTTTGAATGGTTGTTTCTTTATGTATAGATTCAACAGAGAAAGATCTATTACAGGACGTAACTTTCCATTCTTTTGGGGAACAAGAACTAACCGGGAAGAAAAACCGGGAGTTCCCAGATCTTGTACTCTTTCCACTGTTTGTTTCTGGAGAAGTTCCTTTATTTCTTCTCATAATAACAGGCAGGAAGATTGACTCAGACTTATTGGAACTATAGATAGAGGGGGAGGTGGATTGAATGATATACTGAAACCTTTTAGGACAATAGAGAGGACCCATTTGTTTTGAGTTAAGAGTTAATTCTAGAAGCTAGACGTGACGCAGCTATAGCCTCATCTGAACTAGCCATGAACTGAGAAATGCTCCAATTAATTCTCAACAATTATTTGACAATAAGGTCAAAATTTAATTACAAAGCGCAACAACGTAGATTTTTGGCTTCTTACGCTAGTAATATAAATACACAACTACAACAGAAATCATCATATTCAGCTACAGGTCCATTCACAAAATCCAGAGAGCCAACAAAATCTTATTGACCTAAACAAAACCAACCATACAGGTCTAAGAATCAATCACAGTCCTATATGTCGAATACAAGATTGAGGCAAAAAAAAACGATATATCACAGATAGTACTTAGTTTCTGATATTAATGCTATGACTAGAGCCACAATCATTAAACAGTGCATTTTACGAAACCTGAGAACCATAAAAAGTATCGGATATAAATCATAAATCCAACCTGACCTAATACCTTTACCTGTCATTAAACAGTCCTGGGACTCCATAAAGCACTAACATTGTCTACATGTTGCTGCGATAAAAAAATTTGCTGACGAAATTTTCATTTAAATACACAGGGCACTTTTTGTTATAAATTTACCTACCTTCTGTGAGAGGGAATAATTCACTCATTGTTTGTCTGGCCTTTCTCAGATCTTCAAGCTCGCCTGCTTCTCTTAACACTTTGATCAATTCAATATGACCACTGTACACATAGGGATTTTCAGCCACCTGAATCAGGTAAATCGGTTTTACACTCAGTCTCAATTTAAAAAAAATATTACCACATTTATCCTAAGTATTAGAACAGACATGCCTGAGTAAACAGTGTAGACCCAGAACCCAGAGCAGAGTAATGCTGATCATTGGTTTTAAAACACTAATACCCCTGACTATATTTTCGCCGTGCACAAGTATAAGGTTAATCCATAAAATGCATTGTATCCTGGAACCAAGCTGTGACCCCAAGATTGAGTATTACAAGAATTGTGACAGCTTCATATTAAGCTGTCTTGATGAATATTTTGCATAATTTCTCTCCTGAAAGAAAAGATCTGATCTGGGAATGCTCACCTAACCCTAAATCTGTGACCCCTTACTGTCCCACTACCCAAACAAAATTGCTCCTAATTGGGCCATCGTGAAAATTGTGCTCCCTAAGGATAATGGTTAAATACATTGTATATCCAATAAAGATGTAACAATATATTGACCTAATATATTGACCTGACTTGGGTTTTACGACCCTTTCAAAAATATTTCACTTATATCGAGCCCATCGTTCATCAAAGGTGGGTGAAAACCAGAGAACCCGGGGAAAAAAAACACATGGCCATCAGTAAGCAGAACTGCTTTCCCACATGTGATCCGAGTGAGGCTATATAATTAGTGGATTTGATTTTCATATAATACTTAAAAAACTAGTGGGTATTAGGTCTGGCGAATTGCGATACCGGGACTTGGACTAATGTATTTACTGTACATATTCGGACAGACAGGCCAGAGCAAACAGTGTGGACCCAGATGAGACTCTGCAGAATGCAGCGTCTCATCAGTGTCTACCCTGTTTTCCACTAGTCAAGCAATTTTTAGTGTATTTACGGTATGCATTCGGACAGACAGACCTGATCAAACATGTAGACCCAGATGAGACTGCAGAATGCGACGTCTCATCAGCATCTATGCTGTTTTCCACTAATCCAGCAATTTTTAGACACAACTTTGAGTAGTAAATTGTACATGGTCAAATTTTAGAAAAAAATGTATGGTAAGGAGTTGAAGTGGTAAATATTGTAAATATTACTTGGGTAAAAATATACTGCATTTATTCATCTTATAGCTTGGAGTATTGCCTTTTAACTTTTTGTGTGTGTGTGCGTGTGTGTTTGTGAATTTATTTAATGCCATACCGTCACTCCAGTTTTCATATCAGGGCGGGCTTATCATGATATCGGGATTTTAGAATCATCCTGCAACATCTGTACCTAAACGAGTTTTTCCAACACCTGTAATTTTTAACCCAACTTGTTTATAATCTGGCGTTTGAATTTTTAAAAATCTGTCAAGTATTTTTGATGTTACGATTTGCCAAACACCTAGAAATCTATTAATACCGGGACAAGTAATTCTCAATATCGGGACTTTGACATCATACTGCAACATCAGCAATGCAGAGTTCTCAATGAATACCAGGACATGTGAATTCTGATACCTGGACTTTGACATACAGTACAGCTCAGGTAAAAGAACCAAAAAAATCTTTACTCCGAATCTCAGCATTTCGTGAACTTCCCAAAAACACTTGGAATAATTCCGAGTAATGCATATACTTCGTGGACAACAATTGCAAGTTCTGCGTAAAGTATGTGATGCCCAAAGTAACTCGGAATTGTATTATAGTACCCAGAGGCAATATTTCTCGCTAAGTTATGTGAAGTTCCTCGGAGTAATTTGATGTAATACCTATCTGATTTTTATTCATTTATTTATTTAATAAATATATATATATATATATATATATATATATATATATATTTTTCCATCATACAGTACAGTCAGCGTGAAGGTTATATTGTCCATGCTCATGCGGATGCCGAGGTTGATCTGAGTCCGCACTGGTCACATAGGTCTTATTTCCCGAAAGTGTTTTCCAAATTGCCACATTCTGATCTCCACAAAATTAGGTTCATTCCCTTGTTCTCTTAAAATATCAACCAATGCTATCTTGTTCTTAAATATATTTGGGTGTTCTCTTGGTCCACAGAAAACCCCAGTAGTCCCATTCACTATTCAAGCACATCACATGGGCCTCAACAAAGCTCCATATGAAAAACTACTGGATTCTGTGGCTTAGTCTGGTCCTGCCACACAAGTGGGTCCGGCATGGTCATTTTTACTTAATGTGCCACAGAAAACAAAACAAACACACAAAAATCACAAAGAGAATCAAACATCTGTCCCAAATCGACGAATTATGTATTTATGTTTGGTATTCCTGTAACTGCCTTTTCCCATACAACAACAGCATGCGCTCAATATAAATGACATACTGTGGTAAAAGACCCGGAAATTCTCACTCTCATGCAGCAACCCCACGTCAATATAAATTTACTTAAAGGGGCGCTTCTGCTATCAAAGAGGCATTGAATCAATAAGACAGCCCGTGTGAAAAGGGTGTCTGTCACACAAAAACACACTTTATGCACACAAGGGGCCATAGAAGATAATCATAACATCATCAGGCCTCCACCGAGGGGGCGATTCGGGCAAAGAAGTCGCCGAAATTCTTATGACTTCGCCCTATGGGTCCGGGAAGGAGAAAACGACTTCGCCCTGTTTTTCGGCGATTTTCGAAACGTACTTTCGGTTTTGGTTGCGCCGGTGAGTCGGTTTTTTGCTTGTTTACAGCAGACACTGACAAACACTGTTGCTTTAATGATCGCTAACGGCGATACACCTACAACAACTAGTTGTTTACAAAAACATGATATAATTACCTTGATTGGTAATTATCCATAACCGTCCATATTCCTTTGATTAATCCAGTAATCACTAGTGTTGATGTCATCAGTGACCCACAATGGATACCACGCAATCACCCGGGATGATAATTGACCAAAACGATTGGCCGAAAGCACCACGTGGACAATGTAAGAGTGACAATTTTCCCGTTTAGTGGGCGGGGCCAATGTGTCAATAACTTTCAAAAAGATTGCCTGGATGACACGCTTCTGTGCTCAAACAACAGTACAAACAACTAAAAACTCTTTGATCTCTTTTGGCAGCAACTCTTCGGATGCAAATTGTAATGTTAGATTGTGGTGATTAGCGGATTAACGTATCGCTTAATAGATGGTACATGTAATTGAATAGTTTGTCTTTTCTTTAATTGAAAACTGTTTGTTTGTTTTTCAAATGAGTGTTTAATCAATTTAATCATTTTTTTTCTCCTCTTCGTATGTCAGTTCGTAAACGGCAGTCATGTCGCTCACATCTTGGCTGAAAATTGGGTCTCCCAAACCCGGAAGCTTTGAATGTTGCTATAAATTTACATACTTAATGGCAAATAGTGCAGACCCAGATCAGTTGGCTTCCTGATCTGGATCTACACTGTTTGCAAAGGCAGGGTATATCCGGGTTCAGCAGGACAAGGGTTAAACAAGGGGAAATGGTGACAATTTAGGGATAGTTTTTATTACTTCTTTATAAAAATATGTTGTGAGTACCTGTTAGAATCGGTTCAAGTCAGTTCTAATTAAGAGTACCCACAATGTATATTTTTAAAGAGAATCACAGAAAATTATTACTGAATTATCTCCATTTTTCTGGAGCTGTGTGAGAAAAAAAAAACCATTCGCCAAAGAGCTGAATCAAATAATGAAAAGTTACATGTACATGTTCTTTACCTAATATCTAGATAGATAGTTTTAAAATGTTTATGGTTTTAATAAAGCAATAAATCAGTTTTTGATTTTTGTTTTCTTTCATAATATTGCATCATCCACCATTTTGCATGAACGGTCATAGTCACTTCTCCCTCTGGTCCTCCACTTCTCCCTATTTGGGCTGGAGGGAGAAGCACTTCTCCCTACTTGTTGGGCCTAGGTTGGGGCCTGCATCATCATAATCATATTTTTGATTAACGTGCAGGTACAGGGGCAATATCCACAGCAGTGAGCCCCCTTCCAGATAGCTGGCTTGCTGCACGCATGGCAGATCTCACACCAGATCTCCAGGTATGCCTATCATGAGAGTTGATGGCCGAGAGCTTCCACTCTCTGCATCCCTCTCTGTCAGCTGTTTCCATGTCATCTTGGGCCTCCCAGGCCCATGCTTTCCATCAACCTGTATGTCAAAGGCTATCTTGACTGCACCATTGGAGCGTTCCCCAAGTCCATACCATCCGAGTCTTCTCTCCTTCAGAATGAAGTCCAGATCCTCAATGCCAAGCCGCGCAAGTAGCTCATTGGACCTGGTGGTGACAATGTCTTGGGGTCTGACATTGCAGATCTATCTGATCATTGCCCTGTTGTTTTGCTGCAGATGCTGGAGGTTTGGCTTTGTCAATGGCCAAGTCTCGCTGGCATGGAGCATTGCGCTCCGCACAAAAGAGCTGTAAACAAGGCCACGTGTTTTAAAAGAGAGGTGGCGTGAAGAGAGAACTGGTAGCAGATCCTTGAACTTCTTCCAGGCGGTTTTCACACGTGTTGTTGAAAGTTCACAGCCATCTGCTGCTGAGAGCATGTCTCCTAAGTAGCAAAAGGATACTACCACCTCAAGTTTGTCAGGTCCGACCTGGACTTCCTTCTGTGGTCTGCCATCCAAGGGGCGTGCAGTTCCCTGGCACCGTGTACATCTGTAGTCAGGGTCTTTTTTCAAACGCTTGAGCCCACTGCATTTCTTGTGCACCCAGTGCTTGCAGCCATTGCAGAAGATGCTGTTGCTGCCCACTCCAGTGCGACAGACGGCGCATAGAAACTCGCCTGAACTCTGCAGGAGGTCCAGTCCCATACCGCAGATCATGATCTTTGTCTTTCCTGCATTTACTCTCAATCCTTTCTTCTCCATTGCTTCTTTCCATGTCAAGAGCCTCCTGACACATTCCTCAAGCGATTCAGCGATGATAACAAGGTCATAAGCATAGAGGTCTTCCTAGGGGACCCCAGAGCGGAACTCTGGTGATAAGGCTTCAAGCACAATGATGAAGAGCAGTGGGCTGAGTACTGATCCTTGGTGAACACCAACCTTCACTTCAAACTCTCCACTGTACCCCTCACCAACACGGACACGGCTCCGCACATTTGCATACATCCCCTGCACCAGTCGCACAATCCACTCCTCCACACCAAGTTTTCTCAGTGCCCATCAGATGACCTTTGATCAAACGCCTTCTCCAGGTCTACGAAAGCCATGTAGAGTCTCTTGTTGGCAGCTAGATACTTCTCTTGCAGCTGCCTGAGGACAAAGATTGCATCTGTAGAATTTTGTCCATAGGAGTCTCAAATAGCGGTCGCTGTTTACAGTCACAATATCTCCCGATTCATCTTCAAAAAAGAAAGGCCCAATGATCCCAGCAGAACTCAATGCCAATTCAAATGAGTGAGTTCTTTTACATCCCACTATCAGCTATGTCATACAGAGATGTGTACCTTGGTTTAAAGTCCCATATGAATGGCTAGAGAAGCCTTGGATTGAACTCATGACCCCTGGGTGACAAGGCGAGCAGCTTTACCACTACACCACAGAGGCACCCTTTCCCAATATTTTAGACTGTTAAATATCTAATAAAAGGGCTGCATGCATTTCATCATGCCCCGCCACTGCACTTACAGCAAGCAAGTGCCATCTGTTAATAAATTAATCAAGTTTCAAGAAAATATCTCAAATAGTTTTCAAGTTACAGTGCAGACACAAATATATTACAGAAATCACTAAAATATTTTCTGTGTTCAAAGGGCCATAACTCCAAAAGTAGGCTCTATCGTCAAAGTACAGGGTGTCCCATAATATCTGCTACCATTTTCTGACGTAATAACTCTTCATTTAACATACAATTTGTGACATGTGTTTTATCATTGTAAAGCCTACACGTTTTTGACAAGTTGTATTACCTGTAAATTGTCCAACACATATAGCAATGCATGGTGTCCGAAATTATAGTACAATGTTCCAGATGACGTTCTTTGTTAGAAATCACTAAATCCAAATGTTCCCCGAAATTTCGAATTACAGATGCGTATGTGTGTACACTTATTGCTCGCAGTTCCCTTCTAACAGCAGTTTTTAGTTTGTCCAATGATTCAGGAAGTAAAGTGTAGACTTGGTCTTTCAAATAACCCCACAAAAAGAAACCTAGGGAGTTCCAGTTGGGGGAGTGCGGCGGCCATTCCCTAGCGGTCCTGAATGAGATAAATTGCTCACCCAAGGATTGTTCAAGCCAGGCTAACACATGACGAGCTGTATGTGGGGTGGCGCCATCTTGCTGATACCAGAGTCCCCCTATGTTATTATTACATTTTCGTCTTTTGTCCACAGGAGTCTCAAATAGAAGTCACTGTTTACAGTGGCAACATCTCCCGATTCATCTTCAATAAAAGAAAGGCCCGATGATACCAGCAGAACTCAGTGCCACCCACGCTGTAAACTTTTGGCCATGTAAAGGTTTTTCCAGGTACAAATCTGGTTTATCGCTTCCCCAAAATCGAGTTTCTTTTGTTTACCTGTGCATTCAAATGGAAATATGCCTCGTCTGAGAATCAGATCATGAGATAACAAGATCTGCAATTTCATCATTTTCTTTCATCCAATGCGCGAAATGCAGCCTGCTTTCAACCAGTCTTTGAGATGTTGCATCACAGATATTGTGTTTGGTGTAAGTTTTAAATCAAATCTCAACATCCTATGAACACTTGTTCTACTAGCTTGATTAGAAATGTTACCTAGAACTTTTCTTACTGACATTTGCAGCGTTTCTCTGATCACTTGTCTCACTTCAGCAATGTTTCCTGCACTCCTGACTGACTTTGGTCCACCTAAATTTCTGTGCCTGCCATCAGTGACTGAGTCGGTTTCCTCAAAATGTTTTACACCTCGATATACGTGGTACTTTTTAATGTTTTCAGCGGGATAATTTTTCTTCAATTCCCTTAACATTATAACCAGTGACTTGGTTGAATAATAGAGCTTTACGATCTCAGTAGACATTAGCTGCGCCGACGCCATCTTCGAAAAAAGGCACATTTTAAATGTCGTCACTACTGACGTCATAATGTCAATCTGTTTCCCTGACGTTTTACAAATCAAAACTTACGTCCTTCCTGTTTTATCTGATGTACAACATCAGTCATTGCAAGCTTTTGTTTGATTCTTATACGCCGGCGAAATGGTAGCAGATATTATGAGACACCCTGTATAATGAAAGAACAAAAGGGCAGTTTCTGCACAGCTAATGTCTACTGAGATTGTAAAGCTCTATTATTCAACCAAGTCACTGGTTATAATGTTAAGGGAATTGAAGAAAAATTATCCCGCTGAAAACATTTAAAAGTACCATGTATATCGAGGTGTAAAACGTTATGAGGAAACCGGCTTATGAATAAGCCTGCCCTGCAAAAGTGTGCCAAAATAGTGTTGACTGGCCGTTTAACTCCAGTTCAAACCAAAATTACATTGGTACAAGGTTCTCATGTCTGAAGTATGATTTACAATGTACTTACCTTGAACGGACAAAACCTACAATACTAAATGTACATGCGACCAGCAAAGACTCGGGTCAGTCTGTGCATCAACCCATTATATACAACAAAGCTTCTTGGATAGCCCGGAGTCCAAAGAAGGAGCATACTGTACAATCAGGGAAGGGTCTGATCAGAATGTGCTGTTGCAGTGGCACTGTTTATCCCGCTTTGGACAGCCCCGCTACTGAAGGTAAATACGATCAGCGAATGCTCTTATCAGAACATGCAGTTGCGCAGACTGACCTGAGTCTTCGCTCATGGCACAAGACGTATTGTTAAACGCAGAGATTATAGGAGGTCCATACGATGAACAAAGGCTCTGATGATCTCTGACCAGACAAGTGATGTGCAGTCAGGGTGTGCAGGCTGATCCATCTCTTCATACAAGTTTTAATATAGGTTTTGCCATGCACAGACTCATGCGCAATTTGTTTGTGCAAACCTTAAGGCTAATCACCCCAGGTAAAAGTTTCAACAGACAACATTTTGAAATATTTTTCTCATTCTTCCAAGAGAACAGGGCCCAGTTGTTCAGTTGTTAGTTAACGATTCGTTAAAATTTACATCGAGTGATACGCAAATATACTGAAATTTTTTGCTGAAAAAATGTGAGTAGCTTTTGCGATGCAAAAGCTACTCACATTTTTCAGCAAATAATATCAGAATATTGTGTATTGAATCCACTAAAACAGTTAACGAAATGACCCTTAACGAGCTCGTTAAGCTAACGACGCTTTGAACAACTGGGCCCTGGATTTGCATTTCATGCAAATTGTCTCTACTACATGAACTGTCATATCCTGTTTTCTTGGTAATAAAAAAAAAAATAATAACAAAATTGTCGTCTGCTGAATCAGCCCAGAGAGCCCATTTTGAAGACTTTTTCCCGCCAATGCTAGGCTTATACATGTGTCTCTTTTACTCATTAAATAAATTATGGTCTTGGTCTTGCATATCGAATCAGGAAATGTTGATGGCACAAAAAAACAGAAAATTTTACATGGAAACGAAAGTTATGGCTGTGTAAGCCAATAAATATAATGTAATTAATGTATTTTTTGTAAGACAATAATGTAACATAATATTCATTTGTACCCTGATAAACGCGGGGTAAAGTCCTCACACTGCAGGTTTTTACTGTTTTAAGGGAGCTAACTGCAACTGACTATCAAAATGGAGTTAACTGCAACTGCTTTACGAGTCGGGCGCATGCGCAATGGGATGGAGAATAGCATTCTTTTATGAATTGCGCCAGTAAAGAGGGGGCAGGCTTATACAATAAGAGGTTAACTGCCAATCTTGAAGCAGTGGAAGGAGCTAATGACCCTAGCAAATATGTGTTTCATGATAAAGCGCCACAATATGTGGGGATCGAATCCGCGATCAAGTCTCACGTTCGATTCCCGCCGGTGCGATATCATTCTTTCCAATAAAGTCAGTGCAAACAACTTATAGCTCAAAAGGAGATATATCATATTTGCATGAGGGTAAAAAGAAAGAGCATTCCAGGGAGAAAGAGATAGAGAGAGAAGGGGGGAGAAAGAAAGCGGGAGTTTGCAAACTTATAAGATTCTGGTTTGTCCATTTAAGGTACATCCAGCTATGAGATTTAGATATTCCTAGAGAAAAATGGATAAACTGTTTTTGCAAACAGTGAATACCCTGATCAGACGCCCCTTTCTGCTATCTTGATATGACAAATATTTTTTTTGTTGAAAGAGACATAAGACACCAAATCACCATCATCAGTAAGTGGTGATATAAATGAACAGCCTTAACCCTGGTCCAATCATCAACCATCCAAGCCTCCATCTGAGCAGTGTAGATACATTGCAGCCTGTCCGTTTCTGTCTCCCTTGTCAAATGAAATGTATCCATACTTTAACCCTTGAAGCGCTTAGCACATTCAGCAGACGGCATTATCATTTTTTTTTATTATATTTCTGTTTTAATCGAAATAAAAAAAAAATCTCTTTTTTCTCAGCATTCCCATTCACGTACTGCAGTATGTAATTCACGTTGAGAATCTGCCATGAGCGTACAGAACTGTTGGTATCTACGTACTTAAACATACCAAAAATTTGGTGCACATATAAATTGCAACATGAGTACATCCTACTGAGTCAGTTTTCCCTCATTAGCATATCCTTTTAAATATTAATAAAGCATCGAAACACTGCGGTTGCTGGCGGACAATAAGAATAGGTTCGACCAACGGGAATCCCGGAATGTATTTATATTCTTACCGAGAGGGATAAGATTATTGTTCATTGGTTATTGTGTATGATCTTTTTTGCATTATCCAATCACTGACGACCATTACATTGTATCACGGTTCAGTGGGCACCGCTTTTTCTCCGAGTTTCGATACGGCTTGGTTCGCTCAAGTGTATACAAAAGTTGTCAATTAGATCGGTAATTACTGCATGCAAAAGAAATATTTTGTTTCATTTAGATTAATTTAGTATAGTTGTACTGCGGCATGACTACTTTAGCCAAGTTTTTAATGACTGTTAACAACAAAAACATGTACTTATTGTCGTAAAATCTACATGTCATAAGTTTTCGCGACTTCCTAATTTCCCGAAAAAGTTTAATTATTCAGTCAATAAACACTGTTATGAATATTAAAAGCACTCAGAACTCCCAGGAAAATGTCATATACTCTTTCATAGAATTTCCAATCTTTCATGCCATTTTGCAGTAGCGATTTTCTATAAAATCAGTATGTCCGGCTCACACTGAACGAAAAGAACAACATTCTGGACAGAACCTGTTTTCGAACATTGTATATCTAGGAAGCTTTAATAGTACTTGAAGTTGGCTGTTAGTATTAGGTTCTTTCAAGGATGTAAATAATACAAGGATTTGCAACTTGTTCTCCGTGTAACAGAAAGAACCAACACATCTCGTGATACCCCGAGAAACCGCGAGAGACGTTCGAGAACCGATAGTGTCACGTGCCGCCATCTTGTTTTTTTCTTCGCCAAGAAATATTTGTTGATGAAATACTATCGTATGATCGTTCCTGTTAAAAACTGTTGCCTTCAATAGATTTTATTTAATCAACTGTGTCCGTTTATGTCATGAATTAGTCAAAACAACAGCGTTTTACCAACAAAAACGGGTTTCATCATGAAGACTGGAGCATGAATTTTTAGCAGATTTCAAGTAAGTTTTATATAACTTCTTACTTTATGTAGCGAATTTAAGGGAACAAAATAGGTCCTTGAATGTCTCAAGTTTACTAACTACCCAGTTATTTTTGCACATCTGCCGAACCAACTGAGAAAGAAGACGTTGAACAGTGCTGTACACATTGAGTGATGAAAGACTGATGCGAGTTTTCCAAATCATTGCCCTTTTGTAACACGAAAAACATTTCAGTTTTCTGCGTTTTCTGTCTGATACTATAATTTTTAGTTAAAATTATATCTGATCCTGTGTTGGCCAGCATTTTAAAGTGCTAAATCGGCCAAACCATACATTAAACGTGTGTTGTATTTCATATACCCCACCCGTTATATGCACTGGAACCACTGGTTGTTGCCAAGGCATTACCCATTTTGTAACGCAAAAAACATTTCAGTTTTCTAAATTTTCTGTCAGATATTATTACTTTTAGTTACAGTTATACCTGAACCTGTGTTGGCCCGCATTTCAAGCCCTGTATCATCCTAAAATGTGTAATATTTATGAGTTTATATGTTTATTCCAAACGCCCTCCCATTGTTTGTTATGGAATAGTTGACGGGGCATTGCCCATTTTGTAACATATAAAACTTTTCAGTTTTCTGATTTTTATGTCAGATATTATTATCATTAGTTAAAATTATATCTTATCCTGTGTTGGCCAGCATTTCAGGTCTTAAATCATCATAGAACAGGTGAAAATGTTTATTTCATTCACCCGATACCGGCGATAGCGTACCTGTGTTGTCTTGGTAACGAAAGTCTCGCGCGGCTCTCGCGACCGTAGGACTCTTAACACAGGGATGCACGAGATATTGCGGGATTTCGTTTAGTTGCGAATCTTGTAATTTTATACGTCTTTGGTTCTTTTGACAGAAGAATCCGTTTTGGAAAAGTGACGTCTTGGTATGATTGAAGCAGTTTTCCTTTTATTTAAAATACTAAGACAAAGTACCTAAAACTAACCACAATGACATAAATTTAAAGTATAAAGTCTTCCCAGTGCTTAACAATGCATTTAATTACCCCAAAATATGTGTACACTCAAAAAGTGATCTGTACCCCCAAATGCTAAACCCAAGGGGTACATGTACCCCTAAATCAAAATGTGAGTGGGAATGCTGCTTTTAATCAAAATAAATAAAAAAAAAAGTCCATGACCCGTGTCCCTATGCCAGTATGGTCCGGAGTTAGGTACCCGCCGATTTTTAAACGCATCACAGACGTCTGTCACGCGACACGCACCTGTTTCTTATGTTCAAAGATTTCTTCCGTCTGAGCTACATTGTCATCTTCATCGTCACTTGAAGACTCATCAGAATCATTTTCATCAACTGTCATTTCCTGTTCATTCATCTCTTCGTCTACAGACGGCTTTCCATTGGCATTTGCTTTCTCGTTATTCTTAATCTCCGCCATTTTTGACAATTTCGGTATGATCAAAATTTGAATGCGAATAAAAAATCTTGACATTATTATTATTATTATTATTATTATTATTATTATTATCTTTGAATTCTGTTATTGTTGTTGTAGGAATTTTTCTTGCCGACTTCAGAGCTGCTGTGAAATGTACCCTGTGAAAGGGGAAAGAGGGCTTCATTTCCTTTGCCTCGACTGTTGCAACGACATCCCGAGACTACAGCCTGAAGATGTTGAGGTAAGCTATCTCTCTCTCTCTCTCTCTCTCTCTCTCTCTCTCTCTCTCTCTCTCTGAGCCGCGTAACAGAAAAGTTGCCATTATTTTTAGGCGAAAAGCAAGGTTTCAGATAAGTCTGCGTATTTGCACAGTCTATCTATTTATCTGTTCATACGACAACACCCTCAATTGAGTATTACGTGTCGGGTTCCCCGCAACATGCGATAAAAGTAAAGAGTTAAAAATAAAGCGGACAGTGAGAACGGAATTAAAGTGTATAGTGTTAGTGTAATATAAAACAGTGGTGTTTAGATTTATGGTCTGTGGTGGTACTCCTGACTGACAGCCAGTTTGAAGCTGTCAAGATTCGTCAGGGTCACAGTGCTGGCCGAAAGATTGTTTCACTGTACCACTGCCAATGGGAAGAATGAGTAGTTGTAATAATCAGTTCTTGCCTATAGTTGCCTGAATGCTAATGAGTGGGTTGTCCGAGAGTAACGATTGAGGGGGATGACGTATGTAGGGAATGGGATAGCAACAAGACCATGGACTATCTTGCAGAAAAGGACCAGTCATGAGTCAGCACGCCGTTGTTCGAGAGTGCGCCAGCCCAGTCTTCCCAGCATGTCTGAAACACTAGAGTAGGGAGAATAATCATTCAAGACCCATCGAGCCGCCCGTCTCTGGACCATCTCGATCCTCTGGATACCTTCCTGGATATGAGGGTCCTAGATTGGTGCAGCATATTCCAGCTGGGGGCGAACAATAGCTTTATAAGCTATCTCCCTACGTTCTAGGCTTTTGGCCTTAAGGTTCCTTCGTAGGAACCCAAGGGATTTGTTGGCACTGTTTGTAATTTTTGCTATACGGGGCTTCCAGGACAGGTTACTAGCAGTCCACACCCAGGTACCCGGCAGAGGGCACAACCTCAAGTGTTTGGCCATGTAGGGTATTCTGGGTTGGGGTAGGTGGTCTTGCTCTTGTTACTCGAATGACCTGGCATTTACCTGGATTAAACTCCATATTCCAGTCGAGTTCCCATTCTTGGAGGGTGTTGAGGTCATCCTGTAGTTGTTTTGATTCCGCAGGCTTTTTAATGGCAAGGTAAGCAGCCGTGTCGTCGGCGAAGAGTCTTACCAGAGACTTAACCTTTTCAGCAGACCAGGAAGAGGATTGGCCCGAGGACAGATCCCCGTGGGACACCTGATGTTACTGGTACTTCCTCAGAACAATCCCCCCCCCTCAAGGACCACAGTCTGTGACCTGCCATTGAGAAAAGCCTTGATCCAAGACAAGGTTCTACCACGGACACCGTAGCCATGTAGCTTATAAATAAGTTTCTCATGGTTCACCTTGTCAAATGCTTTGCTGAAATCCAGCAATATGACGTCTGTCTGTTTGCCATCTGAAAAATTTTGATGAAGTTCTTCAATCAACAAAGTGAGTTGAGTTTCACATGACCTCCTGGCGCGGAAGCTATGCTGGAGGTCGTAGAGGATCTTATGTTGGTCCAAGTGTTTCACCACATTTGAGATCACTATGTGCTCAAGTAGCTTACACAGAATGCATGTAAGCGAAATAGGCCTATAGTTGGTCGGGCATGTTTTGTATCCCTTCTTAAAAATGGGCGCAACATTAGTCAGAAGGCAGAGAACCTTCCATTAGGGACTTCGAGAAGATGACTTGCAAGATGGGAGCGACCTCACGGCAGTCTCACCAGAACCTTCGCAGTTCGCTCACATAAGCCGTAGGTCATGGAGAATACAGCCAAAGAATCTGTTCTAGACAAGCGAAAGGGCTGAGTACTGAAACTTCGACATTGCAGACTGTCCGAATATTTATTTATTTATTTACTTATTTATTGTATCTAGATAATTCTTTTTTAAACAGATTGAAAAGACTGACGAGCCTGACCGTAGTATTGGTTTGCCTGTCGCAGAGTCTACCGTTGTCTACGACGATCGACCACCTGCTCTACAGCGAAGTGTAAGTTATTCTGAAAAAAAAAAAAAAACGCCTATTCAAAATAATGCTTTATTAAGACGAGGGTATTGTTCTTATTTCTGCTCTAAAACGTAAGAGCACAGTGTATTTCTGCTCTGAAACAGAGATACTGGCAAACCCTGTTTTACATCATTTAGTTTATACGTGTTCTTCCTTGCATCTAAGTACAATGGATGCATAAATTCAAAGGCAAACCGCTTAAGTAACACCCATCACAAACCGTATACTTATGTTTTTGTTCGTAACAAATTTTTTATTACACAGATTCCAGTCGAAGAGATGGATACCACTAACGACGACGACGACAACATACAACCACCCGTTCTTGCGCGAAGTGTGCCGCTGCTTGATGGTGATATGGAACCTCCGATACTGCAACAAGTGTAACTTAACACTTTCTGCCGTTTTTACATTATATGTGTTCATAACGATCGTAACATCGAGGTAACAAGCCTATGCGCTGAAGACCCCAGTAAATCCCATTTTATATAGGTAAAAGTGAGTTTGCAGGGGTAAACATTGGTTTTCTTATTTCTGCACCAAAACAAAGATTTTCGTCTGCAAATTTTGCAGCCTTAAAATCCAATTATTGAGAAGGATGAACCATTTATACATAACTAGTATTGTAGTTGCATGTTTTTTTTTTTTGTTTTTTTTTTTTGTTTTTTTTTTTTTTATGATTTGAGCCGTCACACGAGATAATGGTACTTGTTCTTCTCCGTACAGGCATTCTTCAAATGGATTTGTGCATACATATGTCTGACTTTTTGGTCTGAATATTGATGTGTAGTGCTTTACAACATGTGTGCATGCAGTGAAGGCTTTGGCGAGACAGTGCGGATACCCAATCGCGCATAAGCCTTCGCTTTTCGCATAGTCCGCGCGGTTATTTAAATGTTTATCCATGTTTATTTATGTTTTCTACAGGTTCGTTGGGATGCTGTTGAAGAGCCACCAAAAAAGAGAGAAAAAATAGAAAGTTCGATAAAAGAAAAGAAGAAAAAAAAAATAAAAATTGAAAAAAAAAAAAAAAAAAAATGATAAAATAAAAAAGAAAAGAAAAAAAAAAAAAAAAGAAAAAAAAAGAAAGCAAAGTAAAATAATAAAAAAAAAGTTTGATAAAAAAAAGAAACATAGGTTCAGGTCTGAGACAAATTTAAAAAAAAGAGGTATTTACTCTCTTATTACCTAGAACGCTAAAGTCTCACGCTCTGAGCCGATTTACAAGAAAAAAAAAAAAAAGAAAAAAAAGAGAAGAAGAATGGAAAAAAAAAAAAAAAAAAAAAAAAAAAAACATGGCCGGTAAATGGTTGCAAAATTACTTCGGAAATTTTCCTCACTTGTTTTGCAGCAATAACTAGTCATACCTCCCCGTTTAGGTGCTGGCTGGAAACTATGGATAAGAACAGTTTTTTAAGCATAAAAACCTTTTTTCATCCATAGGTTAACATGACAGGTCGACATGATGAAGCTATTTTTTTACAACTCTTTAAAGACAGCCCATAATCCGAAAGAAGATGACAACACCACCTGAACACTGTAGGTTTATTTATTTATTCTGATTTATTTACCGGATCTTTCAAGAGTGTTTGGTATCCTGAAAAGGACACAATATAATTGCTTAAAAACATATTAAAATATGCAAATAACGTCACGTATCACTAATTAGTGCACAGCTTGACCTATCACTAAATAGTGCAATTCGGAGATAATAGAAAATAAATTTTGTTATAAATAACATCCGAAAGACAAACAAACAGCAATTAAGTCATAAAGTATATATTAATAAGCGATTAACTGAACAAATAAGTGTGTTGCTATAATGTGTTTGTGTAACCTACAAAACAGGCCGAGTTGACCTGGCCGATCTGACCCGAGGCCGAGTTGACTCGGGGGCCGAGTTGGTTACAGGCCGAGTTGACCCGTGACCTTCCTTAATGTCCCACTGATTCTTTTCTTTGGTGCATCCTCTGAGATATGATATCAATATTTCGCGAGAGACATTGTGGCATTTATTTACATGTTCTGTGGCTTATCTTATTTACATTACACTGTTCATGCTACTTTTTTTCTCCTACTTCAGATCGTAGTCCAGATACCTGTTTAAGGGCCGCGAAACGCCTCCCGTGGATTATTATTTCCCTGGTATACAGTTCCAGCAACCCAGCCTCTCTCTCTCTCCCCAGGTCGTCAACATCCAAAAGTGCTTTAAACCCCCCGGTGGTTTGCTCTACCGACCGTTCTAAGGCGGTGGTCGCTTGGGGAAGAGAGAGCTAATCTTAGTGCTTTTCATACGTTTGTTCGGTTTGTGTTTGTTTAGATTTGTCGGTTTCCTCTTCCTCTTGGGCTCTGGGAAGGGCTGCGGTTTGTGATTAAGGCACTCCCTGGACTTTTCTCTTACTTTTTTTTAGATACTTAATATTTGACTAACAATAGTTTACCTCCTTGGAGACGTAATTTGATTTTTATATACCTAATATTAGATTAACAGAAGAGAGCCGTCCTTGGAGACATAATTTGATTTTTCGATACTTAATATTAGATTAACAGAATGGAATCCACCTTGGATAAATCAATTTGACATTTAAATACGTAATATAGAATTTGACATTTAAAAACTGAATATTTGTTTAACAGAAGTGAACCGTCCGTGGTGAGATAATTTGGCAATTAAATACTTAATATTGGATATACAAAAGTGAACCGTCATTGGAGACATAATTTTGACATTTAAATACTTAATATTGGATTAACAGAAGTAAACCGGCCCTTGGAGACATAGTTTGACATTTTAATACCTAATATTGGATTAACAAAAGCGAACAGTTCTTGAAGACAAAATTTGACATTTAGATACTAAATATTTGACCATTAATGAACGGTCCCTGGAGACATAATTTAACTTTTACATACTAAATATTTGTTTAACAGAAGAGAACCGTCCTTAGAAACGTAATTAGACTTTAACATACTTAAGACATACTCTGGTTTAAATTGATTAAACTAGGAGTTAGGGGCAAAATGCTTGATATAATAAAATCGATATATAGTTTAGTTAAATCAAGAGTTAAACACGAGAATTGTCTTAGTGAGCCCTTTACATGTAACATTGAAGTTCGTCAAGGTGTGTGTCTGTCACCGTTCCTCTTTGCAATGTATGTGAACGATCTAGAGGCCGAGTTGGCAGTTAAGGGCCTACCCGGTATTGATGTCGGCATAATAAATATTTACATCCTTTTATATGCCGACGATATTATTCTCTTTGGCAAAACTCCTGAAGATTTACAGAATGCTTTATCACTTCTGGAAGATTATTGTCAAAGGTGGAAACTAACAGTTAACACTGATAAAACTAAAATCATGGCCTTCAGGAAAAGGAGAGCGTTTATCAAACAATTTGAATTTCACTTACAATAATGTTAGAATAGAAATAGTAAATACATTTTGTTATTTAGGGGTAGTGTCTACATATGGAGGCTCAAGTTTTGAGACACAGAAAACTTTAGCGGGACAAGCACTTAAAGCAATTTTTACGATGAACAAATATTTATATAACTTCACGGCACTGACGCCTTCACATACACTAGAACTCTTTGATAAATTAGTTTCGCCTTTCTTAAATTTTGGCAGTGAAGTATGGGGTTTTCATAAGTCACCTTCAGTAGAAACTATCCATTTACAAGTTTGTAAAAAGTTGCTAGGCGTTAAACAGTCAACTCAAAACGATTTCATATATGGTGAATTAGTAGAATTGATTATCAATCTCGTAGATATGTATCTATCATTAAACACTGGCTTAAAGTAATACGCAGTGAAGAAAATAATTATATTAAACAAATTTATAATATGATGTTAAGAGATATAGAAGCACAACCTTTGAAAACAAACTGGGCGTCGTGTACGAGAGATTTACTGTGCCGGTTAGGATTAATGGAAGTCTGGGAATTTCAGGGTGTGGGTAATATTGAAGCTTTCCTAGGAATTTTCAAACTTAGGGTGAGGGACATTTTCAAACAAGAATAGCACTCTAGATTGGAAAATTCAACAAGAGCAAGATGCTATTTTACTTTTGCAAGTTTCCAGTATCAAAAGTATTTAGACATACTACATATTGCAAAATATCAAAAACATTTAAGCTGACTACGCTTATCATCACATAGACTTGAAGTAGAAGTAGGTCGCTGGTGTAAGCCTAACAAAGTTCCCTATGAGAATAGAAAAAGCCAAATTTGCAATGTATTAAAGCATGCGTTCCAGTTTTTATTTATCTGTCCTCTTTATACTAATGAGCGTAAACTATACATTAATAGATACTACTACAAAGGCCAAATATGCCAAAGTTTATTGAGTTGTTAAATTCGAATCATAGTAAAACACTAAAGCGATTAAGCATTTTTATCGAGAAAGCCTTTCAGTTGAGAAAAGAAGCTATACTTTTGTAAGTCGCTCAGTTTACTAAAGCTTTATTTTTGTAGTGTAAAAGTTGGTAAAATGTACTCACTGCAAGATACTGTTGAAAAAGTCTTTTAGAGAAGCAATTTATATATGTATAGGTATGTGTGTATGTGTATGTGTGTATATATGTATGTATATGTGCATGTGTTATGAATCTGGGGCTATATGCCAATTTATGAGGCCTTCTGCATGGCCTCTGAGCAGGGGATTATGCATGGGGCCTCTATAAGTTACCAAGTCTACGGGCCATATATGTTTAGTTTATTGATAGTGGGTATGGTGCTGGGCTTGCCTTTACATCGGATTCTATTTTTAGAAGGATGTTACTATTTTTAACTTTATGGTAAGAACTGTATTTTGTTATTCCGTTGGAATACTTACCGTTTTGGTAATGGCTTTTACCGTATTTACCATTTTGGTAAATTTCAGCCAATCACGTCGCAAGATTCCTACCGAAAGTACCAAAAACGTCATCTAATGGTTCTTTCAAACCTAAACCACAATTGGCACAATCACAAAAAAGGTAAGAGAAAAGTCCAGGGAGTGCCACAATCACAAACCGCAGCCCTTCCCAGACCCCAAGAGGAAGAGGAAACCGACAAATCAAACAAGCACAAACCGAACAAACGTACTAAAAGCACTAAGATTAGCTCTCTCTTCCCCAAGCGAGGTAATCGCAATACTAAAAGGACTGAAAAACACAAGAACAAAATGACACACGGAAAGACATACAACAAATTGCCTCGTAGGATAAACCACAAAGCAACAAAGAGTAAGACTAACACCTGGACCACCGCCTTAGAACGGTCGGTAGAGCATACCACCGGGGGGTTTAAAGCACTTTTACAGCTAGCTAACTTCACCCTGGGTCCCGATGCTACTCTTAATACAGAAATATATAAAAATTCGGTTCGCATAAAGGCTCCCAACTCAGTCAATGCATCAAAGCGAAAACATAAAAATCAAATTAATCACTATAATAAACAAAGACGAGTACTCATGGCTAATTCTACTGTATACCATAGTAAATGAAAACCAATAGTTGAACCACGGCGGGCCAAGCCACAGACGTATCGTCAAGCCCCAACCCACTGGTTAAAATTTTACGAAGAGGCCATCATTGAGTCTGAGGCCCGAACCGCCATAATGCAATTAAAGAGTGAAGCATAGCCATATAGGTCTTAGGAAGGTACATGTTTGGGCCAAATAAGAGTGCGCTGCATGCACCAAACGTGGAGATATAGGGACCCGAAATGGGTCTGTAGACGTCGTCTGGTGAACAAAGAAATTGAAAAAGACTAAAGGTGACCTTCACCGATTGGATTGAAACTAGTGCCAAAAGACACCGTAGGACCATACTTACAATTAATGATATTTTTCAGAAATGTCGGACTATCCGTTAGAAAGTTATTAGGGGTCAAACATTGGTAAATGTCAAATTTCAACGCCCAGAACTCGAAAACGAGGCTCCCAGAATTTTTTAGCAGGTGGCCCCAGTGACTCAATGCCCCAGGCCTTTCATCTGGCACAGGTTTCATTCCGATCGGCGAAGGTCGGATTTGACTCAAATAAGCAGTCCAAAGTTGGTGAAGAATATCCAATATTTTGACTCTTAATAACTCACTTATTTGTCGTCCGATTCGGCTGAAATATGGAACGTGTGTAGCCCTTATCCATGTCAAGAAGCCTGCAAAATATGGTAGTCGTCTATAGAACAGCATGTGTAATATGGGCCGCCAAACATTTAAAAATAAACCGTTATACGCCTATAGCAGGCAAAGAAAAGCACCAACGGTACTGCAAATACATGCGCATGCGCAGATCATTAATGCCTACACACACAAAGAAAGTCAAGGGATTCGCGGCAAGGCGTCCTGGTGAAAACGGGTCATCAATTTTACATTGCACCCTATGGAAATTAAGGCGAGAAGACGGTAAAACCGTAATAATTCTATTAATTGGCATCCATTCCAACAAGCGTGCAAAATATGGTAGTTGTCAATAGAATAGCACGTGCAATATGGGCCGCCAAACATTTTATAAATAAATCGTTTTACGCCTATTGCAGGCAAAGGAAAGCACCTACGGCGCTGCAAATACATGCGCATACGCAGATTATTAATAGCTACATACATAAAGAAAGTCAAGGGATTCGGGGCAAGGCGTCCTGGTGAAAACGGATAATAAATTTTACATTGCATCTTATGGAAATTAGGGCGGGAAAACGGTAAAACCGTAATAACTCTATTAATACGCATCAAATAGTTGCGCTTTTTACAAAGTTTATAGGTCTTAGGAAGGTTCATTTTTGGGCCAAATAGGAGTGCGCTGCATGCATAACACGTGGAGATATAGGGACCCGAAATTGGTCTGTAGACGTCGTCTGATGAACAAAGAGATTGAAAAAGACTAAAGGTGACTGTCATGTCCCTGTTTTATCTTGAATATATTTTTATATGTACATATTATAAAAAGAAGTTTGTTTTGATTTTTATTAACCAGGTTAGATTATTGCATTTGTAACTGGAGCGCTGATTATGATGACTGTTTTACTTTTTAAGCGAGTAGGTACACTTCAGCTTTCAAGTTACGGTATTACGGTAATCACGAGATAGTTATGCTGAGGGTGTATTTGATTATTTACGTCTATATACTTGAGCGGTTACCAGAACATTGTATATTCCGAGTGAACCTAGGTTCGGTGATCAATATCTTCACTGTTCTGGGATTGATTTTTGTCTCAAGGCTATCTTTTGAAAGGGGAGACAATTTTCTGTCGTAATTTTGCAGTTTTTTAGCGTTCCGAAATAAAAATGTTTTACTTCATAGTTTGAGCAGTCGCTGTGTAAAATTTTTCACCGTTCGGACAATCGAACAGGTTATTTTAAATCTTGACTATCTCGGTATTCTTGTGAATATTATTTTTAGATCTTGAATATCACGGGTTTCTTGTGGACACATTACTATAAAAGTTCCCTGGTTAAATAGAACCGCACACACTACAATATTTTTCATTGAAGACTGATTATTGCCTTCCTTTCTATTATGTTATGATGTTGTGCTGTATCTCGGGGATCTGACCATGGTAAGTCAATAATTTATTTAATTTTATTCTTGCAATATTCTTGCTCGTCTTTACCGCAGCTAAGGTTCGAGTAGGTAAATTTATTACTTTACTACGTTGCGATTTTATATATCATTCGTATTTACAAACCCAGGTATGATATGTAGATAGACCCTGATCAAATGTGTATACTTTGGTTATATGTGTAGACCCTGATCAGACGAATAAGCCGTGTCGGGTGTGTAAACTATAACCAGATATGGAAATTAAATTTTATCGATTCGATAGATCCTGGTCAGTCTGGTGAGTCTGATAGGTTCTGTAGACCCTGATCAGAATGCAAACATTAATATTCTTACTTGAGTAGAGAGATAAATGGATCGGCGCAATGATCGCACAAGCATATTTTAACATAACATATTCTAATCTGACATGGATATTATTTTTTATGATTACCAGACATATACGCTTGAATGTACGACACAGTTAGGCGTTATGTTAACTGCACACATAATACATATACGCTTGAATGTACGACACAGTTAGGCGTTATGTTAACTGCATACATATTCAGTAATTAACACAATTGTGTTTGTATGTATTCAGAAGACTTACACAGTTGTTTTTATATGTATTTGCATCACAAATGACACATATCGTATTTACCTTAAACACATATACAGAGGTCCCTTTTTATTTTGATTACACACAAGCCTGTTCACTAGAATATTGTACTGTAAAATAGCTCAAGCAGCAAGGAGTCATGCTTGAGGTTATGACGATGGCATGTTGATATTGTACCCGATGATTACGTGGGGACGATGTGTGATTGTGTAATCATTGTGGTATAATGGCAGTTATAATTTATTGTAGCCTTTAACGTTCTAATGGGATTCTTACAGTGGAAGACGCATGGGTTCTTCCTGTAAGAATGTGTAATCGTCGAGATACCATTCCTCCGATTAATGTAGAATTTGTTGTGTTTGTCAGATATATTCTGACTGTGTGTCTGCCTGTGTTGGATATATGTACAATATTATGTCATTAATAGCGTCCCTGTGGTTTTAGGATCTGATTTTGCTATATAATAATCAGTTGCAATGGACTTGTTGGATTACAACATTTGGTGTTCACACTCTGTATTCCTAGCGCAAATTAATAAGGCAATATCTTGTAATGTTTGATATCGAGATTTCTAGGACATAATACTTATTTTCAGGTCCCGTATATGTATCTGTTTTCGTCAGTTTATGGAATTTTGAACATTACTTTATAGTTTTTTTTCTGAATTTTCTAAATACATGCTTGTTCTTATTTACAAAGTGTTTGTGTTTATCCTCTGTTTGCTTGTGATTGCGTCTAGCCCATCGTCACCGGCCCAACGTTCGTCCATTCACGTGACAGTGACCTTCACCGATCGGATTGAAACTGGTGCCAAAAGACACCTTAGGATCATACTTACAATTAATGATATTTTTTCAGAAAATTTGGACTATCCGTTAGAAAGTTATTAGGGGTCAAACATTGGTAAATGTCAACTTTCAACGCCTAGAACTCGAAAACGAGGCTCTCATATGGACATGTCAGAAAGTGTGTGAAGCTCTCACCTTTCTTCTTGACAATATTTATATAAGATTTGATACTAAGTTATTTAGACAGATCGTGGGTATTCCGATGGGTACGAATTGCGCTCCCCTTGTGGCTGATTTGTTCTTGTTTTGTTATGAAAGAGACTTCATGATGTCCCTTTCCGTTGAAAACCAATATGATATCATTGAAGCTTTTAGCTCGACTTCAAGATATTTAGATGATGTATTGAATATTGACAATACCTACTTCGCTGGTTTTATCAGTCAAATTAACCCCCCAGAACTTCAGTTAAATAAAACTAACTCTTCTGATACCGAAGCCGCGTTTTTGGATTTACATTTATCTATTGTAGATGGGTTTGTTTCCTGCAAAATTTATGATAAACGCGATGATTTTGATTTTAAGAATGTAAATATTTCTTTCTTGGACGGTGATGTTCCTTGTGCGGCGTCCTACGGAGTTGATATTTCACAATTAATTCGATTTGCCAGAGTGTCTAGTCATGTAACTGATTTCACTACTCGTAATAAATTGCTAACTGCTAAACTTCTTAATCAAGGTTATCGGTATCATAAACTACGTAAAGCCTTTTCTAAGTTTTATAGACGTCATTCCGGTTTAGTTTCAAAATTCAATGTTGGACTAAAATCTCTTCTGCAACAAGGCCTATCGGAACCCGAATTTTATGGTGACTTAGTATATAAATTCAGAAAAATATATGCTTGCAATGACTTCAGTACCCAATTTCGTAAAATCATTCTTCGATATAAAAAGATTGGGTACAACATAAATGTTATACGACAGACTGCATGCATGGTTGTTAATCCAATCACGGTTAATAACTTTGCTTCCCTCTTTAATTGCACACCGGCGGGTTAGGCCTCAGATTCTATATATGTTTCCAGCGTAAAGGCTTACTTGAAATTTAATTTTGGGTAATGTTCTTTGGTACTTGATGCTCTATCTTTGGTCTAACTGTTGGTTTTCTTTTGCTCCAGCATTTCAGTTGTTTCGTGCTGTCGAGTCCTTGACGTTGTTACATCTCTATAATTAGTTGATTTTTGTGTTCTTGGAGATGTAGCACTAATTAGTTAGGAAGCCTTCATGCGGACTGAAGAAATTATGTGTCTAAACCGCGGCAGAAGTAAGGGCGAAGATTGTGGCCATGTAAAATCGATTTAAGCCCCCCAGTGAAATACTTTTCACTGACCGTTCCAAGGCGGTTCTTCTGTCATGGTTTATTTTTGTTATAGTTCGTCTTTGAATGTGTGTGTCACTTATATATTTTTGTTTTGGATAGCCATTTGGCCACTTTGTGGGAAAGCAACTGTCCGTTTGGCTTTCTGCTAGTGATATTTTCATTAGGGTCTAGTTATTTCGTGTTTGTGTTTCTTTCCTTTTCATGCCTCTGATGGGAGATGTGGGATAATTGTGTCGGTTACTGATCATTGCGTTCCCTTCTATTCTCATAATTTTTGAGCAGGTGGCCCCAGTGTCTCATTGCCCCAGGCCTTTCATCTGGCACAGGTTTCATTCCGATCGGTGAAGGTCGGATTTGACTCAAATAAGCAGTCCAAAGTTGGTGAAGAATATCCAATATTTTGACTCTTTATAAATCACTTATTTGTCGTTCGATTTGGCTGAAATTTGAAACGATTGTAGACCTTATCAATGCCAACAAGCCTGCTAAATATGGTAGTCGTCAATGGGATAGCACTTGCAATATGTGCCGCCAAACATTTTATAAATAAACAATTTTACGCCTATAGCAGGCAAAAGAAAGCACCTATGGTGCTGCAAACACATGCGCATGCGCAGATCAATAATGCCTACATACATAAAGAAAGTCAAGGGATTAGAGGCAAAGCGTCCTGGTGAAAACGGGTCATCAATTTTACATTGCACCCTATGGAAATTAGGGCGGGAAAACAGTAAAACCGTAATAACTCTATTAATTCGCATCGAACAGGTGCGCTTTTTACAAGGTTTATAGGGTCTTAAAAAGGTACAGTTTTGGGCTAAATAGGAGTGCGCTGCATGCTACGCACGAGGATATATAGGGACCCAAAATGGGTATGTAGACGTCGTCTGATGAACAGAGATTGAAAAAGACTAAAGATGACCACCGATCGGATTGAAACTGGTGCTAAAAGACACCTTAGGGCCATACTTACAATTAATGATATTTTTCAGAAAATACGCACTATCCGTTAGAAAGTTATTAGGGGTCAAACATTGATTAATGTCAACTTTCAACGCCTAGAACTCGAAAACGAGGCTCTCAGAATTTTTGAGCACGTGGCTCCAGTGACTCATTGCCCCAGGCCTTTCATCTGGCATATGTTTCATTCCGATCGGTGCAGGTCGGATTTGACTCAACCTATGAAAATTAGGGCAGGAAAACGGTAAAACCGTGATAACTCTATAAATTTGCATCGAACGTGTGCTTTTTACAAGGTTTATAGGTTAAACATTAGCGAATATCAACCTACAGGGGTCATAACTCGAAAAAGGGGCGATAAAAAAAATTTTGGGCACTTGGCCCCAGGGAGTCATTGGTCCAGACCTTTCGTCCCCGATCGGTGAAGGTCAAACTTGCAGTCCAAAGTTGGTAGAGAATGTCTGAAATTCTGACCGCTAATAGATCGTCTGTTTTTCATTCTATTAAGCTGAAATTTAGAACGTTTGTAGGAGCCCATCCATACAAACATGCTTGCACAATCCGGGATCAGGTCAATGGAACAGCACATGCACTATGGGGCGCCAAAAATCAATAAATAAACATTTGTACGCCTACAGCAGCCAAATGAAAGCACCCTGGGTGCTGCAAATTTATGTGCATGCGCAGATCATTAATGTCTACAAACGTAAAGGGTAGTCAAGGGACTCGAGGCAAGGCGTCCTGCTGAAAATGGGTCCTCAAATTTGTATTGCACCCTATGGAAGTTTTGGCGGGAAAACGTAAAAACCCTAATAACTCCATCAGTTCGCAACAGACAGGCGCGCTTTTTATAGGGTTAATAGGTCTTAGGGAGGTACATTTCCGTGCCGAATTGTATGGCGCTGCATGCAGTACAAGCAAAGATATAAGAACTGGAAATGCGTCCCTAAGTCTCGCCTGCTGAATAAAGAGATTAAAAGTCATCCCGATCGGTGAAGGTCACATTAGGCTCAAACTTGCAGTCCAAAGTTTGTAGGGAATGACTGAAACTTTGACCCTAATAACTCGTCTGTTTTTCATTCGATTAAGCTGAAACTAGGAACGTTTGAGCATTGAGCTCCCTGTCACAACCAGACACCGTCGCGATATGACTGAAAGATTGTAAAAAGCGACGTAAAGCCCAAATCAAACAAACAAAACAATCCGTGATAAGGGGCACTATGGGGCGCCAAATATTCAATAAATAAACATTTTTACGCCTACAGCAGCCAAAGGAAAGCACCCTGGGTGCTCCAAATTTATGCACATGCGCAGATAATTAATGTCTACAATCGTAAAGGGTAGTCAAGGGACTCGAGGCATGGCGTCCTGCTGAAAATGGGTCCTCAAATATGCATTGCACCCTATGGAATTTTGGGAGGGAAAACGTCAAAACCATAATAACTCCATCAGTTCGCAACAGACAGGCGCGTTGTTTTATTGGGTTTATAGGGCTTAGAGAGGTACATTTCCGTACCAAATTGTATGGCGCTGCATGCATTAGAAGCAAAGATATACGGACTGGAAATGCGTCCCTAGGTCTCGCCTGCTGAACAAAGAGATTAAAAGTCACTAAAGGTGACCTTCACCGATCGAGCTGAAACTAGCACCAAACATTGTCCTAGTATCATAGTACATAAAACAATATTTGTCAAAAAATTCGGACTGTGCGTTAATAAGTTATTAGGGGTCAAACATTAGCAAATATAAACTTTCAGGGGCCATAACTCGAAAAAGGGGCGCTAAGAAATTTTGGGCACTTGGCCCAAGTGAGTCATTGGTCCAGACCTTTCGTCTGGTACCAGTTTCATCCCGATCGGTAAGGGTCACATTAGGCACAAACATTCAGTACAAAGTTGGAAGCGAATGACTGAATCTTTGAGACCTAATAACTCGTCTGTTTTTCATCCGATTAAGCTGAAATTTGGAAGTTTGTAGAGCTCATCCATACAAACATGCCTGCACAATCGGGGATAAAGTCAATGGAATAGCACGTGCTCTATGGGGCGCGAAATATTCAATAAATAAACATTTTTACGCCTACAACAGCCAAAGGAAAGAACACCGTGTGCTCCAAATTTATGCGCATGCGCAGATCATTAATGTCTAAAACGTAAAGAGTAGTCTAGGAACTCGAGGCAAGGCGTCCTGCTGAAAATGGGTCCTCAAGTTTGCATTGCACCCTATGGGATTTTGGGCGGGAAATCGTAAAAACCCTAATAACTCCAACAGTTCGCAACAGACTGTTTTTTTTCTTTATAGGGTTGATAGGTCTTTTCCGTGCCAAATTGTATGGCGCTGCATGCAGTAGAAGCAAAGGTATAAGGACTGGAAATGTGTCCCTAGGTCTCGCCTACTGAACAGTCACTAAAGGTGACCTTCACCGATCGGGCTGAAAACTAGCACCAAACATTGTCCTACTACCATAGTACATAAAACAATATTTGTCAGAAAATTCGGACTGTGCGTTAGTAAGTTATTAAGGGTCAAACATTAGCAAATATCAACTTTCAGGGGCCATAACATGTAAAAGAGGCGATAAGAAATTTTGGGCACTTGGCCCCAGGGAGTCATTGGTCCAGACCTTTCGTCTGGCACCAGTTTCATCCCGACCGGTGAAGGTCACATTAGGCTCAAACTTGCAGTCCAAAGTTGGTAGGGAATGTCTGAAACTTTGACCCCTAATAACTCGTCTGTTTTTCATGCGATTGAGCTGAATGTGGAACGTTTGTAGAGCCTATCCACAAACATTCATACAAACATGCCTGCAAAATCCGGGATGCGGTCAATGGAACAGCACGTGCACTATCGGGCGCCAAATAGACAGTAAATGAACATTTTTACGCCTACAGCAGCCAAAGGAAAGCACTCCCGGTGCTGAAAATTTATGCGGATGCGCAGATCATTAATGTCTACAAAAGTAAAGGGTAGTCAAGGAACTCGAGGCAAGGCGTCCTGCTGAAAATGGGTCCTCAAATTTGCATTGCACCCTATGGGATTTTGGGCGGGAAACCGTAAAAACCGTAATAACAAACAGTTCGCAACAGACAGGCGTGCTTTTTAAAGGGTTTATAGGACTTAAGGAGGTACATTTCCGTGCCAAATTGTATGGCGCTGCATGCAGTAGAAGCAAAGATATAAGGACTGGAAATGCATCCCTAGGTCTCGCCTGCTGAACAAAGAGATTAAAAGTCACTAAAGGTGACCTTTACCGATCGAGCTGAAACAAGCACCAAACATTTTCCTAGTACCATAGTACATAAAACAATATTTGTCAGAATATTCGGACTGTGCTTAAGTAAGTTATTAGGGGTCAAACATTAGCAAATATCAACTTTCAGGAGCCATAACTTTTGGGCACTTGGCCCAAGTGAGTCATTGGTCCAGACTTTTCGTCTGGCACCAGTTTCATCCCGCTCGGTAAAGGTCTCATTAGGCTCAAACTTGCAGTCCAAAGTTGGTAGGGAATGTCTGAAAGTTTGACCCCTAGTAACTCGTCTGCTTTTTATCCGATTACATATTTGGAACGTTTGTAGAGCCCATCCATACAAACATGCCTGCACAATCCGTGGTGCGGTCAATGGAATAGCACGTGCACTATAGGGCGCCAAATATTCAATAAATAAACCTTTTTACTCCTACAGCTGCCATCGGAAAGCACTCGGTGCTCCAAATTTATGCGCATGCGCAGATCATTAAAGTCTACAAACGTAAAGGGTAATCAAGGAACTCGAGGCAAGGCGTCCTGCTGAAAATGGGTCCTCAAATTTGCATTGCACCCTATGGTATTTTTAGCGGGAAACCGTAAAAACCGTAATAACTCCAAAAGTGTGTGACAGACAGGCGCGATTTTTGTAGGGTTTATAGGACTTAGGGAGGGGAGGTACATTTCCGAGGTAAGTTATAGGGCGCTGCATGCAGTAGAAGCAAAGATATAAGGACTGGAAAATGCGTCCCTATGTCTCGCCTGCTGAACAAAGAGATTTAAAGTCACTAAAGGTGACCTTCACTGATCGAGCTGAAACTAGCACCAAACATTGTCCTAGTACCACAGTACATAAAACAATATTTGTCAGAATATTCGGACAGTGCGTTAGTACGTTATTAGGGGTCAAACATTAGCAAATATCAACTTTCAGGGGCCATAACTCAAAAAATGGAGCGATAAGAAATTTTGGGCTCTTGGCCCCAGGGAGTCATTGGTCCAGACCTTTCGTCTGGCACCAGTTTCATCCCGATCGGTGAAGGTCACATTAGGCTCAAACTGAAACTTAAAAGTGCTTTAAACTCCCCGGTGGTTTGCTCTACCGACCGTTCTAAGGCGGTGGTCCCGGTGTTAGGCGGTGGTCCCGGTGTTAGTCTTACTTTTTGTTGCTTTGTGGTTTATTCTACGAGGCGATTTGTTGTATGTCTTTCCATGTGTCATTTTGTTCTTGTGTTTTTCAGTCTTTTTAGTATTGCGATTACCTCGCTTGGGGAAGAGAGAGCTAATATTAGTGATTTTCGTACGTTTCTTCGGTTTGTGCTTGTTTAGATTTGTCGGTTTCCTCTTCCCCTTTGGGTCTGGGAAGGGCTGCGGTTTGTGATTGTGGTACTCCCTGGACTTTTCTCTTACCTTTTTTGCAGTCCAAAGTTGGTAGGGAATGGATAAAACTTTGAGCCCTAATAATTCGTCTGTTTTTCATCCGATTAAGCTGAAATTTGGAACGTTTGTAGAGCCCATCCAAACAAACAGGCCTGCAGAACCCGGGATGCGGTCAATGGAATAGCATGAACACTATAGGGCGCCAAAAATTCAATAAATAAACATTTTTACGCATACAGCAGCCAAAGGAAAGCACTTTCGGTGCTGCAAATTTATGCGCATGCGCAGATCATTAATATCTACAAACGTAAAGGGTAGTCAAGGAACTCGAGGCAAGGCGTCCTGATAAAAATGGGCCCTCACAAGGGGCGATAAGAAATTTTGGCACTTGGCCCCAGGGAGTCATTGGTCCAGACCTTTCGTCTGGCACCAGTTTCATCCCGATCGGTGAAGGTCACATTAAGCTCAAATTTTTGCAGTCCAAAGTTGGTAGGGAATGTCTGAAAATTTGACCCCAAATAACTCGTCTGTTTTGCATCTGATTAAGCTGAAATATGGAATGTTTGTAGAGCCCATCCATACAAACATGCCTGCACAATCAGGGATGCAGTCTTTGGAATAGCAGGTGTAGTATAGTGCGCCAAAAATTCAATACATAAACATTTTTACGCCTACAGCAGCCAAAGGAAAACCCTCTCGGAGCTGCAAATTCACGCGCATGCGCAGATCGTTAATGTCTACAAACGTGAAGGTTAGTGAAGGAAATCGAGGCAAGGCGTCCTGCTGAAAATGGTTCCTCAAATATGCATTGCACCCTATGGGATTTTGGGTGGGGAAACCGTAAAAACGTTAATAACTCCGACAGTTCGCAACAGACAGGCGCGCATTTTATAGGGTTTATAGGTTTTGGGGAGAGACACTTCCGTGCCAAATTGTATGGCGCTGCATGGTCAAACAAAAAGTTGATAAGAAATTTTGGGCACTTGGCCCCAGGGAGTCATTGGTCCAGACCTTTCGTCTGGCACCAGTTTCATCCCGATCGGTGAAGGTCACATTAGGCTCAAACTTGCAGTCCAAAGTTGGTAGGGAATGTCTGAAACTTTGACCCCTAATAACTTGTCTGTTTTTTTATCCGATTAAGCTGAAATTCGGAACGTTTGTAAGTCTTTTCCATACAAATATAACTGCACAATCCGGGATGCGGTCAAAGGAATAGCACGTGCAATATAGGGCGCCATATATTCAATAAATAAAGCTTTTTACGCCTACAGCAGCCAGATCATTAATGTCTACAAAAATAAAGGGTAGTCAGAAAACTCGAGGCAAGGCGTCCTTCTGAAAATGGGTCATCAAATTTGCATTGCACCCTATGGTATTTGGGCGGGAAACCGTAAAACCCTAATAACTCCAACAGTTCGCAACAGACAGGTGCGCTTTTTATAGGTGCGAAATTGTATGGCGCTGCATGCAGTAGAAGCAAAGATATAAGGACTGGAAATGCGTCCTTATGTCTCCCCTGCTGAACAAAGAGATTAAAAGTCACTAAAGGTGACCTTCACCGATCGATCTGAAACTAGCACCAAACATTGTCCTAGTACCATAGTACATAAAAATATTTTTCAGAAAATTCGGACTGTGCGTTAGGAAGTTATTAGGGGTAAAACATTAGAAAATATCAACTTACAGGGGCCATAACTCGAAAAAGGGGCGATAAGAAATTTTGGGCACTTGGCCCCAGGGAGTCATTGGTCCAGACCTTTCGTCTGGCACCAGTTTCATCCCGATCGGTGAAGGTCACATTAGGCTCAAACTTGCAAACTCGTCTGTTTTTCATCGGATTAAGCTGAATTATGAAGCGTTTGTAGAGCCCATGCATACAAACATGTCTGCATAATCCGGGATGAGGTCGATGGAATAGCACGTGTACTATTGGGCGCCGAAAATTCAATAGATAAACATTTTTACGCCTACAGCAGCCAAAGGAAAGCACTTTCGGTTCGGGGCAAGGCGTCCTGCTGAAAATGGGTCCTCAAATTTGCATTGCACCCTATGGGATTTTGGGCGGGAAACCGTAAAAACCCTAACAACTCCAACAGTTCGCAACAGACAGGCGCGCTTTTTATAGGGTTTATAGGTCTTAGGGAGGTACATTTCCGTGCCAAATTGTATGGCGCTGCATGCAGTAGAAGCAAAGATATAAGGACTGGAAATGCGTCCCTAGGTCTCGCCTGCTGAACAAAGAGATTAAAAGTCACTAAAGGTGACCTTCACCGATCGAGCTGAAACTAGCACCAAACATTGTCCTAGTACCATAGTACATAAAACAATATTTGTCAGAAAATTCGGACTGTGCGTTAGTAAGTTATTAGGGGTCAAACATTAGAAAATATCAACTTTCAGGGGCCATAACTCGAAAAAGGGGCGATAAGAAATTTTGGGCACTTGGCCCCAGGGAGTCATCACCCAGGGAAACCCGATATCGGGATATCGGAGGTTGCGAGATTTCGGAGGTAAACAAATGACGTCATCCAACGACAGAGTATGTACTTATCCATTTTTGATAGCTTATATCTTAATCATTTGATAAAAAAGCTGAATTGCTCGTTCTAGAGACATAATAATGAATATGTTATAGCAAATATTTCCTTTCTCAGCTACTTTGTGGAGGTGAAAACGGCATTTGAACCATGATGGTCTATTTTTCATCTCATGTTTTGCCTTTTCGACGGCTATCAGCCCGATCATTGTAAACGACATGTTGGTTTATTATTGTCCAAGGATGGACTTATCTTTTCTTCGACTGTCTTCATAGTTGTTTCAGTTTATCCACAAAAGATAACGCCTCCGGATGAAATTTAAAGCAAGTACTGGCGAAATTTTGGATAACGGAATATTCGGAGGTACATTGACACATGATGCTGTGGATCTCGGAGGGACTGTTGCTGGATTTCGGAGGCACTGAAAATTGACGGAGTGAGTTCTGTCTAAAAAAGCAATATAAATTAAAACCTGCTCGCACAATATGGTGCTAAGCCTGTGTACAAATACTAGTGTCTCTTTTTGTAGCAATTTTAATAGGGTTTGATTGGTTTGAAGGAGAGTTTAATGTAATAATATTACTAGAACCAATGTCATTACGTTTAAGAACTTATATGCAATAAAACAGCTTTTCGCTGCAAAAATGATGTTCTGTATGTGAAACGTGATATTTTCCTACCTAAGTTTTGATTGAAATGTTGATTTTGGAAACTCGTAAGAACCTCAGCGCCGATGTGGTGCCAACGACTGCCATCAGATCAGAAATAATAAACGTAACGTTACCACTGTAAATCTATATATCAATTATTTATAGCAATATCCCAACTCGGCACAATATTCACCAATATCAGTACAAAAACTATATAATAAAGTTACCAACAGGTGCTTATTCGTCCATCGGGCTGACATTTGTATATCTAATTACAAGAATCTATTTTCTTAT
This sequence comes from Anodontia alba, assembly GCA_964016985.1. Taxonomy (NCBI): domain Eukaryota; kingdom Metazoa; phylum Mollusca; class Bivalvia; order Lucinida; family Lucinidae; genus Anodontia; species Anodontia alba. Next base: position 14,773,336 of record OZ024830.1, read on the forward strand.
ATTGAGTCGTTCATATTTGACCATCACCTGTGTTAGGTGGGTCACTTAATTTAGAATTTAGCAACAACAAATAATAATAATAATAATAATAACCACACGATGAGCTCTTAAAAAATGTTTACAATCTGTTAAGAAGCATACCTCTGAGTCCCAGTCTATACCATACGGGCTTTCAACTCCTCTGTTGTCTACAAATCTTTACGGACAGTCCGCTTATCTAGGCTTTTAAGCAGCAGCCAGAAAAATTACACATTCCCCTGTAATCCCATTTTCCTAATATAAGTGAGATTTGCAAGGGGTCTTCGCCGCATAAATTTGCTAGCGTGATATAATAATTATATGAGTTGTATCGAGTTGTATCGAGGAGACCTTTGTCATTTTCAATTGCTATCAATAGAAAACATTGCAGATTTTGTAATGTGTTCTTCCATACGCGCTGTGCGCGCGCGCGCGCGTGTGTGCGTGCGTGTGTGTGTAGTGGTTGGGGATGGGGGTGGACAAATTTATCCAAAATCAAGCAGATGGCGGGGGTGGGGGGGGGGGGGGGGGGAGTTCGCGAACGTAGCCCCCATTGTGGACAAATTATTTAAAAAATCAAGCAGATTTTAATCGAAAACACAGGTTACACCCCTAATTTTCGCCTCTAAATCGACATTTTCTGAGCATCTGCACGCCTCCATACGGTCACACATCCCCATTTCAAAACCCACGGGCCTGGGTTTTTAAGCCTTAATTAAATGTAAGCGAAAATTCCATGGAGTGTCTGACCTACCAAACGATGAAACGAGACCTGTACCTCTTTCGGGCCAATTATTTTAAAAATCATGCAGGTTTGGCCTTAAAATCATTTTACATTCCTTAATTTTGCAGCCCCCATCGGCGTTTTGTTGGCATCTGTGCCCCCTTTAAGAATAGCCAATAATTCACACACCCGCCCCTTCCATTTCAAAAGTTTGTGTATAGGCCTGGAAACTCACCAAAGGCACAAAACGTTGTGATGAACAAATATGAAAACACGCAGAATGAAATTTTCATGTCTTAAAAAATACAAACTTTTCAGAAAGAAAACTGTTAATTTTCGTATTATTATTATTTTTTTTTTCATCGAGGCGGTTCTAACGATAACCCGCAACCTATGTTTTAGAGCAGAAACGACGTGGTTCTTAAGCGTACCTCAATACATATTTTAGAGCAGAAACAAGGAAAAAAAAAAAAAAAAAAAAAAAAAAAAAAAAAAGAAGATTTATAACCCTGCAATCCCCACTTTTTCTATGTGAAGTCGTGTTTGTTACCGGGGTTTCATCACGAAGGCTGGTTGTCTTGATGTTTTATCTTGATAAGTTTATGGCACATTATTTCATTTATTCTTTTCCAATTAGCATAAACGCTTTGTTCGCTTGTTACATGCCACTCCTGACGATTCAGGTAATCGTCTTCAACATATTAAACCAGGCAAGATCACGTTTCAGAAAAGATGTTGCCGTTTTAAGAAGAACACAAAATTTCCTTTCCTCCGATATCCCGTTAACCAATATAAATCTGTCCTCCGACATCCCTGCATCATACCTCCGACATCCTGTTACCAATAAATATGACAACAACCCTAAAGAAATCTAAAAAATCTCTAACTTTAGTATTTTTTTCACATCTGCTATTTCTTGTATAATTTAAAGAAATGTTCTAAATTATACAGACATACATACTCAATGAAAAAGCTTTACAGGATAAAAGCTATAAACAATAGAAAATGGAATTTGTGTGAAAAACAATGAAATTTCCTTTTCAAACGTAATTTTGAATAAATAGGAGGATACTTAAAATTGAAATTCCATTTTCATATATTAAGCTATTCAACTGAGAAAATATAGGTTACGTTGCTTATCCCCCAGAAGCACTTTTTTCATCATTAAAAGAGGATAAATACATACACTGTCGCTGGATGACATCATTTGTTTACCTCCGAAGTCTCGCAACCTCCGATATCCCGATATCGGGTTTCCCTGGGTGGTCATTGGTCCAGAACTTTCGTCTGGCACCAGTTTCATCCCGATCGGTGAAGGTCACATTAGGCTCAAACTTGCAGTCCAAAGTTGGTAGGGAATGTCTGAAATTTTGACCCCTAATAACTCGTCTGTTTTTCATCCGATTAAGCTGAAATTTGGAACGTTTGTAGAGCCTATCCATAGAAACATGTTTGCACAATCAGGGATGCGGTCAATAGAATAGCACGTGCGCTATAGGGCGCCAAATATTCAATAAATAAACATTTTTACGCCTACAGCAGCCAAAGGAAAGCACTTTCGGTGCTGCAAATTTATTCGCATGCGCAGAAATTAATGTTTACAAAAGAAAAGGGTAGTGAAGGATCTCGAGGAAAGGCGTCATGCTGAAAATGGGTCCTCAAATTTGCATTGCAGCCTACGGGATTTTGGGCGGGAAACCGTAAAAACCCTAATAACTCTAACAGTTCGAAACAGACAGGCGCGCTTTTTATAAGGTTTATAGATCTTAGAGAGGTACATTTCCGTGTCACATTGTATGGCGCTGCATGCTGTAGAAGCAAAGATATAAGGACTGGAAATGCGTCCCTAGGTCTCGCCTGCTGAACAAAGAGATTAAAAGTCACTAAAGGTGACCTTCACCGATCGAGCTGAAACTAGCACCAAACATTGTCCTAGTACCATAGTACATAAAACAATATTTGTCAGAAAATTCGGACTGTGCGTTAGTAAGTTATTAGGGGTCAAACATTAGAAAATATCAACTTTCAGGGGCCATAACTCGAAAAAGGGGCGATAAGAAATTTTGGGCACTTGGCCCCAGGGAGTCATTGGTCCAGACCTTTCGTCTGGCACCAGTTTCATCCCGACCGGTGAAGGTCAGATTTGGCTCAAACATGCAGTCCAAAGTTGGCAGTGAACGTCTGAAATTTTGACCCCTAATAAGTCGACTGTTTTTCATCCGATTAAGCTGAAATATGGAACGTTTGTAGAGCCCATTCATATAAACATGCCTACACAATCCGGGATGCGGTCAATGGAATAGCACGTGCGCTATAGGGCGCCAAATATTCAATAAATAAACGTTTTTACGCCTACAGCAGCCAAAGGAAAGCACTTTCGGTGGTGCAAGTGTATGCGCACGCGCAGATCATTAATGTCTACAAAAGTAAAAGGTAGTCAAGGAAATCAAGGTAAGGCGTCATGCTGAAAATGGGTCCTCAAATTTGCATTGCACCCTATGGGATTTTGGGCGGGAAACCGTAAAATCCCTAATAACTCCAACAGTTCGCAACAGACAGGCGCGCTTTTTATAGGGTTTATAGGTCTAAGGGAGATACATTTCCGTGCCAAATTGTATGGCGCTGCATGCAGTAGAAGCAAAGATATAAGGACTGGAAATGCGTCCCTAGGTCTCGCCTGCTGAACAAAGAGATTAAAAGTCTCTAAAGGTGACCTTCACCGATCGAGCTGAAACTAGCACCAAACATTGTCCTAGTACCATAGTACATAAAACAATATTTGTCAGAAAATCAGACTGTGCGTTAGTAAGTTATTAGGGGTCAAACATTAGAAAATATCAACTTTCAGGGGCCATAACTCGAAAAAGGGGCGATAAGAAATTTTGGGCACTTGGCCCCAGGGAGTCATTGGTCCAGACCTTTCGTCTGGCACCAGTTTCATCCCGATCGGTGAAGGTCACATTAGGCTCAAACTTGCAGTCAAAAGTTGGTAGGGAATGTCTGAAATTTTGACCCCTAATAACTCGTCTGTTTTTCATCCGATTAAGCTGAAATTTGGAACGTTTGTAGAGCCCATCCATACAAACATGTTTGCGCAATCACGGATGCGGTCAATAGAATAGCACGTGCGCTATAGGACGCCAAATATTCAACAAATAAACGTTTTTACGCCTACAGCAGCCAAAGGAAAGCACTTTCGGTGCTGCAAATTTATGCGCATGCGCAGATCATTAATGTCTACAAAAGTAAAGGGTAGTCAAGGAACTCGAGGCAAGCCGTCATGCTGAAAATGGGTCCTCAAATTTGCATTGCACCCTATGGGATTTTGGGCGGGAAACCGTAAAAACCCTAATAACTCCAACAGTTCGCAACAGACAGGCGCGCTTTTTATACGGTTTATAGGTCTTAGGGAGGTTCATTTCTGTGCCAAATTGTATGGCGCTGCATGCAGTAGAAGCAAAGATATAAGGACTGGAAATGCGTCCCTAGGTCTCGCCTGCTGAACAAAGAGATTAAAAGTCACTAAAGGTGACCTTCACCGATCGAGCTGAAACTAGCACCAAACATTGTCCTAGTACCATAGTACATAAAACAATATTTGTCAGAAAATTCGGACTGTGCGTTAGTAAGTTATTAGGGGTCAAATATAAGAAAATGTCAACTTTTAGGGGCCATAACTCAAAAAAGGGGTGATAAGAAATTTTGGGCACTTGGCCCCAGGGAGTCATTGGTCCAGACCTTTCGTCTGGCACCAGTTTCATCCCGATCGGTGAAGGTCACATTAGGCTCAAACTTGCAGTCCGAAGTTGGTAGGGAATGTCTGAAACTTTAACCCTAATAACTCGTCTGTTTTAGATCCGATTAAGCTGAAATTTGGAACGTTTGTAGAGCCCATCCATACAAACATGTCTGCACAATCCGGGATGCGGTCAATGGAATAGCACGTGCGCTATAGGGCGCCAAATATTCAATAAATAAACGTTTTTACGCCTACAGCAGCCAAAGGAAAGCACTGTCGGTGCTGCAAATTTATGCACATGCGCAGATCAATAATGTCTACAAAAGTAAAGGGTAGTTAAGGAACTCGATGCAAGCCGTCATGCTGAAAATTGGTCCTCAAATTTGCATTGCACCCTATGGGATTTTTGGCGGGAAACCGTAAAAACCCTAATAACTCCAACAGTTCGCAACAGACAGGCGCGCTTTTTATAGGGTTTATAGGTCTTAGGGAGGTACATTTCCGTGCCAAATTGTATGGCGCTGCATGCAGTAGAAGCAAAGATATAAGGACTGGAAATGCGTCCCTAATAAACCTTTTTACGCCTACAGCAGCCAAAGGAAAGCACTTTCGGTGCTGCAAATTTATGCGCGTGTGCAGATCATTAATGTCTACAAAAGCAAAAGGTAGTCAAAGAACTCGAGGCAAGCCGTCATGCTGAAAATGGGTCCACAAATTTGCATTGCACCCTATGGGATTTTGGGCGGGAAACCGTAAAAACCCTAATGACTCCAACAGTTCATAACAGACAGGCTCGCTTTTTGTAGGGTTGGTAGGACTTAGGGAGGTACATTTCCGTGCCAAATTGCATGGCGCTGCATGCAGTAGAAGCAAAGATATAAGGACTGGAAATGCGTCCCTAGGTCTCGCCTGCTGAACAAAGAGATTAAAAGTCACTAAAGGTGAACTTCACCGATCGAGCTGAAACTAGCACCAAACATTGTCCTAGTACCATAGTACATAAACCAATATTTGTCAGAAAATTCGGACTGTGCGTTAGTAAGTTATTAGGGGTCAAACATTAGAAAATATCAACTTTCAGGGGCCATAACTCGAAAAAGGGGCGCTAAGAAATTTTGGGCACTTGGCCCCAGGGAATCATTGGTCCAGACCTTTCGTCTGGCACCAGTTTCATCCCGATCGGTGAAGGTCACATTAGGCTCAAGCTTGCAGTCCAAATTTGGTAGGGGATGTCTGAAACTTTGACCCCTAATAACTCGTCTGTTTTTCATCCGATTAAGCTGAAATTTGGAACGTTTGTAGAGCCCATCCATACAAACATGTCTGCACAATCCGGGATGCGGTCAATGGAATAGCACGTTCGCTATAGGGCGCCAACTATTCAATAAATAAACGTTTTTACGCCTACAGCAGCCAAAGGAAAGCACTTTCGGTGCTGCCAATTTATGCGCATGCGCAGATCATTAATGTCTACAAAAGTAAAGGGTAGTCAAGGAACTCGATGCAAGCAGTCATGCTGAAAATGGGTCCTCAAATTTGCATTGCACCATATGGAATTTTTGGCGGGAAACCGTAAAAACCCTAATAACTCCAACAGTTCGCAACAGACAGGCGAGCTTTTCATAGGGTTTATAGGTCTAAGGGAGGTACATTTCCGTGCCAAATTGTACGGCGCTGCATGCAGTAGAAGCAAAGATATAAGGACTGGAAATGCGTCCCTAGGTCTCGCCAGCTGAACAAAGAGATTAAAAGTCACTAAAGGTAACCTTCACCGATCGAGCTGAAACTAGCACCAAACATTGTCCTAGTACCATAGTACATAAAACAATATTTATCAGAAAATTCGGACTGTGCGTTAGTAATTTATTAGGGGTCAAACATTAGAAAATATCAACTTTCAGGGGCCATAACTCGAAAAAGGGGCGATAAGAAATTTTGGGCACTTGGCCCCAGGGAGTCATTGGTCCAGACCTTTCGTCTGGCACCAGTTTCATCCCGATCGGTGAAGGTCACATTAGGCTCAAACTTGCAGTCCAAAGTTGGTAGGGGATGTCTGAAACTTTGACCCCTAATAACTCGTCTGTTTGTAATCCGATTAAGCTGAAATTTGGAACGTTTGTAGAGCCCATCCATACAAACATGCCTGCAGAATCCGAGATGAGGTCAATGGAATTGCACGTGCGCTATAGGGCGCCAAATATTCAATAAATAAACGTTTTTACGCCTACAGCAGCCAAAGGAAAGCACTTTCGGTGCTGCAAATTTATGCGCATGCGCAGATCATTAATGTCTACAAAAGTAAAGGGTAGTCAAGGAACTCGAGGCAAGCCGTCATGCTGAAAATGGGTCCTCAAATTTGCATTGCACCCTATGGGATTTTGGGCGGGAAACCGTAAAAACTCTAATAACTCCAACAGTTCGCAACAGACAGGCGCGCTTTTTATAGGGTTTATAGGTCATAGGGAGGTACATTTCCGTGCCAAATTGTATGGCGCTGCATGCAGTAGAAGCAAAGATATAAGGACTGGAAATGCGTCCCTAGGTCTCGCCTGCTGAACAGAGATTAAAAGTCACTAAAGGTTACCTTCACCTATCGAGCTGAAACTAGCACCAAACATTGTCCTAGTACCATAGTACATAAAACAATATTTATCAGAAAATTCGGACTGTGCGTTAGTAAGTTATTAGGGGTCAAACATTAGAAAATATCAACTTTCAGGGGCCATAACTCGAAAAAGGGGCGATAAGAAATTTTGGGCGCTTGGCCCCAGGGAGTCATTGGTCCAGACCTTTCGTCTGGCACCAGTTTCATCCCGATCGGTGAAGGTCACATTAGGCTCAAACTTGCAGTCCAAAGTTGGTAGGGGATGTCTGAAACTTTGACCCGTAATAACTCGTCTGTTTCTCATCCGATTAAGCTGAAATTTGGAACGTTTGTAGAGCCCATCCACACAAACATGTCTGCACAATCCGGGATGCGGTCAATGGAATAGCACGTGCGCTATAGGGTGCCAAATATTCAATAAATAAACGTTTTTACGCCTACAGCAGCAAAAGGAAAGCACTTTCGGTGCTGCAAATTTATGCGCATGCGCAGATCATTAATGTCTACAAAAGTAAAGGGTAGTCAAGGAACTCGAGGCAAGCCGTCATGCTGAAAATGGGTCCTCAAATTTGCATTGCACCCTATGGAATGTTGGGCGGGAAACCGTTAAAACCCTAATAACTCCAACAGTTCGCAACAGACAGTCGCGCTTTTTATAGGGTTTATAGGTCTTAGGGAGGTACATTTCCGTGCCAAATTGTATCGCGCTGCATGCAGTAGAAGCAAAGATATAAGGACTGGAAATGCGTCCCTAGGTCTCGCCTGCTGTACAAAGAGATTAAAAGTCACTAAAGGTGACCTTCACCGATCGAGCTGAAACTAGCACCAAACATTGTCCTAGTTCCATAGTACATAAAACAATATTTGTCAGAAAATTCGGACTGTGCGTTAGTAAGTTATTAGGGGTCAAACATTAGAAAATATCAACTTTCAGGGGCCATAACTCGAAAAAGGGGCGATAAGAAATTTTGGGCACTTGGCCCCAGGGAGTCATTGGTCCAGACCTTTCGTCTGGCACCAGTTTCATCCCGATCGGTGAAGGTCACATTAGGCTCAAACTTGCAGTCCAAAGTTGGTAGGGGATGTCTGAAACTTTGACCCCTAATAACTCGTCTGTTTTTCATCCGATTAAGCTGAAATTTGGAACGTTTGTAGAGCTTATCCATACAAACATGTCTGCACAATCCGGGATGCGGTCAATGGAATAGCACGTGCGCTATAGGGCGCCAAATATTCAATAAATAAACCTTTTTACGCCTACAGCAGCCAAAGGAAAGCACTTTCGGTGCTGCAAATTTATGCGCATGCGCAGATCATTAATGTCTACAAAAGTAAAGGGTAGTCAAGGAACTCGAGGCAAGCCGTCATGCTGAAAATGGGTCCTCAAATTTGCATTGCACCCTATGGGATATTGGGCGGGAAACCGTAAAAACCCTAATAACTCCAACAGTTCGCAACAGACAGGCGCGCTTTTTATAGGGTTTATAGGTCTTAGGGAGGTACATTTCCGTGCCAAATTGTATGGCGCTGCATGTAGTAGAAGCAAAGATATAAGGACTGGAAATGCGTCCCTTTGTCTCGCCTGCTGAACAAAGAGATTAAAAGTCACTAAAGGTGACCTTCACCGATCGAGCTGAAACTAGCACCAAACATTGTCCTAGTACCATAGTACATAAAACAATATTTGTCAGAAAATTCGGACTGTGCGTTAGTAAGTTATTAGGGGTCAAACATTAGAAAATATCAACTTTCAGGGGCCATAACTCGAAAAAGGGGCGATAAGAAATTTTGGGCACTTGGCCCCAGGGAGTCATTGGTCCAGACCTTTCGTCTGGCACCAGTTTCATCCCGATCGGTGAAGGTCACATTAGGCTCAAACTTGCAGTCCAAAGTTGGTAGGGGATGTCTGAAACTTTGACCCCTAATAACTCGTCTGTTTTTCATCCGATTAAGCTGAAATTTGGAACGTTTGTAGAGCCCATCCATACAAACATGTCTGCACAATCCGGGATGCGGTCAATGGAATAGCACGTGCGCTATAGGGCGCCAAATATTCAATAAATAAACATTTATACGCCTACAGCAGCCAAAGGAAAGCACTTTCGGTGCTGCAAATTTATGCGCATGCGCAGATCATTAATGTCTACAAAAGTAAAGGGTAGTCAAGGAACTCGAGGCAAGCCGTCATGCTGAAAATGGGTCCTCAAATTTGCATTGCACCCTATGGGATTTTTGGCGGGAAACCGTTAAAACCCTAATAACTCCAACAGTTCGCAACAGACAGGCGAGCTTTTTATAGGGTTTATAGGTTTTAGAGAGGTACATTTCCGTGCCAAATTGTATGGCGCTGCATGCAGTAGAAGCGAAGATATAAGGACTGGAAATGCGTCCCTAGGTCTCGCCTGCTGAACAAAGAGATTAAAAGTCACTAAAGGTGACCTTCACCGATCGAGCTGAAACTAGCACCAAACATTGTCCTAGTACCATAGTACATAAAACAATATTTGTCAGAAAATTCGGACTGTGCGTTAGTAAGTTATTAGGGGTCAAACATTAGAAAATATAAACTTTCAGGGGCCATAACTCGAAAAAGGGGCGATAAGAAATTTTGGGCACTTGGCCCCAGGGAGTCATTGGTCCAGACCTTTCGTCTGGCACCAGTTTCATCCCGATCGGTGAAGGTCACATTAGGCTCAAACTTGCAGTCCAAAGTTGGTAGGGGATGTCTGAAACTTTGACCCCTAATAACTCGTCTGTTTTTCATCCGATTAAGCTGAAATTTGGAACGTTTGTAGAGCCCATCCATACAAACATGTCTGCACAATCCGGGATGCGGTCAATGGAATAGCACGTGCGCTATAGGGCGCCAAATATTCAATAAATAAACCTTTTTACGCCTACAGCAGCCAAAGGAAAGCACTTTCGGTGCTGCAAATTTATGCGCATGCGCAGATCATTAATGTCTACAAAAGTAAAGGGTAGTCAAGGAACTCGAGGCAAGCCGTCATGCTGAAAATGGGTCCTCAAATTTGCATTGCACCCTATGGGATTTTGGGCGGGAAACCGTAAAAACCCTAATAACTCCAACAGTTCGCAACAGACAGGCGCACTTTTTATAGGGTTTATAGGTCTTAGGGAGGTACATTTCCGTGCCAAATTGTATGGCGCTGCATGCAGTAGAAGCAAAGATATAAGGACTGGAAATGCGTCCCTAGGTCTCGCCTGCTGAACAGAGATTAAAAGTCACTAAAGGTGACCTTCACCGATCGAGCTGAAACTAGCACCAAACATTGTCCTAGTACCATAGTACATAAAACAATATTTGTCAGAAAATTCGGACTGTGCGTTAGTAAGTTATTAGGGGTCAAACATTAGAAAATATCAACTTTCAGGGGCCATAACTCGAAAAAGGGGCGATAAGAAATTTTGGGCACTTGGCCCCAGGGAGTCATTGGTCCAGACCTTTCGTCTGGCACCAGTTTCATCCCGATCGGTGAAGGTCACATTAGGCTCAAACTTGCAGTCCAAAGTTGGTAGGGGATGTCTGAAACTTTGACCCCTAATAACTCGTCTGTTTTTCATCCGATTAAGCTGAAATTTGGAACGTTTGTAGAGCCCATCCATACAAACATGTCTGCACAATCCGGGATGCGGTCAATGGAATAGCACGTGCGCTATAGGGCGCCAAATATTCAATAAATAAACATTTTTACGCCTACAGCAGCCAAAGGAAAGCACTTTCGGTGCTGCAAATTTATGCGCATGCGCAGATCATTAATGTCTACAAAAGAAAAGGGTAGTCAAGGAACTCGAGGCAAGCTGTCATGCTGAAAATGGGTCCTCAAATTTGCATTGCACCCTATGGGATTTTGGGCGGGAAACCGTAAAAACCCTAATAACTCCAACAGTTCGCAACAGAAAGGCGCGCTTTTTATAGGGTTTATAGGTCTTAGGGAGGTACATTTCCGTGCCAAATTGTATGGCGCTGCATGTAGTAGAAGCAAAGATATAAGGACTGGAAATGCGTCCCTAGGTCTCGCCTGCTGAACAAAGAGATTAAAAGTCACTAAAGGTGACCTTCACCGATCGAGCTGAAACTAGCACCAAACATTGTCCTAGTACCATAGTACATAAAACAATATTTGTCAGAAAATTCGGACTGTGCGTTAGTAAGTTATTAGGGGTCAAACATTAGAAAATATCAACTTTCAGGGGCCATAACTCGAAAAAGGGGCGATAAGAAATTTTGGGCACTTGGCCCCAGGGAGTCATTGGTCCAGACCTTTCGTCTGGCACCAGTTTCATCCCGATCGGTGAAGGTCACATTAGGCTCAAACTTGCAGTCCAAAGTTGGTAGGGGATGTCTGAAATTTTGACCCCTAATAACTCGTCTGTTTTTCATCCGATTAAGCTGAAATTTGGAACGTTTGTAGAGCCCATCCATACAAACATGTCTGCACAATCCGGGATGCGGTCAATGGAATAGCACGTGCGCTATAGGGCGCCAAATATTCAATAAATAAACCTTTTTACGCCTACAGCAGCCAAAGGAAAGCACTTTCGGTGCTGCAAATTTATGCGCATGCGCAGATCATTAATGTCTACAAAAGTAAAGGGTAGTCAAGGAACTCAAGGCAAGCCGTCATGCTGAAAATGGGTCCTCAAATTTGCATTGCACCCTATGGGATTTTGGGTGGGAAACCGTTAAAACCCTAATAACTCCAACAGTTCGCAACAGACAGGCGCGCTTCTTATAGGGTTTATAGGTCTTAGGGAGGTACATTTCGGTGCCAAATTGTATGGCGCTGCATGTAGTAGAAGCAAAGATATAAGGACTGGAAATGCGTCCCTAGGTCTCGCCTGCTGAACAAAGAGATTAAAAGTCACTAAAGGTGACCTTCACCGATCGAGCTGAAACTAGCACCAAACATTGTCCTAGTACTATAGTACATAAAACAATATTTGTCAGAAAATTCGGACTGTGCGTTAGTAAGTTATTAGGGGTCAAACATTAGAAAATATCAACTTTCAGGGGCCATAACTCGAAAAAGGGGCGATAAGAAATTTTGGGCACTTGGCCCCAGGGAGTCATTGGTCCAGACCTTTCGTCTGGCACCAGTTTCATCCCGATCGGTGAAGGTCACATTAGGCTCAAACTTGCAGTCCAAAGTTGGTAGGGGATGTCTGAAACTTTGACCCCTAATAACTCGTCTGTTTTTCATCCGATTAAGCTGAAATTTGGAATGTTTGTAGAGCTCATCCATACAAACATGTCAGCACAATCCGGGATGCGGTCAATGGAATAGCACGTGCGCTATAGGGCGCCAAATATTCAATAAATAAACCTTTTTACGCCTACAGCAGCCAAAGGAAAGCACTTTCGGTGCTGCAAATTTATGCGCATGCGCAGATCATTATTGTCTACAAAAGTAAAGGGTAGTCAAGGAACTCGATGCAAGCCGTCATGCTGAAAATGGGTCCTCAAATTTGCATTGCACCCTATGGGATTTTGGGCGGGAAACCGTAAAAACCCTAATAACTCCAACAGTTCGCAACAGACAGGCGCGCTTTTTATAGGGTTTATAGGTCTTAGAGAGGTACATTTCCGTGCCAAATTGTATGGCGCTGCATGCAGTAGAAGCAAAGATATAAGGACTGGAAATGCGTCCCTAGGTCTCGCCTGCTGAACAAAGAGATTAAAAGTCACTAAAGGTGACCTTCACCGATCGAGCTGAAACTAGCACCAAACATTGTCCTAGTACCATAGTACATAAAACAATATTTGTCAGAAAATTCGGACTGTGCGTTAGTAAGTTATTAGGGGTCAAACATTAGAAAATATCAACTTTCAGGGGCCATAACTCGAAAAAGGGGCGATAAGAAATTTTGGGCACTTGGCCCCAGGGAGTCATTGGTCCAGACCTTTCGTCTGGCACCAGTTTCATCCCGATCGGTGAAGGTCACATTAGGCTCAAACTTGCAGTCCAAAGTTGGTAGGGGATGTCTGAAACTTTGACCCCTAATAACTCGTCTGTTTTTCATCCGATTAAGCTGAAATTTGGAACGTTTGTAGAGCCCATCCATACAAACATGTCTGCAAAATCCGGGATGCGGTCAATGGAATAGCACGTGCGCTATAGGGCGCCAAATATTCAATAAATAAACCTTTTTACGCCTACAGGAGCCAAAGGAAAGCACTTTCGGTGCTGCAAATTTATGCGCATGCGCAGATCATTAATGTCTACAAAAGTAAAGGGTAGTCAAGGAACTCGAGGCAAGCCGTCATGCTGAAAATGGGTCCTCAAATTTGCATTGCACCCTATGGGATTTTGGGCGGGAAACCGTAAAAACCCTAATAACTCCAACAGTTCGCAACAGACAGGCGCGCTTTTTATAGGGTTTATAGGTCTTAGAGAGGTACATTTCCGTGCCAAATTGTATGGCGCTGCATGCAGTAGAAGCAAAGATATAAGGACTGGAAATGCGTCCCTAGGTCTCGCCTGCTGAACAAAGAGATTAAAAGTCACTAAAGGTGACCTTCACCGATCGAGCTGAAACTAGCATCAAACATTGTCCTAGTACCATAGTACATAAAACAATATTTGTCAGAAAATTCGGACTGTGCGTTAATAAGTTATTAGGGGTCAAACATTAGAAAATATCAACTTTCAGGGGCCATAACTCGAAAAAGGGGCGTTAAGAAATTTTGGGCACTTGGCCCCAGGGAGTCATTGGTCCAGACCTTTCGTCTGGCACCAGTTTCATCCCGATCGGTGAAGGTCACATTAGGCTCAAACTTACAGTCCAAAGTTGGTAGGGGATGTCTGAAACTTTGACCCCTAATAACTCGTCTGTTTTTCATCCGATTAAGCTGAAATTTGGAACGTTTGTAGAGCCCATCCATACAAACATGTCTGCACAATCCGGGATGCGGTCAATGGAATAGCACGTGCGCTATAGGGCGCCAAATATTCAATAAATAAACCTTTTTACGCCTACAGCAGCCAAAGGAAAGCACTTTCGGTGCTGCAAATTTATGCGCATGAGCAGATCATTAATGTCTACAAAAGTAAAGGGTAGTCAAGGAACTCGAGGCAAGCCGTCATGCTGAAAATGGGTCCTCAAATTTGCATTGCACCCTATGGGATTTTGGGCGGGAAACCGTAAAAACCCTAATAACTCCAACAGTTCGCAACAGACAGGCGCGCTTTTTATAGGGTTTATAGGTCTTAGAGAGGTACATTTCCGTGCCAAATTGTATGGCGCTGCATGCAGTAGAAGCAAAGATATAAGGACTGGAAATGCGTCCCTAGGTCTCGCCTGCTGAACAAAGAGATTAAAAGTCACTAAAGGTGACCTTCACCGATCGAGCTGAAACTAGCACCAAACATTGTCCTAGTACCATAGTACATAAAACAATATTTGTCAGAAAATTCGGACTGTGCGTTAGTAAGTTATTAGGGGTCAAACATTAGAAAATATAAACTTTCAGGGGCCATAACTCGAAAAAGGGGCAATAAGAAATTTTGGGCACTTGGCCCCAGGGAGTCATTGGTCCAGACCTTTCGTCTGGCACCAGTTTCATCCCGATCGGTGAAGGTCACATTAGGCTCAAACTTGCAGTCCAAAGTTGGTAGGGGATATCTGAAACTTTGACCCCTAATAACTCGTCTGTTTTTCATCCGATTAAGCTGAAATTTGGAATGTTTGTAGAGCCCATCCATACAAACATGTCTGTACAATCCGGGATGCGGTCAATGGAATAGCACGTGCGCTATAGGGCGCCAAATATTCAATAAATAAACCTTTTTACGCCTACAGCAGCCAAAGGAAAGCACTTTCGGTGCTGCAAATTTATGCGCATGCGCAGATCATTAATGTCTACAAAAGTAAAGGGTAGTCAAGGAACTCGAGGCAAGCCGTCATGCTGAAAATGGGTCCTCAAATTTGCATTGCACCCTATGGGATTTTGGGCGGGAAACCGTAAAAACCCTAATAACTCCAACAGTTCGCAACAGACAGGCGCGCTTTTTATAGAGTTTATAGGTCTTAGAGAGGTACATTTCCATGCCAAATTGTATGGCGCTGCATGCAGTAGAAGCAAAGATATAAGGACTGGAAATGCGTCCCTAGGTCTCGCCTGCTGAACAAAGAGATTAAAAGTCACTAAAGGTGACCTTCACCGATCGAGCTGAAACTAGCACCAAACATTGTCCTAGTACCATAGTACATAAAACAATATTTGTCAGAAAATTCGGACTGTGCGTTAGTAAGTTATTAGGGGTCAAACATTAGAAAATATCAACTTTCAGGGGCCATAACTCGAAAAAGGGGCGATAAGAAATTTTGGGCACTTGGCCCCAGGGAGTCATTGGTCCAGACCTTTCGTCTGGCACCAGTTTCATCCCGATCGGTGAAGGTCACATTAGGCTCAAACTTGCAGTCCAAAGTTGGTAGGGGATGTCTGAAACTTTGACCCCTAATAACTCGTCTGTTTTTCATCCGATTAAGCTGAAATTTGGAACGTTTGTAGAGCCCATCCATACAAACATGTCTGCACAATCCGGGATGCGGTCAATGGAATAGCACGTGCGCTATAGGGCGCCAAATATTCAATAAATAAACCTTTTTACGCCTACAGCAGCCAAAGGAAAGCACTTTCGGTGCTGCAAATTCATGCGCATGCGCAGATCATTAATGTCTACAAAAGTAAAGGGTAGTCAAGGAACTCGAGGCAAGCCGTCATGCTGAAAATGGGTCCTCAAATTTGCATTGCACCCTATGGGATTTTGGGCGGGAAACCGTAAAAACCCTAATAACTCCAACAGTTCGCAACAGACAGGCGCGCTTTTTATAGGGTTTATAGGTCTTAGGGAGGTACATTTCCGTGCCAAATTGTATGGCGCTGCATGCAGTAGAAGCAAAGATATAAGGACTGGAAATGCGTCCCTAGGTCTCGCCTGCTGAACAAAGAGATTAAAAGTCACTAAAGGTGACCTTCACCGATCGAGCTGAAACTAGCACCAAACATTGTCCTAGTACCATAGTACATAAAACAATATTTGTCAGAAAATTCGGACTGTGCGTTAGTAAGTTATTAGGGGTCAAACATTAGAAAATATCAACTTTCAGGAGCCATAACTCGAAAAAGGGGCGATAAGAAATTTTGGGCACTTGGCCCCAGGGAGTCATTGGTCCAGACCTTTCGTCTGGCACCAGTTTCATCCCGATCGGTGAAGGTCACATTAGGCTCAAACTTGCAGTCCAAAGTTGGTAGGGGATGTCTGAAACTTTGACCCCTAATAACTCGTCTGTTTTTCATCCGATTAAGCTGAAATTTGGAACGTTTGTAGAGCCCATCCATACAAACATGTCTGCACAATCCGGGATGCGGTCAATGGAATAGCACGTGCGCTATAGGGCGCCAAATATTCAATAAATAAACCTTTTTACGCCTACAGCAGCCAAAGGAAAGCACTTTCGGTGCTGCAAATTTATGCGCATGCGCAGATCATTAATGTCTACAAAAGTAAAGGGTAGTCAAGGAACTCGAGGCAAGCCGTCATGCTGAAAATGGGTCCTCAAATTTGCATTGCACCCTATGGGATTTTGGGCGGGAAACCGTAAAAACCCTAATAACTCCAACAGTTCGCAACAGACAGGCGCGCTTTTTATAGAGTTTATAGGTCTTAGAGAGGTACATTTCCATGCCAAATTGTATGGCGCTGCATGCAGTAGAAGCAAAGATATAAGGACTGGAAATGCGTCCCTAGGTCTCGCCTGCTGAACAAAGAGATTAAAAGTCACTAAAGGTGACCTTCACCGATCGAGCTGAAACTAGCACCAAACATTGTCCTAGTACCATAGTACATAAAACAATATTTGTCAGAAAATTCGGACTGTGCGTTAGTAAGTTATTAGGGGTCAAACATTAGAAAATATCAACTTTCAGGGGCCATAACTCGAAAAAGGGGCGATAAGAAATTTTGGGCACTTGGCCCCAGCGAGTCATTGGTCCAGACCTTTCGTCTGGCACCAGTTTCATCCCGATCGGTGAAGGTCACATTAGGCTAAAACTTGCAGTCCAAAGTTGGTAGGGGATGTCTGAAACTTTGACCCCTAATAACTCGTCTGTTTTTCATCCGATTAAGCTGAAATTTGGAACGTTTGTAGAGCCCATCCATACAAACATGTCTGCACAATCCGGGATGCGGTCAATGGAATAGCACGTGCGCTATAGGGCGCCAAATATTCAATAAATAAAACCTTTTAACGCCTACAGCAGCCAAAGGAAAGCACTTTCGGTGCTGCAAATTTATGCGCATGCGCAGATCATTAATGTCTACAAAAGTAAAGGGTAGTCAAGGAACTCGAGGCAAGCCGTCATGCTGAAAATGGGTCCTCAAATTTGCATTGCACCCTATGGGATTTTGGGCGGGAAACCGTAAAAACCCTAATAACTCCAACAGTTCGCAACAGACAGGCGCGCTTTTTATAGGGTTTATAGGTCTTAGAGAGGTACATTTCCGTGCCAAATTGTATGGCGCTGCATGCAGTAGAAGCAAAGATATAAGGACTGGAAATGCGTCCCTAGGTCTCGCCTGCTGAACAAAGAGATTAAAAGTCACTAAAGGTGACCTTCACCGATCGAGCTGAAACTAGCACCAAACATTGTCCTAGTACCATAGTACATAAAACAATATTTGTCAGAAAATTCGGACTGTGCGTTAGTAAGTTATTAGGGGTCAAACATTAGAAAATATCAACTTTCAGGGGCCATAACTCGAAAAAGGGGCGATAAGAAATTTTGGGCACTTGGCCCCAGGGAGTCATTGGTCCAGACCTTTCGTCTGGCACCAGCTTCATCCCGATCGGTGAAGGTCACATTAGGCTCAAACTTGCAGTCCAAAGTTGGTAGGGGATGTCTGAAACTTTGACCCCTAATAACTCGTCTGTTTTTCATCCGATTAAGCTGAAATTTGGAATGTTTGTAGAGCCCATCCATACAAACATGTCTGCACAATCCGGGATGCGGTCAATGGAATAGCACGTGCGCTATAGGGCGCCAAATATTCAATAAATAAAACCTTTTTACGCCTACAGCAGCCAAAGGAAAGCACTTTCGGTGCTGCAAATTTATGCGCATGCGCAGATCATTAATGTCTACAAAAGTAAAGGGTAGTCAAGGAACTCGAGGCAAGCCGTCATGCTGAAAATGGGTCCTCAAATTTGCATTGCACCCTATGGGATTTTGGGCGGGAAACCGTAAAAACCCTAATAACTCCAACAGTTCGCAACAGACAGGCGCGCTTTTTATAGGGTTTATAGGTCTTAGGGAGGTACATTTCCGTGCCAAATTGTATGGCGCTGCATGCAGTAGAAGCAAAGATATAAGGACTGGAAATGCGTCCCTAGGTCTCGCCTGCTGAACAAAGAGATTAAAAGTCACTAAAGGTGACCTTCACCGATCGAGCTGAAACTAGCACCAAACATTGTCCTAGTACCATAGTACATAAAACAATATTTGTCAGAAAATTCGGACTGTGCGTTAGTAAGTTATTAGGGGTCAAACATTAGAAAATATCAACTTTCAGGAGCCATAACTCGAAAAAGGGGCGATAAGAAATTTTGGGCACTTGGCCCCAGCGAGTCATTGGTCCAGACCTTTCGTCTGGCACCAGTTTCATCCCGATCGGTGAAGGTCACATTAGGCTCAAACTTGCAGTCCAAAGTTGGTAGGGGATGTCTGAAACTTTGACCCCTAATAACTCGTCTGTTTTTCATCCGATTAAGCTGAAATTTGGAACGTTTGTAGAGCCCATCCATACAAACATGTCTGCACAATCCGGGATGCGGTCAATGGAATAGCACGTGCGCTATAGGGCGCCAAATATTCAATAAATAAACCTTTTTACGCCTACAGCAGCCAAAGGAAAGCACTTTCGGTGCTGCAAATTTATGCGCATGCGCAGATCATTATTGTCTACAAAAGTAAAGGGTAGTCAAGGAACTCGAGGCAAGCCGTCATGCTGAAAATGGGTCCTCAAATTTGCATTGCACCCTATGGGATTTTGGGCGGGAAACCGTAAAAACCCTAATAACTCCAACAGTTCGCAACAGACAGGCGCGCTTTTTATAGGGTTTATAGGTCTTAGAGAGGTACATTTCCGTGCCAAATTGTATGGCGCTGCATGCAGTAGAAGCAAAGATATAAGGACTGGAAATGCGTCCCTAGGTCTCGCCTGCTGAACAAAGAGATTAAAAGTCACTAAAGGTGACCTTCACCGATCGAGCTGAAACTAGCACCAAACATTGTCCTAGTACCATAGTACATAAAACAATATTTGTCAGAAAATTCGGACTGTGCGTTAGTAAGTTATTAGGGGTCAAACATTAGAAAATATCAACTTTCAGGGGCCATAACTCGAAAAAGGGGCGATAAGAAATTTTGGGCACTTGGCCCCAGGGAGTCATTGGTCCAGACCTTTCGTCTGGCACCAGTTTCATCCCGATCGGTGAAGGTCACATTAGGCTCAAACTTGCAGTCCAAAGTTGGTAGGGGATGTCTGAAATTTTGACCCCTAATAACTCGTCTGTTTTTCATCCGATTAAGCTGAAATTTGGAACGTTTGTAGAGCCCATCCATACAAACATGTCTGCACAATCCGGGATGCGGTCAATGGAATAGCACGTGCGCTATAGGGCGCCAAATATTCAATAAATAAACATTTTTACGCCTACAGCAGCCAAAGGAAAGCACTTTCGGTGCTGCAAATTTATGCGCATGCGCAGATCATTAATGTCTACAAAAGTAAAGGGTAGTCAAGGAACTCGAGGCAAGCCGTCATGCTGAAAATGGGTCCTCAAATTTGCATTGCACCCTATGGGATTTTGGGCGGGAAACCGTAAAAACCCTAATAACTCCAAAAGTTCGCAACAGACAGGCGCGCTTTTTATAGGGTTTATAGGTCTTAGAGAGGTACATTTCCGTGCCAAATTGTATGGCGCTGCATGCAGTAGAAGCAAAGATATAAGGACTGGAAATGCGTCCCTAGGTCTCGCCTGCTGAACAAAGAGATTAAAAGTCACTAAAGGTGACTTTCACCGATCGAGCTGAAACTAGCACCAAACATTGTCCTAGTACCATAGTACATAAAACAATATTTGTCAGAAAATTCGGACTGTGCGTTAGTAAGTTATTAGGGGTCAAACATTAGAAAATATCAACTTTCAGGGGCCATAACTCGAAAAAGGGGCGATAAGAAATTTTGGGCACTTGGCCCCAGGGAGTCATTGGTCCAGACCTTTCGTCTGGCACCAGCTTCATCCCGATCGGTGAAGGTCACATTAGGCTCAAACTTGCAGTCCAAAGTTGGTAGGGGATGTCTGAAATTTTGACCCCTAATAACTCGTCTGTTTTTTCATCCGATTAAGCTGAAATTTGGAATGTTTGTAGAGCCCATCCATACAAACATGTCTGCACAATCCGGGATGCGGTCAATGGAATAGCACGTGCGCTATAGGGCGCCAAATATTCAATAAATAAAACCTTTTTACGCCTACAGCAGCCAAAGGAAAGCACTTTCGGTGCTGCAAATTTATGCGCATGCGCAGATCATTAATGTCTACAAAAGTAAAGGGTAGTCAAGGAACTCGAGGCAAGCCGTCATGCTGAAAATGGGTCCTCAAATTTGCATTGCACCCTATGGGATTTTGGACGGGAAACCGTAAAAACCCTAATAACTCCAACAGTTCGCAACAGACAGGCGCGCTTTTTATAGGGTTTATAGGTCTTAGGGAGGTACATTTCCGTGCCAAATTGTATGGCGCTGCATGCAGTAGAAGCAAAGATATAAGGACTGGAAATGCGTCCCTAGGTCTCGCCTGCTGAACAAAGAGATTAAAAGTCACTAAAGGTGACCTTCACCGATCGAGCTGAAACTAGCACCAAACATTGTCCTAGTACCATAGTACATAAAACAATATTTGTCAGAAAATTCGGACTGTGCGTTAGTAAGTTATTAGGGGTCAAACATTAGAAAATATCAACTTTCAGGAGCCATAACTCGAAAAAGGGGCGATAAGAAATTTTGGGCACTTGGCCCCAGCGAGTCATTGGTCCAGACCTTTCGTCTGGCACCAGTTTCATCCCGATCGGTGAAGGTCACATTAGGCTCAAACTTGCAGTCCAAAGTTGGTAGGGGATGTCTGAAACTTTGACCCCTAATAACTCGTCTGTTTTTCATCCGATTAAGCTGAAATTTGGAACGTTTGTAGAGCCCATCCATACAAACATGTCTGCACAATCCGGGATGCGGTCAATGGAATAGCACGTGCGCTATAGGGCGCCAAATATTCAATAAATAAACCTTTTTACGCCTACAGCAGCCAAAGGAAAGCACTTTCGGTGCTGCAAATTTATGCGCATGCGCAGATCATTATTGTCTACAAAAGTAAAGGGTAGTCAAGGAACTCGAGGCAAGCCGTCATGCTGAAAATGGGTCCTCAAATTTGCATTGCACCCTATGGGATTTTGGGCGGGAAACCGTAAAAACCCTAATAACTCCAACAGTTCGCAACAGACAGGCGCGCTTTTTATAGGGTTTATAGGTCTTAGAGAGGTACATTTCCGTGCCAAATTGTATGGCGCTGCATGCAGTAGAAGCAAAGATATAAGGACTGGAAATGCGTCCCTAGGTCTCGCCTGCTGAACAAAGAGATTAAAAGTCACTAAAGGTGACCTTCACCGATCGAGCTGAAACTAGCACCAAACATTGTCCTAGTACCATAGTACATAAAACAATATTTGTCAGAAAATTCGGACTGTGCGTTAGTAAGTTATTAGGGGTCAAACATTAGAAAATATCAACTTTCAGGGGCCATAACTCGAAAAAGGGGCGATAAGAAATTTTGGGCACTTGGCCCCAAGGAGTCATTGGTCCAGACCTTTCGTCTGGCACCAGTTTCATCCCGATCGGTGAAGGTCAGATTAGGCTCAAACTTGCAGTCCAAAGTTGGTAGGGGATGTCTGAAACTTTGACCCCTAATAACTCGTCTGTTTTTCATCCGATTAAGCTGAAATTTGGAACGTTTGTAGAGCCCATCCATACAAACATGTCTGCACAATCCGGGATGCGGTCAATGGAATAGCACGTGCGCTATAGGGCGCCAAATATTCAATAAATAAACCTTTTTACGCCTACAGCAGCCAAAGGAAAGCACTTTCGGTGCTGCAAATTTATGCGCATGCGCAGATCATTAATGTCTACAAAAGTAAAGGGTTGTCAAGGAACTCGAGGCAAGCCGTCATGCTGAAAATGGGTCCTCAAATTTGCATTGCACCCTATGGGATTTTGGGCGGGAAACCGTAAAAACCCTAATAACTCCAACAGTTCGCAACAGACAGGCGCGCTTTTTATAGGGTTTATAGGTCTTAGAGAGGTACATTTCCGTGCCAAATTGTATGGCGCTGCATGCAGTAGAAGCAAAGATATAAGGACTGGAAATGCGTCCCTAGGTCTCGCCTGCTGAACAAAGAGATTAAAAGTCACTAAAGGTGACCTTCACCGATCGAGCTGAAACTAGCATCAAACATTGTCCTAGTACCATAGTACATAAAACAATATTTGTCAGAAAATTCGGACTGTGCGTTAATAAGTTATTAGGGGTCAAACATTAGAAAATATCAACTTTCAGGGGCCATAACTCGAAAAAGGGGCGTTAAGAAATTTTGGGCACTTGGCCCCAGGGAGTCATTGGTCCAGACCTTTCGTCTGGCACCAGTTTCATCCCGATCGGTGAAGGTCACATTAGGCTCAAACTTACAGTCCAAAGTTGGTAGGGGATGTCTGAAACTTTGACCCCTAATAACTCGTCTGTTTTTCATCCGATTAAGCTGAAATTTGGAACGTTTGTAGAGCCCATCCATACAAACATGTCTGCACAATCCGGGATGCGGTCAATGGAATAGCACGTGCGCTATAGGGCGCCAAATATTCAATAAATAAACCTTTTTACGCCTACAGCAGCCAAAGGAAAGCACTTTCGGTGCTGCAAATTTATGCGCATGCGCAGATCATTAATGTCTACAAAAGTAAAGGGTAGTCAAGGAACTCGAGGCAAGCCGTCATGCTGAAAATGGGTCCTCAAATTTGCATTGCACCCTATGGGATTTTGGGCGGGAAACCGTAAAAACCCTAATAACTCCAACAGTTCGCAACAGACAGGCGCGCTTTTTATAGAGTTTATAGCTCTTAGAGAGGTACATTTCCATGCCAAATTGTATGGCGCTGCATGCAGTAGAAGCAAAGATATAAGGACTGGAAATGCGTCCCTAGGTCTCGCCTGCTGAACAAAGAGATTAAAAGTCACTAAAGGTGACCTTCACCGATCGAGCTGAAACTAGCACCAAACATTGTCCTAGTACCATAGTACATAAAACAATATTTGTCAGAAAATTCGGACTGTGCGTTAGTAAGTTATTAGGGGTCAAACATTAGAAAATATCAACTTTCAGGGGCCATAACTCGAAAAAGGGGCGATAAGAAATTTTGGGCACTTGGCCCCAGGGAGTCATTGGTCCAGACCTTTCGTCTGGCACCAGTTTCATCCCGATCGGTGAAGGTCACATTAGGCTCAAACTTGCAGTCCAAAGTTGGTAGGGGATGTCTGAAACTTTGACCCCTAATAACTCGTCTGTTTTTCATCCGATTAAGCTGAAATTTGGAACGTTTGTAGAGCCCATCCATACAAACATGTCTGCACAATCCGGGATGCGGTCAATGGAATAGCACGTGCGCTATAGGGCGCCAAATATTCAATAAATAAACCTTTTTACGCCTACAGCAGCCAAAGGAAAGCACTTTCGGTGCTGCAAATTTATGCGCATGCGCAGATCATTAATGTCTACAAAAGTAAAGGGTAGTCAAGGAACTCGAGGCAAGCCGTCATGCTGAAAATGGGTCCTCAAATTTGCATTGCACCCTATGGGATTTTGGGCGGGAAACCGTAAAAACCCTAATAACTCCAACAGTTCGCAACAGACAGGCGCGCTTTTTATAGGGTTTATAGGTCTTAGAGAGGTACATTTCCGTGCCAAATTGTATGGCGCTGCATGCAGTAGAAGCAAAGATATAAGGACTGGAAATGCGTCCCTAGGTCTCGCCTGCTGAACAAAGAGATTAAAAGTCACTAAAGGTGACCTTCACCGATCGAGCTGAAACTAGCACCAAACATTGTCCTAGTACCATAGTACATAAAACAATATTTGTCAGAAAATTCGGACTGTGCGTTAGTAAGTTATTAGGGGTCAAACATTAGAAAATATCAACTTTCAGGGGCCATAACTCGAAAAAGGGGCGATAAGAAATTTTGGGCACTTGGCCCCAGGGAGTCATTGGTCCAGACCTTTCGTCTGGCACCAGTTTCATCCCGATCGGTGAAGGTCACATTAGGCTCAAACTTGCAGTCCAAAGTTGGTAGGGGATGTCTGAAACTTTGACCCCTAATAACTCGTCTGTTTTTCATCCAATTAAGCTGAAATTTGGAACATTTGTAGAGCCCATCCATACAAACATGTTTGCACAATCCGGGATGCGGTCAATGGAATAGCACGTGCGCTATAGGGCGCCAAATATTCAATAAATAAACCTTTTTACGCCTACAGCAGCCAAAGGAAAGCACTTTCGGTGCTGCAAATTTATGCGCATGCGCAGATCATTAATGTCTACAAAAGTAAAGGGTAGTCAAGGAACTCGAGGCAAGCCGTCATGCTGAAAATGGGTCCTCAAATTTGCATTGCACCCTATGGGATTTTGGGCGGGAAACCGTAAAAACCCTAATAACTCCAACAGTTCGCAACAGACAGGCGCGCTTTTTATAGGGTTTATAGGTCTTAGAGAGGTATATTTCCGTGCCAAATTGTATGGCGCTGCATGCAGTAGAAGCAAAGATATAAGGACTGGAAATGCGTCCCTAGGTCTCGCCTGCTGAACAAAGAGATTAAAAGTCACTAAAGGTGACCTTCACCGATCGAGCTGAAACTAGCACCAAACATTGTCCTAGTACCATAGTACATAAAACAATATTTGTCAGAAAATTCGGACTGTGCGTTAGTAAGTTATTAGGGGTCAAACATTAGAAAATATCAACTTTCAGGGGCCATAACTCGAAAAAGGGGCGATAAGAAATTTTGGGCACTTGGCCCCAGGGAGTCATTGGTCCAGACCTTTCGTCTGGCACCAGTTTCATCCCGATCGGTGAAGGTCACATTAGGCTCAAACTTGCAGTCCAAAGTTGGTAGGGGATGTCTGAAACTTTGACCCCTAATAACTCGTCTGTTTTTCATCCGATTAAGCTGAAATTTGGAACGTTTGTAGAGCCCATCCATACAAACATGTCTGCACAATCCGGGATGCGGTCAATGGAATAGCACGTGCGCTATAGGGCGCCAAATATTCAATAAATAAACCTTTTTACGCCTACAGCAGCCAAAGGAAAGCACTTTCGGTGCTGCAAATTTATGCGCATGCGCAGATCATTAATGTCTACAAAAGTAAAGGGTAGTCAAGGAACTCGAGGCAAGCCGTCATGCTGAAAATGGGTCCTCAAATTTGCATTGCACCCTATGGGATTTTGGGGGGGAAACCGTAAAAACCCTAATAACTCCAACAGTTCGCAACAGACAGGCGCGCTTTTTATAGGGTTTATAGGTCTTAGAGAGGTACATTTCCGTGCCAAATTGTATGGCGCTGCATGCAGTAGAAGCAAAGATATAAGGACTGGAAATGCGTCCCTAGGTCTCGCCTGCTGAACAAAGAGATTAAAAGTCACTAAAGGTGACCTTCACCGATCGAGCTGAAACTAGCACCAAACATTGTCCTAGTACCATAGTACATAAAACAATATTTGTCAGAAAATTCGGACTGTGCGTTAGTAAGTTATTAGGGGTCAAACATTAGAAAATATCAACTTTCAGGGGCCATAACTCGAAAAAGGGGCGATAAGAAATTTTGGGCACTTGGCCCCAGGGAGTCATTGGTCCAGACCTTTCGTCTGGCACCAGTTTCATCCCGATCGGTGAAGGTCACATTAGGCTCAAACTTGCAGTCCAAAGTTGGTAGGGGATATCTGAAACTTTGACCCCTAATAACTCGTCTGTTTTTCATCCGATTAAGCTGAAATTTGGAACGTTTGTAGAGCCCATCCATACAAATATGTCTGCACAATCCGGGATGCGGTCAATGGAATAGCACGTGCGCTATAGGGCGCCAAATATTCAATAAATAAACCTTTTTACGCCTACAGCAGCCAAAGGAAAGCACTTTCGGTGCTGCAAATTTATGCGCATGCGCAGATCATTAATGTCTACAAAAGTAAAGGGTAGTCAAGGAACTCGAGGCAAGCCGTCATGCTGAAAATGGGTCCTCAAATTTGCATTGCACCCTATGGGATTTTGGGCGGGAAACCGTAAAAACCCTAATAACTCCAACAGTTCGCAACAGACAGGCGCGCTTTTTATAGAGTTTATAGCTCTTAGAGAGGTACATTTCCATGCCAAATTGTATGGCGCTGCATGCAGTAGAAGCAAAGATATAAGGACTGGAAATGCGTCCCTAGGTCTCGCCTGCTGAACAAAGAGATTAAAAGTCACTAAAGGTGACCTTCACCGATCGAGCTGAAACTAGCACCAAACATTGTCCTAGTACCATAGTACATAAAACAATATTTGTCAGAAAATTCGGACTGTGCGTTAGTAAGTTATTAGGGGTCAAACATTAGAAAATATCAACTTTCAGGGGCCATAACTCGAAAAAGGGGCGATAAGAAATTTTGGGCACTTGGCCCCAGGGAGTCATTGGTCCAGACCTTTCGTCTGGCACCAGTTTCATCCCGATCGGTGAAGGTCACATTAGGCTCAAACTTGCAGTCCAAAGTTGGTAGGGGATGTCTGAAACTTTGACCCCTAATAACTCGTCTGTTTTTCATCCGATTAAGCTGAAATTTGGAACGTTTGTAGAGCCCATCCATACAAACATGTCTGCACAATCCGGGATGCGGTCAATGGAATAGCACGTGCGCTATAGGGCGCCAAATATTCAATAAATAAACCTTTTTACGCCTACAGCAGCCAAAGGAAAGCACTTTCGGTGCTGCAAATTTATGCGCATGCGCAGATCATTAATGTCTACAAAAGTAAAGGGTAGTCAAGGAACTCGAGGCAAGCCGTCATGCTGAAAATGGGTCCTCAAATTTGCATTGCACCCTATGGGATTTTGGGCGGGAAACCGTAAAAACCCTAATAACTCCAACAGTTCGCAACAGACAGGCGCGCTTTTTATAGGGTTTATAGGTCTTAGAGAGGTACATTTCCGTGCCAAATTGTATGGCGCTGCATGCAGTAGAAGCAAAGATATAAGGACTGGAAATGCGTCCCTAGGTCTCGCCTGCTGAACAAAGAGATTAAAAGTCACTAAAGGTGACCTTCACCGATCGAGCTGAAACTAGCACCAAACATTGTCCTAGTACCATAGTACATAAAACAATATTTGTCAGAAAATTCGGACTGTGCGTTAGTAAGTTATTAGGGGTCAAACATTAGAAAATATCAACTTTCAGGGGCCATAACTCGAAAAAGGGGCGATAAGAAATTTTGGGCACTTGGCCCCAGGGAGTCATTGGTCCAGACCTTTCGTCTGGCACCAGTTTCATCCCGATCGGTGAAGGTCACATTAGGCTCAAACTTACAGTCCAAAGTTGGTAGGGGATGTCTGAAACTTTGACCCCTAATAACTCGTCTGTTTTTCATCCAATTAAGCTGAAATTTGGAACATTTGAAGAGCCCATCCATACAAACATGTTTGCACAATCCGGGATGCGGTCAATGGAATAGCACGTGCGCTATAGGGCGCCAAATATTCAATAAATAAACCTTTTTACGCCTACAGCAGCCAAAGGAAAGCACTTTCGGTGCTGCAAATTTATGCGCATGCGCAGATCATTAATGTCTACAAAAGTAAAGGGTAGTCAAGGAACTCGAGGCAAGCCGTCATGCTGAAAATGGGTCCTCAAATTTGCATTGCACCCTATGGGATTTTGGGCGGGAAACCGTAAAAACCCTAATAACTCCAACAGTTCGCAACAGACAGGCGCGCTTTTTATAGGGTTTATAGGTCTTAGAGAGGTATATTTCCGTGCCAAATTGTATGGCGCTGCATGCAGTAGAAGCAAAGATATAAGGACTGGAAATGCGTCCCTAGGTCTCGCCTGCTGAACAAAGAGATTAAAAGTCACTAAAGGTGACCTTCACCGATCGAGCTGAAACTAGCACCAAACATTGTCCTAGTACCATAGTACATAAAACAATATTTGTCAGAAAATTCGGACTGTGCGTTAGTAAGTTATTAGGGGTCAAACATTAGAAAATATCAACTTTCAGGGGCCATAACTCGAAAAAGGGGCGATAAGAAATTTTGGGCACTTGGCCCCAGGGAGTCATTGGTCCAGACCTTTCGTCTGGCACCAGTTTCATCCCGATCGGTGAAGGTCACATTAGGCTCAAACTTGCAGTCCAAAGTTGGTAGGGGATGTCTGAAACTTTGACCCCTAATAACTCGTCTGTTTTTCATCCGATTAAGCTGAAATTTGGAACGTTTGTAGAGCCCATCCATACAAACATGTCTGCACAATCCGGGATGCGGTCAATGGAATAGCACGTGCGCTATAGGGCGCCAAATATTCAATAAATAAACCTTTTTACGCCTACAGCAGCCAAAGGAAAGCACTTTCGGTGCTGCAAATTTATGCGCATGCGCAGATCATTAATGTCTACAAAAGTAAAGGGTAGTCAAGGAACTCGAGGCAAGCCGTCATGCTGAAAATGGGTCCTCAAATTTGCATTGCACCCTATGGGATTTTGGGCGGGAAACCGTAAAAACCCTAATAACTCCAACAGTTCGCAACAGACAGACGCGCTTTTTATAGGGTTTATAGGTCTTAGAGAGGTATATTTCCGTGCCAAATTGTATGGCGCTGCATGCAGTAGAAGCAAAGATATAAGGACTGGAAATGCGTCCCTAGGTCTCGCCTGCTGAACAAAGAGATTAAAAGTCACTAAAGGTGACCTTCACCGATCGAGCTGAAACTAGCACCAAACATTGTCCTAGTACCATAGTACATAAAACAATATTTGTCAGAAAATTCGGACTGTGCGTTAGTAAGTTATTAGGGGTCAAACATTAGAAAATATCAACTTTCAGGGGCCATAACTCGAAAAAGGGGCGATAAGAAATTTTGGGCACTTGGCCCCAGGGAGTCATTGGTCCAGACCTTTCGTCTGGCACCAGTTTCATCCCGATCGGTGAAGGTCACATTAGGCTCAAACTTGCAGTCCAAAGTTGGTAGGGGATGTCTGAAACTTTGACCCCTAATAACTCGTCTGTTTTTCATCCGATTAAGCTGAAATTTGGAACGTTTGTAGAGCCCATCCATACAAACATGTCTGCACAATCCGGGATGCGGTCAATGGAATAGCACGTGCGCTATAGGGCGCCAAATATTCAATAAATAAACCTTTTTACGCCTACAGCAGCCAAAGGAAAGCACTTTCGGTGCTGCAAATTTATGCGCATGCGCAGATCATTAATGTCTACAAAAGTAAAGGGTAGTCAAGGAACTCGAGGCAAGCCGTCATGCTGAAAATGGGTCCTCAAATTTGCATTGCACCCTATGGGATTTTGGGCGGGAAACCGTAAAAACCCTAATAACTCCAACAGTTCGCAACAGACAGGCGCGCTTTTTATAGGGTTTATAGGTCTTAGAGAGGTATATTTCCGTGCCAAATTGTATGGCGCTGCATGCAGTAGAAGCAAAGATATAAGGACTGGAAATGCGTCCCTAGGTCTCGCCTGCTGAACAAAGAGATTAAAAGTCACTAAAGGTGACCTTCACCGATCGAGCTGAAACTAGCACCAAACATTGTCCTAGTACCATAGTACATAAAACAATATTTGTCAGAAAATTCGGACTGTGCGTTAGTAAGTTATTAGGGGTCAAACATTAGAAAATATCAACTTTCAGGGGCCATAACTCGAAAAAGGGGCGATAAGAAATTTTGGGCACTTGGCCCCAGGGAGTCATTGGTCCAGACCTTTCGTCTGGCACCAGTTTCATCCCGATCGGTGAAGGTCACATTAGGCTCAAACTTGCAGTCCAAAGTTGGTAGGGGATGTCTGAAACTTTGACCCCTAATAACTCGTCTGTTTTTCATCCGATTAAGCTGAAATTTGGAACGTTTGTAGAGCCCATCCATACAAACATGTCTGCACAATCCGGGATGCGGTCAATGGAATAGCACGTGCGCTATAGGGCGCCAAATATTCAATAAATAAACCTTTTTACGCCTACAGCAGCCAAAGGAAAGCACTTTCGGTGCTGCAAATTTATGCGCATGCGCAGATCATTAATGTCTACAAAAGTAAAGGGTAGTCAAGGAACTCGAGGCAAGCCGTCATGCTGAAAATGGGTCCTCAAATTTGCATTGCACCCTATGGGATTTTGGGCGGGAAACCGTAAAAACCCTAATAACTCCAACAGTTCGCAACAGACAGGCGCGCTTTTTATAGGGTTTATAGGTCTTAGAGAGGTATATTTCCGTGCCAAATTGTATGGCGCTGCATGCAGTAGAAGCAAAGATATAAGGACTGGAAATGCGTCCCTAGGTCTCGCCTGCTGAACAAAGAGATTAAAAGTCACTAAAGGTGACCTTCACCGATCGAGCTGAAACTAGCACCAAACATTGTCCTAGTACCATAGTACATAAAACAATATTTGTCAGAAAATTCGGACTGTGCGTTAGTAAGTTATTAGGGGTCAAACATTAGAAAATATCAACTTTCAGGGGCCATAACTCGAAAAAGGGGCGATAAGAAATTTTGGGCACTTGGCCCCAGGGAGTCATTGGTCCAGACCTTTCGTCTGGCACCAGTTTCATCCCGATCGGTGAAGGTCACATTAGGCTCAAACTTGCAGTCCAAAGTTGGTAGGGGATGTCTGAAACTTTGACCCCTAATAACTCGTCTGTTTTTCATCCGATTAAGCTGAAATTTGGAACGTTTGTAGAGCTCATCCATACAAACATGTCTGCACAATCCGGGATGCGGTCAATGGAATAGCACGTGCGCTATAGGGCGCCAAATATTCAATAAATAAACCTTTTTACGCCTACAGCAGCCAAAGGAAAGCACTTTCGGTGCTGCAAATTTATGCGCATGCGCAGATCATTAATGTCTACAAAAGTAAAGGGTAGTCAAGGAACTCGAGGCAAGCCGTCATGCTGAAAATGGGTCCTCAAATTTGCATTGCACCCTATGGGATTTTGGGCGGGAAACCGTAAAAACCCTAATAACTCCAACAGTTCGCAACAGACAGGCGCGCTTTTTATAGGGTTTATAGGTCTTAGAGAGGTATATTTCCGTGCCAAATTGTATGGCGCTGCATGCAGTAGAAGCAAAGATATAAGGACTGGAAATGCGTCCCTAGGTCTCGCCTGCTGAACAAAGAGATTAAAAGTCACTAAAGGTGACCTTCACCGATCGAGCTGAAACTAGCACCAAACATTGTCCTAGTACCATAGTACATAAAACAATATTTGTCAGAAAATTCGGACTGTGCGTTAGTAAGTTATTAGGGGTCAAACATTAGAAAATATCAACTTTCAGGGGCCATAACTCGAAAAAGGGGCGATAAGAAATTTTGGGCACTTGGCCCCAGGGAGTCATTGGTCCAGACCTTTCGTCTGGCACCAGTTTCATCCCGATCGGTGAAGGTCACATTAGGCTCAAACTTGCAGTCCAAAGTTGGTAGGGGATGTCTGAAACTTTGACCCCTAATAACTCGTCTGTTTTTCATCCGATTAAGCTGAAATTTGGAACGTTTGTAGAGCCCATCCATACAAACATGTCTGCACAATCCGGGATGCGGTCAATGGAATAGCACGTGCGCTATAGGGCGCCAAATATTCAATAAATAAACCTTTTTACGCCTACAGCAGCCAAAGGAAAGCACTTTCGGTGCTGCAAATTTATGCGCATGCGCAGATCATTAATGTCTACAAAAGTAAAGGGTAGTCAAGGAACTCGAGGCAAGCCGTCATGCTGAAAATGGGTCCTCAAATTTGCATTGCACCCTATGGGATTTTGGGCGGGAAACCGTAAAAACCCTAATAACTCCAACAGTTCGCAACAGACAGGCGCGCTTTTTATAGGGTTTATAGGTCTTAGAGAGGTATATTTCCGTGCCAAATTGTATGGCGCTGCATGCAGTAGAAGCAAAGATATAAGGACTGGAAATGCGTCCCTAGGTCTCGCCTGCTGAACAAAGAGATTAAAAGTCACTAAAGGTGACCTTCACCGATCGAGCTGAAACTAGCACCAAACATTGTCCTAGTACCATAGTACATAAAACAATATTTGTCAGAAAATTCGGACTGTGCGTTAGTAAGTTATTAGGGGTCAAACATTAGAAAATATCAACTTTCAGGGGCCATAACTCGAAAAAGGGGCGATAAGAAATTTTGGGCACTTGGCCCCAGGGAGTCATTGGTCCAGACCTTTCGTCTGGCACCAGTTTCATCCCGATCGGTGAAGGTCACATTAGGCTCAAACTTGCAGTCCAAAGTTGGTAGGGGATGTCTGAAACTTTGACCCCTAATAACTCGTCTGTTTTTCATCCGATTAAGCTGAAATTTGGAACGTTTGTAGAGCCCATCCATACAAACATGTCTGCACAATCCGGGATGCGGTCAATGGAATAGCACGTGCGCTATAGGGCGCCAAATATTCAATAAATAAACCTTTTTACGCCTACAGCAGCCAAAGGAAAGCACTTTCGGTGCTGCAAATTTATGCGCATGCGCAGATCATTAATGTCTACAAAAGTAAAGGGTAGTCAAGGAACTCGAGGCAAGCCGTCATGCTGAAAATGGGTCCTCAAATTTGCATTGCACCCTATGGGATTTTGGGCGGGAAACCGTAAAAACCCTAATAACTCCAACAGTTCGCAACAGACAGGCGCGCTTTTTATAGGGTTTATAGGTCTTAGAGAGGTATATTTCCGTGCCAAATTGTATGGCGCTGCATGCAGTAGAAGCAAAGATATAAGGACTGGAAATGCGTCCCTAGGTCTCGCCTGCTGAACAAAGAGATTAAAAGTCACTAAAGGTGACCTTCACCGATCGAGCTGAAACTAGCACCAAACATTGTCCTAGTACCATAGTACATAAAACAATATTTGTCAGAAAATTCGGACTGTGCGTTAGTAAGTTATTAGGGGTCAAACATTAGAAAATATCAACTTTCAGGGGCCATAACTCGAAAAAGGGGCGATAAGAAATTTTGGGCACTTGGCCCCAGGGAGTCATTGGTCCAGACCTTTCGTCTGGCACCAGTTTCATCCCGATCGGTGAAGGTCACATTAGGCTCAAACTTGCAGTCCAAAGTTGGTAGGGGATGTCTGAAACTTTGACCCCTAATAACTCGTCTGTTTTTCATCCGATTAAGCTGAAATTTGGAACGTTTGTAGAGCCCATCCATACAAACATGTCTGCACAATCCGGGATGCGGTCAATGGAATAGCACGTGCGCTATAGGGCGCCAAATATTCAATAAATAAACCTTTTTACGCCTACAGCAGCCAAAGGAAAGCACTTTCGGTGCTGCAAATTTATGCGCATGCGCAGATCATTAATGTCTACAAAAGTAAAGGGTAGTCAAGGAACTCGAGGCAAGCCGTCATGCTGAAAATGGGTCCTCAAATTTGCATTGCACCCTATGGGATTTTGGGCGGGAAACCGTAAAAACCCTAATAACTCCAACAGTTCGCAACAGACAGGCGCGCTTTTTATAGGGTTTATAGGTCTTAGAGAGGTATATTTCCGTGCCAAATTGTATGGCGCTGCATGCAGTAGAAGCAAAGATATAAGGACTGGAAATGCGTCCCTAGGTCTCGCCTGCTGAACAAAGAGATTAAAAGTCACTAAAGGTGACCTTCACCGATCGAGCTGAAACTAGCACCAAACATTGTCCTAGTACCATAGTACATAAAACAATATTTGTCAGAAAATTCGGACTGTGCGTTAGTAAGTTATTAGGGGTCAAACATTAGAAAATATCAACTTTCAGGGGCCATAACTCGAAAAAGGGGCGATAAGAAATTTTGGGCACTTGGCCCCAGGGAGTCATTGGTCCAGACCTTTCGTCTGGCACCAGTTTCATCCCGATCGGTGAAGGTCACATTAGGCTCAAACTTGCAGTCCAAAGTTGGTAGGGGATGTCTGAAACTTTGACCCCTAATAACTCGTCTGTTTTTCATCCGATTAAGCTGAAATTTGGAACGTGTGTAGAGCCCATCCATACAAACATGTCTGCACAATCCGGGATGCGGTCAATGGAATAGCACGTGCGCTATAGGGCGCCAAATATTCAATAAATAAACCTTTTTACGCCTACAGCAGCCAAAGGAAAGCACTTTCGGTGCTGCAAATTTATGCGCATGCGCAGATCATTAATGTCTACAAAAGTAAAGGGTAGTCAAGGAACTCGAGGCAAGCCGTCATGCTGAAAATGGGTCCTCAAATTTGCATTGCACCCTATGGGATTTTGGGCGGGAAACCGTAAAAACCCTAATAACTCCAACAGTTCGCAACAGACAGGCGCGCTTTTTATAGGGTTTATAGGTCTTAGAGAGGTATATTTCCGTGCCAAATTGTATGGCGCTGCATGCAGTAGAAGCAAAGATATAAGGACTGGAAATGCGTCCCTAGGTCTCGCCTGCTGAACAAAGAGATTAAAAGTCACTAAAGGTGACCTTCACCGATCGAGCTGAAACTAGCACCAAACATTGTCCTAGTACCATAGTACATAAAACAATATTTGTCAGAAAATTCGGACTGTGCGTTAGTAAGTTATTAGGGGTCAAACATTAGAAAATATCAACTTTCAGGGGCCATAACTCGAAAAAGGGGCGATAAGAAATTTTGGGCACTTGGCCCCAGGGAGTCATTGGTCCAGACCTTTCGTCTGGCACCAGTTTCATCCCGATCGGTGAAGGTCACATTAGGCTCAAACTTGCAGTCCAAAGTTGGTAGGGGATGTCTGAAACTTTGACCCCTAATAACTCGTCTGTTTTTCATCCGATTAAGCTGAAATTTGGAACGTTTGTAGAGCCCATCCATACAAACATGTCTGCACAATCCGGGATGCGGTCAATGGAATAGCACGTGCGCTATAGGGCGCCAAATATTCAATAAATAAACCTTTTTACGCCTACAGCAGCCAAAGGAAAGCACTTTCGGTGCTGCAAATTTATGCGCATGCGCAGATCATTAATGTCTACAAAAGTAAAGGGTAGTCAAGGAACTCGAGGCAAGCCGTCATGCTGAAAATGGGTCCTCAAATTTGCATTGCACCCTATGGGATTTTGGGCGGGAAACCGTAAAAACCCTAATAACTCCAACAGTTCGCAACAGACAGGCGCGCTTTTTATAGGGTTTATAGGTCTTAGAGAGGTATATTTCCGTGCCAAATTGTATGGCGCTGCATGCAGTAG
Organism: Anodontia alba; assembly: GCA_964016985.1. Taxonomy (NCBI): domain Eukaryota; kingdom Metazoa; phylum Mollusca; class Bivalvia; order Lucinida; family Lucinidae; genus Anodontia; species Anodontia alba. Next base: position 14,809,024 of record OZ024830.1, read on the forward strand.
AAGCAAAGATATAAGGACTGGAAATGCGTCCCTAGGTCTCGCCTGCTGAACAAAGAGATTAAAAGTCACTAAAGGTGACCTTCACCGATCGAGCTGAAACTAGCACCAAACATTGTCCTAGTACCATAGTACATAAAACAATATTTGTCAGAAAATTCGGACTGTGCGTTAGTAAGTTATTAGGGGTCAAACATTAGAAAATATCAACTTTCAGGGGCCATAACTCGAAAAAGGGGCGATAAGAAATTTTGGGCACTTGGCCCCAGGGAGTCATTGGTCCAGACCTTTCGTCTGGCACCAGTTTCATCCCGATCGGTGAAGGTCACATTAGGCTCAAACTTGCAGTCCAAAGTTGGTAGGGGATGTCTGAAACTTTGACCCCTAATAACTCGTCTGTTTTTCATCCGATTAAGCTGAAATTTGGAACGTTTGTAGAGCCCATCCATACAAACATGTCTGCACAATCCGGGATGCGGTCAATGGAATAGCACGTGCGCTATAGGGCGCCAAATATTCAATAAATAAACCTTTTTACGCCTACAGCAGCCAAAGGAAAGCACTTTCGGTGCTGCAAATTTATGCGCATGCGCAGATCATTAATGTCTACAAAAGTAAAGGGTAGTCAAGGAACTCGAGGCAAGCCGTCATGCTGAAAATGGGTCCTCAAATTTGCATTGCACCCTATGGGATTTTGGGCGGGAAACCGTAAAAACCCTAATAACTCCAACAGTTCGCAACAGACAGGCGCGCTTTTTATAGGGTTTATAGGTCTTAGAGAGGTATATTTCCGTGCCAAATTGTATGGCGCTGCATGCAGTAGAAGCAAAGATATAAGGACTGGAAATGCGTCCCTAGGTCTCGCCTGCTGAACAAAGAGATTAAAAGTCACTAAAGGTGACCTTCACCGATCGAGCTGAAACTAGCACCAAACATTGTCCTAGTACCATAGTACATAAAACAATATTTGTCAGAAAATTCGGACTGTGCGTTAGTAAGTTATTAGGGGTCAAACATTAGAAAATATCAACTTTCAGGGGCCATAACTCGAAAAAGGGGCGATAAGAAATTTTGGGCACTTGGCCCCAGGGAGTCATTGGTCCAGACCTTTCGTCTGGCACCAGTTTCATCCCGATCGGTGAAGGTCACATTAGGCTCAAACTTGCAGTCCAAAGTTGGTAGGGGATGTCTGAAACTTTGACCCCTAATAACTCGTCTGTTTTTCATCCGATTAAGCTGAAATTTGGAACGTTTGTAGAGCCCATCCATACAAACATGTCTGCACAATCCGGGATGCGGTCAATGGAATAGCACGTGCGCTATAGGGCGCCAAATATTCAATAAATAAACCTTTTTACGCCTACAGCAGCCAAAGGAAAGCACTTTCGGTGCTGCAAATTTATGCGCATGCGCAGATCATTAATGTCTACAAAAGTAAAGGGTAGTCAAGGAACTCGAGGCAAGCCGTCATGCTGAAAATGGGTCCTCAAATTTGCATTGCACCCTATGGGATTTTGGGCGGGAAACCGTAAAAACCCTAATAACTCCAACAGTTCGCAACAGACAGGCGCGCTTTTTTTAGGTTTATAGGTCTTAGAGAGGTATATTTCCGTGCCAAATTGTATGGCGCTGCATGCAGTAGAAGCAAAGATATAAGGACTGGAAATGCGTCCCTAGGTCTCGCCTGCTGAACAAAGAGATTAAAAGTCACTAAAGGTGACCTTCACCGATCGAGCTGAAACTAGCACCAAACATTGTCCTAGTACCATAGTACATAAAACAATATTTGTCAGAAAATTCGGACTGTGCGTTAGTAAGTTATTAGGGGTCAAACATTAGAAAATATCAACTTTCAGGGGCCATAACTCGAAAAAGGGGCGATAAGAAATTTTGGGCACTTGGCCCCAGGGAGTCATTGGTCCAGACCTTTCGTCTGGCACCAGTTTCATCCCGATCGGTGAAGGTCACATTAGGCTCAAACTTGCAGTCCAAAGTTGGTAGGGGATGTCTGAAACTTTGACCCCTAATAACTCGTCTGTTTTTCATCCGATTAAGCTGAAATTTGGAACGTTTGTAGAGCCCATCCATACAAACATGTCTGCACAATCCGGGATGCGGTCAATGGAATAGCACGTGCGCTATAGGGCGCCAAATATTCAATAAATAAACCTTTTTACGCCTACAGCAGCCAAAGGAAAGCACTTTCGGTGCTGCAAATTTATGCGCATGCGCAGATCATTAATGTCTACAAAAGTAAAGGGTAGTCAAGGAACTCGAGGCAAGCCGTCATGCTGAAAATGGGTCCTCAAATTTGCATTGCACCCTATGGGATTTTGGGCGGGAAACCGTAAAAACCCTAATAACTCCAACAGTTCGCAACAGACAGGCGCGCTTTTTATAGGGTTTATAGGTCTTAGAGAGGTATATTTCCGTGCTAAATTGTATGGCGCTGCATGCAGTAGAAGCAAAGATATAAGGACTGGAAATGCGTCCCTAGGTCTCGCCTGCTGAACAAAGAGATTAAAAGTCACTAAAGGTGACCTTCACCGATCGAGCTGAAACTAGCACCAAACATTGTCCTAGTACCATAGTACATAAAACAATATTTGTCAGAAAATTCGGACTGTGCGTTAGTAAGTTATTAGGGGTCAAACATTAGAAAATATCAACTTTCAGGGGCCATAACTCGAAAAAGGGGCGATAAGAAATTTTGGGCACTTGGCCCCAGGGAGTCATTGGTCCAGACCTTTCGTCTGGCACCAGTTTCATCCCGATCGGTGAAGGTCACATTAGGCTCAAACTTGCAGTCCAAAGTTGGTAGGGGATGTCTGAAACTTTGACCCCTAATAACTCGTCTGTTTTTCATCCGATTAAGCTGAAATTTGGAACGTTTGTAGAGCCCATCCATACAAACATGTCTGCACAATCCGGGATGCGGTCAATGGAATAGCACGTGCGCTATAGGGCGCCAAATATTCAATAAATAAACCTTTTTACGCCTACAGCAGCCAAAGGAAAGCACTTTCGGTGCTGCAAATTTATGCGCATGCGCAGATCATTAATGTCTACAAAAGTAAAGGGTAGTCAAGGAACTCGAGGCAAGCCGTCATGCTGAAAATGGGTCCTCAAATTTGCATTGCACCCTATGGGACTTTGGGCGGGAAACCGTAAAAACCCTAATAACTCCAACAGTTCGCAACAGACAGGCGCGCTTTTTATAGGGTTTATAGGTCTTAGAGAGGTATATTTCCGTGCCAAATTGTATGGCGCTGCATGCAGTAGAAGCAAAGATATAAGGACTGGAAATGCGTCCCTAGGTCTCGCCTGCTGAACAAAGAGATTAAAAGTCACTAAAGGTGACCTTCACCGATCGAGCTGAAACTAGCACCAAACATTGTCCTAGTACCATAGTACATAAAACAATATTTGTCAGAAAATTCGGACTGTGCGTTAGTAAGTTATTAGGGGTCAAACATTAGAAAATATCAACTTTCAGGGGCCATAACTCGAAAAAGGGGCGATAAGAAATTTTGGGCACTTGGCCCCAGGGAGTCATTGGTCCAGACCTTTCGTCTGGCACCAGTTTCATCCCGATCGGTGAAGGTCACATTAGGCTCAAACTTGCAGTCCAAAGTTGGTAGGGGATGTCTGAAACTTTGACCCCTAATAACTCGTCTGTTTTTCATCCGATTAAGCTGAAATTTGGAACGTTTGTAGAGCCCATCCATACAAACATGTCTGCACAATCCGGGATGCGGTCAATGGAATAGCACGTGCGCTATAGGGCGCCAAATATTCAATAAATAAACCTTTTTACGCCTACAGCAGCCAAAGGAAAGCACTTTCGGTGCTGCAAATTTATGCGCATGCGCAGATCATTAATGTCTACAAAAGTAAAGGGTAGTCAAGGAACTCGAGGCAAGCCGTCATGCTGAAAATGGGTCCTCAAATTTGCATTGCACCCTATGGGATTTTGGGCGGGAAACCGTAAAAACCCTAATAACTCCAACAGTTCGCAACAGACAGGCGCGCTTTTTATAGGGTTTATAGGTCTTAGAGAGGTATATTTCCGTGCCAAATTGTATGGCGCTGCATGCAGTAGAAGCAAAGATATAAGGACTGGAAATGCGTCCCTAGGTCTCGCCTGCTGAACAAAGAGATTAAAAGTCACTAAAGGTGACCTTCACCGATCGAGCTGAAACTAGCACCAAACATTGTCCTAGTACCATAGTACATAAAACAATATTTGTCAGAAAATTCGGACTGTGCGTTAGTAAGTTATTAGGGGTCAAACATTAGAAAATATCAACTTTCAGGGGCCATAACTCGAAAAAGGGGCGATAAGAAATTTTGGGCACTTGGCCCCAGGGAGTCATTGGTCCAGACCTTTCGTCTGGCACCAGTTTCATCCCGATCGGTGAAGGTCACATTAGGCTCAAACTTGCAGTCCAAAGTTGGTAGGGGATGTCTGAAACTTTGACCCCTAATAACTCGTCTGTTTTTCATCCGATTAAGCTGAAATTTGGAACGTTTGTAGAGCCCATCCATACAAACATGTCTGCACAATCCGGGATGCGGTCAATGGAATAGCACGTGCGCTATAGGGCGCCAAATATTCAATAAATAAACCTTTTTACGCCTACAGCAGCCAAAGGAAAGCACTTTCGGTGCTGCAAATTTATGCGCATGCGCAGATCATTAATGTCTACAAAAGTAAAGGGTAGTCAAGGAACTCGAGGCAAGCCGTCATGCTGAAAATGGGTCCTCAAATTTGCATTGCACCCTATGGGATTTTGGGCGGGAAACCGTAAAAACCCTAATAACTCCAACAGTTCGCAACAGACAGGCGCGCTTTTTATAGGGTTTATAGGTCTTAGAGAGGTATATTTCCGTGCCAAATTGTATGGCGCTGCATGCAGTAGAAGCAAAGATATAAGGACTGGAAATGCGTCCCTAGGTCTCGCCTGCTGAACAAAGAGATTAAAAGTCACTAAAGGTGACCTTCACCGATCGAGCTGAAACTAGCACCAAACATTGTCCTAGTACCATAGTACATAAAACAATATTTGTCAGAAAATTCGGACTGTGCGTTAGTAAGTTATTAGGGGTCAAACATTAGAAAATATCAACTTTCAGGGGCCATAACTCGAAAAAGGGGCGATAAGAAATTTTGGGCACTTGGCCCCAGGGAGTCATTGGTCCAGACCTTTCGTCTGGCACCAGTTTCATCCCGATCGGTGAAGGTCACATTAGGCTCAAACTTGCAGTCCAAAGTTGGTAGGGGATGTCTGAAACTTTGACCCCTAATAACTCGTCTGTTTTTCATCCGATTAAGCTGAAATTTGGAACGTTTGTAGAGCCCATCCATACAAACATGTCTGCACAATCCGGGATGCGGTCAATGGAATAGCACGTGCGCTATAGGGCGCCAAATATTCAATAAATAAACCTTTTTACGCCTACAGCAGCCAAAGGAAAGCACTTTCGGTGCTGCAAATTTATGCGCATGCGCAGATCATTAATGTCTACAAAAGTAAAGGGTAGTCAAGGAACTCGAGGCAAGCCGTCATGCTGAAAATGGGTCCTCAAATTTGCATTGCACCCTATGGGATTTTGGGCGGGAAACCGTAAAAACCCTAATAACTCCAACAGTTCGCAACAGACAGGCGCGCTTTTTATAGGGTTTATAGGTCTTAGAGAGGTATATTTCCGTGCCAAATTGTATGGCGCTGCATGCAGTAGAAGCAAAGATATAAGGACTGGAAATGCGTCCCTAGGTCTCGCCTGCTGAACAAAGAGATTAAAAGTCACTAAAGGTGACCTTCACCGATCGAGCTGAAACTAGCACCAAACATTGTCCTAGTACCATAGTACATAAAACAATATTTGTCAGAAAATTCGGACTGTGCGTTAGTAAGTTATTAGGGGTCAAACATTAGAAAATATCAACTTTCAGGGGCCATAACTCGAAAAAGGGGCGATAAGAAATTTTGGGCACTTGGCCCCAGGGAGTCATTGGTCCAGACCTTTCGTCTGGCACCAGTTTCATCCCGATCGGTGAAGGTCACATTAGGCTCAAACTTGCAGTCCAAAGTTGGTAGGGGATGTCTGAAACTTTGACCCCTAATAACTCGTCTGTTTTTCATCCGATTAAGCTGAAATTTGGAACGTTTGTAGAGCCCATCCATACAAACATGTCTGCACAATCCGGGATGCGGTCAATGGAATAGCACGTGCGCTATAGGGCGCCAAATATTCAATAAATAAACCTTTTTACGCCTACAGCAGCCAAAGGAAAGCACTTTCGGTGCTGCAAATTTATGCGCATGCGCAGATCATTAATGTCTACAAAAGTAAAGGGTAGTCAAGGAACTCGAGGCAAGCCGTCATGCTGAAAATGGGTCCTCAAATTTGCATTGCACCCTATGGGATTTTGGGCGGGAAACCGTAAAAACCCTAATAACTCCAACAGTTCGCAACAGACAGGCGCGCTTTTTATAGGGTTTATAGGTCTTAGAGAGGTATATTTCCGTGCCAAATTGTATGGCGCTGCATGCAGTAGAAGCAAAGATATAAGGACTGGAAATGCGTCCCTAGGTCTCGCCTGCTGAACAAAGAGATTAAAAGTCACTAAAGGTGACCTTCACCGATCGAGCTGAAACTAGCACCAAACATTGTCCTAGTACCATAGTACATAAAACAATATTTGTCAGAAAATTCGGACTGTGCGTTAGTAAGTTATTAGGGGTCAAACATTAGAAAATATCAACTTTCAGGGGCCATAACTCGAAAAAGGGGCGATAAGAAATTTTGGGCACTTGGCCCCAGGGAGTCATTGGTCCAGATCTTTCGTCTGGCACCAGTTTCATCCCGATCGGTGAAGGTCACATTAGGCTCAAACTTGCAGTCCAAAGTTGGTAGGGGATGTCTGAAACTTTGACCCCTAATAACTCGTCTGTTTTTCATCCGATTAAGCTGAAATTTGGAACGTTTGTAGAGCCCATCCATACAAACATGTCTGCACAATCCGGGATGCGGTCAATGGAATAGCACGTGCGCTATAGGGCGCCAAATATTCAATAAATAAACCTTTTTACGCCTACAGCAGCCAAAGGAAAGCACTTTCGGTGCTGCAAATTTATGCGCATGCGCAGATCATTAATGTCTACAAAAGTAAAGGGTAGTCAAGGAACTCGAGGCAAGCCGTCATGCTGAAAATGGGTCCTCAAATTTGCATTGCACCCTATGGGATTTTGGGCGGGAAACCGTAAAAACCCTAATAACTCCAACAGTTCGCAACAGACAGGCGCGCTTTTTATAGGGTTTATAGGTCTTAGAGAGGTATATTTCCGTGCCAAATTGTATGGCGCTGCATGCAGTAGAAGCAAAGATATAAGGACTGGAAATGCGTCCCTAGGTCTCGCCTGCTGAACAAAGAGATTAAAAGTCACTAAAGGTGACCTTCACCGATCGAGCTGAAACTAGCACCAAACATTGTCCTAGTACCATAGTACATAAAACAATATTTGTCAGAAAATTCGGACTGTGCGTTAGTAAGTTATTAGGGGTCAAACATTAGAAAATATCAACTTTCAGGGGCCATAACTCGAAAAAGGGGCGATAAGAAATTTTGGGCACTTGGCCCCAGGGAGTCATTGGTCCAGACCTTTCGTCTGGCACCAGTTTCATCCCGATCGGTGAAGGTCACATTAGGCTCAAACTTGCAGTCCAAAGTTGGTAGGGGATGTCTGAAACTTTGACCCCTAATAACTCGTCTGTTTTTCATCCGATTAAGCTGAAATTTTGAACGTTTGTAGAGCCCATCCATACAAACATGTCTACACAATCCGGGATGCGGTCAATGGAATAGCACGTGCGCTATAGGGCGCCAAATATTCAATAAATAAACCTTTTTACGCCTACAGCAGCCAAAGGAAAGCACTTTCGGTGCTGCAAATTTATGCGCATGCGCAGATCATTAATGTCTACAAAAGTAAAGGGTAGTCAAGGAACTCGAGGCAAGCCGTCATGCTGAAAATGGGTCCTCAAATTTGCATTGCACCCTATGGGATTTTGGGCGGGAAACCGTAAAAACCCTAATAACTCCAACAGTTCGCAACAGACAGGCGCGCTTTTTATAGGGTTTATAGGTCTTAGAGAGGTATATTTCCGTGCCAAATTGTATGGCGCTGCATGCAGTAGAAGCAAAGATATAAGGACTGGAAATGCGTCCCTAGGTCTCGCCTGCTGAACAAAGAGATTAAAAGTCACTAAAGGTGACCTTCACCGATCGAGCTGAAACTAGCACCAAACATTGTCCTAGTACCATAGTACATAAAACAATATTTGTCAGAAAATTCGGACTGTGCGTTAGTAAGTTATTAGGGGTCAAACATTAGAAAATATCAACTTTCAGGGGCCATAACTCGAAAAAGGGGCGATAAGAAATTTTGGGCACTTGGCCCCAGGGAGTCATTGGTCCAGACCTTTCGTCTGGCACCAGTTTCATCCCGATCGGTGAAGGTCACATTAGGCTCAAACTTGCAGTCCAAAGTTGGTAGGGGATGTCTGAAACTTTGACCCCTAATAACTCGTCTGTTTTTCATCCGATTAAGCTAAAATTTGGAACGTTTGTAGAGCCCATCCATACAAACATGTCTGCACAATCCGGGATGCGGTCAATGGAATAGCACGTGCGCTATAGGGCGCCAAATATTCAATAAATAAACCTTTTTACGCCTACAGCAGCCAAAGGAAAGCACTTTCGGTGCTGCAAATTTATGCGCATGCGCAGATCATTAATGTCTACAAAAGTAAAGGGTAGTCAAGGAACTCGAGGCAAGCCGTCATGCTGAAAATGGGTCCTCAAATTTGCATTGCACCCTATGGGATTTTGGGCGGGAAACCGTAAAAACCCTAATAACTCCAACAGTTCGCAACAGACAGACGCGCTTTTTATAGGGTTTATAGGTCTTAGAGAGGTATATTTCCGTGCCAAATTGTATGGCGCTGCATGCAGTAGAAGCAAAGATATAAGGACTGGAAATGCGTCCCTAGGTCTCGCCTGCTGAACAAAGAGATTAAAAGTCACTAAAGGTGACCTTCACCGATCGAGCTGAAACTAGCACCAAACATTGTCCTAGTACCATAGTACATAAAACAATATTTGTCAGAAAATTCGGACTGTGCGTTAGTAAGTTATTAGGGGTCAAACATTAGAAAATATCAACTTTCAGGGGCCATAACTCGAAAAAGGGGCGATAAGAAATTTTGGGCACTTGGCCCCAGGGAGTCATTGGTCCAGACCTTTCGTCTGGCACCAGTTTCATCCCGATCGGTGAAGGTCACATTAGGCTCAAACTTGCAGTCCAAAGTTGGTAGGGGATGTCTGAAACTTTGACCCCTAATAACTCGTCTCGTCTGTTTTTCATCCGATTAAGCTGAAATTTGGAACGTTTGTAGAGCCCATCCATACAAACATGTCTGCACAATCCGGGATGCGGTCAATGGAATAGCACGTGCGCTATAGGCGCCAAATATTCAATAAATAAACCTTTTTACGCCTACAGCAGCCAAAGGAAAGCACTTTCGGTGCTGCAAATTTATGCGCATGCGCAGATCATTAATGTCTACAAAAGTAAAGGGTAGTCAAGGAACTCGAGGCAAGCCGTCATGCTGAAAATGGGTCCTCAAATTTGCATTGCACCCTATGGGATTTTGGGCGGGAAACCGTAAAAACCCTAATAACTCCAACAGTTCGCAACAGACAGGCGCGCTTTTTATAGGGTTTATAGGTCTTAGAGAGGTATATTTCCGTGCCAAATTGTATGGCGCTGCATGCAGTAGAAGCAAAGATATAAGGACTGGAAATGCGTCCCTAGGTCTCGCCTGCTGAACAAAGAGATTAAAAGTCACTAAAGGTGACCTTCACCGATCGAGCTGAAACTAGCACCAAACATTGTCCTAGTACCATAGTACATAAAACAATATTTGTCAGAAAATTCGGACTTGCGTTAGTAAGTTATTAGGGGTCAAACAATAGAAAATATCAACTTCAGGGGCCATAACTCGAAAAAGGGGCGCTAAGAAATTTTGGGCACTTGGCCCCAGGGAGTCATTGGTCCAGACCTTCGTCTGGCACCAGTTTCATCCCGATCGGTGAAGGTCACATTAGGCTCAAACTTGCAGTCCAAAGTTGGTAGGGGATGTCTGAAACTTTGACCCCTAATAACTCGTCTGTTTTTCATCCGATTAAGCTGAAATTTGGAACGTTTGTAGAGCCCATCCATACAAACATGTCTGCAAATCCGGGATGCGGTCAATGGAATAGCACGTGCGCTATAGGGCGCCAAATATTCAATAAATAAACCTTTTTACGCCTACAGCAGCCAAAGGAAAGCACCTTCGGTGCTGCAAATTTATGCGCATGCGCAGATCATTAATGTCTACAAAAGTAAAGGGTAGTCAAGGAACTCGAGGCAAGCCGTCATGCTGAAAATGGGTCCTCAAATTTGCATTGCACCCTATGGGATTTTGGGCGGGAAACCGTAAAAACCCTAATAACTCCAACAGTTCGCAACAGACAGGCGCGCTTTTTATAGGGTTTATAGGTCTTAGAGAGGTATATTTCCGTGCCAAATTGTATGGCGCTGCATGCAGTAGAAGCAAAGATATAAGGACTGGAAATGCGTCCCTAGGTCTCGCCTGCTGAACAAAGAGATTAAAAGTCACTAAAGGTGACCTTCACCGATCGAGCTGAAACTAGCACCAAACATTGTCCTAGTACCATAGTACATAAAACAATATTTGTCAGAAAATTCGGACTGTGCGTTAGTAAGTTATTAGGGGTCAAACATTAGAAAATATCAACTTTCAGGGGCCATAACTCGAAAAAGGGGCGATAAGAAATTTTGGGCACTTGGCCCCAGGGAGTCATTGGTCCAGACCTTTCGTCTGGCACCAGTTTCATCCCGATCGGTGAAGGTCACATTAGGCTCAAACTTGCAGTCCAAAGTTGGTAGGGGATGTCTGAAACTTTGACCCCTAATAACTCGTCTGTTTTTCATCCGATTAAGCTGAAATTTGGAACGTTTGTAGAGCCCATCCATACAAACATGTCTGCACAATCCGGGATGCGGTCAATGGAATAGCACGTGCGCTATAGGGCGCCAAATATTCAATAAATAAACCTTTTTACGCCTACAGCAGCCAAAGGAAAGCACTTTCGGTGCTGCAAATTTATGCGCATGCGCAGATCATTAATGTCTACAAAAGTAAAGGGTAGTCAAGGAACTCGAGGCAAGCCGTCATGCTGAAAATGGGTCCTCAAATTTGCATTGCACCCTATGGGATTTTGGGCGGGAAACCGTAAAAACCCTAATAACTCCAACAGTTCGCAACAGACAGGCGCGCTTTTTATAGGGTTTATAGGTCTTAGAGAGGTATATTTCCGTGCCAAATTGTATGGCGCTGCATGCAGTAGAAGCAAAGATATAAGGACTGGAAATGCGTCCCTAGGTCTCGCCTGCTGAACAAAGAGATTAAAAGTCACTAAAGGTGACCTTCACCGATCGAGCTGAAACTAGCACCAAACATTGTCCTAGTACCATAGTACATAAAACAATATTTGTCAGAAAATTCGGACTGTGCGTTAGTAAGTTATTAGGGGTCAAACATTAGAAAATATCAACTTTCAGGGGCCATAACTCGAAAAAGGGGCGATAAGAAATTTTGGGCACTTGGCCCCAGGGAGTCATTGGTCCAGACCTTTCGTCTGGCACCAGTTTCATCCCGATCGGTGAAGGTCACATTAGGCTCAAACTTGCAGTCCAAAGTTGGTAGGGGATGTCTGAAACTTTGACCCCTAATAACTCGTCTGTTTTTCATCCGATTAAGCTGAAATTTGGAACGTTTGTAGAGCCCATCCATACAAACATGTCTGCACAATCCGGGATGCGGTCAATGGAATAGCACGTGCGCTATAGGGCGCCAAATATTCAATAAATAAACCTTTTTACGCCTACAGCAGCCAAAGGAAAGCACTTTCGGTGCTGCAAATTTATGCGCATGCGCAGATCATTAATGTCTACAAAAGTAAAGGGTAGTCAAGGAACTCGAGGCAAGCCGTCATGCTGAAAATGGGTCCTCAAATTTGCATTGCACCCTATGGGATTTTGGGCGGGAAACCGTAAAAACCCTAATAACTCCAACAGTTCGCAACAGACAGGCGCGCTTTTTATAGGGTTTATAGGTCTTAGAGAGGTATATTTCCGTGCCAAATTGTATGGCGCTGCATGCAGTAGAAGCAAAGATATAAGGACTGGAAATGCGTCCCTAGGTCTCGCCTGCTGAACAAAGAGATTAAAAGTCACTAAAGGTGACCTTCACCGATCGAGCTGAAACTAGCACCAAACATTGTCCTAGTACCATAGTACATAAAACAATATTTGTCAGAAAATTCGGACTGTGCGTTAGTAAGTTATTAGGGGTCAAACATTAGAAAATATCAACTTTCAGGGGCCATAACTCGAAAAAGGGGCGATAAGAAATTTTGGGCACTTGGCCCCAGGGAGTCATTGGTCCAGACCTTTCGTCTGGCACCAGTTTCATCCCGATCGGTGAAGGTCACATTAGGCTCAAACTTGCAGTCCAAAGTTGGTAGGGGATGTCTGAAACTTTGACCCCTAATAACTCGTCTGTTTTTCATCCGATTAAGCTGAAATTTGGAACGTTTGTAGAGCCCATCCATACAAACATGTCTGCACAATCCGGGATGCGGTCAATGGAATAGCACGTGCGCTATAGGGCGCCAAATATTCAATAAATAAACCTTTTTACGCCTACAGCAGCCAAAGGAAAGCACTTTCGGTGCTGCAAATTTATGCGCATGCGCAGATCATTAATGTCTACAAAAGTAAAGGGTAGTCAAGGAACTCGAGGCAAGCCGTCATGCTGAAAATGGGTCCTCAAATTTGCATTGCACCCTATGGGATTTTGGGCGGGAAACCGTAAAAACCCTAATAACTCCAACAGTTCGCAACAGACAGGCGCGCTTTTTATAGGGTTTATAGGTCTTAGAGAGGTATATTTCCGTGCCAAATTGTATGGCGCTGCATGCAGTAGAAGCAAAGATATAAGGACTGGAAATGCGTCCCTAGGTCTCGCCTGCTGAACAAAGAGATTAAAAGTCACTAAAGGTGACCTTCACCGATCGAGCTGAAACTAGCACCAAACATTGTCCTAGTACCATAGTACATAAAACAATATTTGTCAGAAAATTCGGACTGTGCGTTAGTAAGTTATTAGGGGTCAAACATTAGAAAATATCAACTTTCAGGGGCCATAACTCGAAAAAGGGGCGATAAGAAATTTTGGGCACTTGGCCCCAGGGAGTCATTGGTCCAGACCTTTCGTCTGGCACCAGTTTCATCCCGATCGGTGAAGGTCACATTAGGCTCAAACTTGCAGTCCAAAGTTGGTAGGGGATGTCTGAAACTTTGACCCCTAATAACTCGTCTGTTTTTCATCCGATTAAGCTGAAATTTGGAACGTTTGTAGAGCCCATCCATACAAACATGTCTGCACAATCCGGGATGCGGTCAATGGAATAGCACGTGCGCTATAGGGCGCCAAATATTCAATAAATAAACCTTTTTACGCCTACAGCAGCCAAAGGAAAGCACTTTCGGTGCTGCAAATTTATGCGCATGCGCAGATCATTAATGTCTACAAAAGTAAAGGGTAGTCAAGGAACTCGAGGCAAGCCGTCATGCTGAAAATGGGTCCTCAAATTTGCATTGCACCCTATGGGATTTTGGGCGGGAAACCGTAAAAACCCTAATAACTCCAACAGTTCGCAACAGACAGGCGCGCTTTTTATAGGGTTTATAGGTCTTAGAGAGGTATATTTCCGTGCCAAATTGTATGGCGCTGCATGCAGTAGAAGCAAAGATATAAGGACTGGAAATGCGTCCCTAGGTCTCGCCTGCTGAACAAAGAGATTAAAAGTCACTAAAGGTGACCTTCACCGATCGAGCTGAAACTAGCACCAAACATTGTCCTAGTACCATAGTACATAAAACAATATTTGTCAGAAAATTCGGACTGTGCGTTAGTAAGTTATTAGGGGTCAAACATTAGAAAATATCAACTTTCAGGGGCCATAACTCGAAAAAGGGGCGATAAGAAATTTTGGGCACTTGGCCCCAGGGAGTCATTGGTCCAGACCTTTCGTCTGGCACCAGTTTCATCCCGATCGGTGAAGGTCACATTAGGCTCAAACTTGCAGTCCAAAGTTGGTAGGGGATGTCTGAAACTTTGACCCCTAATAACTCGTCTGTTTTTCATCCGATTAAGCTGAAATTTGGAACGTTTGTAGAGCCCATCCATACAAACATGTCTGCACAATCCGGGATGCGGTCAATGGAATAGCACGTGCGCTATAGGGCGCCAAATATTCAATAAATAAACCTTTTTACGCCTACAGCAGCCAAAGGAAAGCACTTTCGGTGCTGCAAATTTATGCGCATGCGCAGATCATTAATGTCTACAAAAGTAAATGGTAGTCAAGGAACTCGAGGCAAGCCGTCATGCTGAAAATGGGTCCTCAAATTTGCATTGCACCCTATGGGATTTTGGGCGGGAAACCGTAAAAACCCTAATAACTCCAACAGTTCGCAACAGACAGGCGCGCTTTTTATAGGGTTTATAGGTCTTAGAGAGGTATATTTCCGTGCCAAATTGTATGGCGCTGCATGCAGTAGAAGCAAAGATATAAGGACTGGAAATGCGTCCCTAGGTCTCGCCTGCTGAACAAAGAGATTAAAAGTCACTAAAGGTGACCTTCACCGATCGAGCTGAAACTAGCACCAAACATTGTCCTAGTACCATAGTACATAAAACAATATTTGTCAGAAAATTCGGACTGTGCGTTAGTAAGTTATTAGGGGTCAAACATTAGAAAATATCAACTTTCAGGGGCCATAACTCGAAAAAGGGGCGATAAGAAATTTTGGGCACTTGGCCCCAGGGAGTCATTGGTCCAGACCTTTCGTCTGGCACCAGTTTCATCCCGATCGGTGAAGGTCACATTAGGCTCAAACTTGCAGTCCAAAGTTGGTAGGGGATGTCTGAAACTTTGACCCCTAATAACTCGTCTGTTTTTCATCCGATTAAGCTGAAATTTGGAACGTTTGTAGAGCCCATCCATACAAACATGTCTGCACAATCCGGGATGCGGTCAATGGAATAGCACGTGCGCTATAGGGCGCCAAATATTCAATAAATAAACCTTTTTACGCCTACAGCAGCCAAAGGAAAGCACTTTCGGTGCTGCAAATTTATGCGCATGCGCAGATCATTAATGTCTACAAAAGTAAAGGGTTGTCAAGGAACTCGAGGCAAGCCGTCATGCTGAAAATGGGTCCTCAAATTTGCATTGCACCCTATGGGATTTTGGGCGGGAAACCGTAAAAACCCTAATAACTCCAACAGTTCGCAACAGACAGGCGCGCTTTTTATAGGGTTTATAGGTCTTAGAGAGGTATATTTCCGTGCCAAATTGTTTGGCGCTGCATGCAGTAGAAGCAAAGATATAAGGACTGGAAATGCGTCCATAGGTCTCGCCTGCTGAACAAAGAGATTAAAAGTCACTAAAGGTGACCTTCACCGATCGAGCTGAAACTAGCACCAAACATTGTCCTAGTACCATAGTACATAAAACAATATTTGTCAGAAAATTCGGACTGTGCGTTAGTAAGTTATTAGGGGTCAAACATTAGAAAATATCAACTTTCAGGGGCCATAACTCGAAAAAGGGGCGATAAGAAATTTTGGGCACTTGGCCCCAGGGAGTCATTGGTCCAGACCTTTCGTCTGGCACCAGTTTCATCCCGATCGGTGAAGGTCACATTAGGCTCAAACTTGCAGTCCAAAGTTGGTAGGGGATGTCTGAAACTTTGACCCCTAATAACTCGTCTGTTTTTCATCCGATTAAGCTGAAATTTGGAACGTTTGTAGAGCCCATCCATACAAACATGTCTGCACAATCCGGGATGCGGTCAATGGAATAGCACGTGCGCTATAGGGCGCCAAATATTCAATAAATAAACCTTTTTACGCCTACAGCAGCCAAAGGAAAGCACTTTCGGTGCTGCAAATTTATGCGCATGCGCAGATCATTAATGTCTACAAAAGTAAAGGGTTGTCAAGGAACTCGAGGCAAGCCGTCATGCTGAAAATGGGTCCTCAAATTTGCATTGCACCCTATGGGATTTTGGGCGGGAAACCGTAAAAACCCTAATAACTCCAACAGTTCGCAACAGACAGGCGCGCTTTTTATAGGGTTTATAGGTCTTAGAGAGGTATATTTCCGTGCCAAATTGTATGGCGCTGCATGCAGTAGAAGCAAAGATATAAGGACTGGAAATGCGTCCCTAGGTCTCGCCTGCTGAACAAAGAGATTAAAAGTCACTAAAGGTGACCTTCACCGATCGAGCTGAAACTAGCACCAAACATTGTCCTAGTACCATAGTACATAAAACAATATTTGTCAGAAAATTCGGACTGTGCGTTAGTAAGTTATTAGGGGTCAAACATTAGAAAATATCAACTTTCAGGGGCCATAACTCGAAAAAGGGGCGATAAGAAATTTTGGGCACTTGGCCCCAGGGAGTCATTGGTCCAGACCTTTCGTCTGGCACCAGTTTCATCCCGATCGGTGAAGGTCACATTAGGCTCAAACTTGCAGTCCAAAGTTGGTAGGGGATGTCTGAAACTTTGACCCCTAATAACTCGTCTGTTTTTCATCCGATTAAGCTGAAATTTGGAACGTTTGTAGAGCCCATCCATACAAACATGTCTGCACAATCCGGGATGCGGTCAATGGAATAGCACGTGCGCTATAGGGCGCCAAATATTCAATAAATAAACCTTTTTACGCCTACAGCAGCCAAAGGAAAGCACTTTCGGTGCTGCAAATTTATGCGCATGCGCAGATCATTAATGTCTACAAAAGTAAAGGGTTGTCAAGGAACTCGAGGCAAGCCGTCATGCTGAAAATGGGTCCTCAAATTTGCATTGCACCCTATGGGATTTTGGGCGGGAAACCGTAAAAACCCTAATAACTCCAACAGTTCGCAACAGACAGGCGCGCTTTTTATAGGGTTTATAGGTCTTAGAGAGGTATATTTCCGTGCCAAATTGTATGGCGCTGCATGCAGTAGAAGCAAAGATATAAGGACTGGAAATGCGTCCCTAGGTCTCGCCTGCTGAACAAAGAGATTAAAAGTCACTAAAGGTGACCTTCACCGATCGAGCTGAAACTAGCACCAAACATTGTCCTAGTACCATAGTACATAAAACAATATTTGTCAGAAAATTCGGACTGTGCGTTAGTAAGTTATTAGGGGTCAAACATTAGAAAATATCAACTTTCAGGGGCCATAACTCGAAAAAGGGGCGATAAGAAATTTTGGGCACTTGGCCCCAGGGAGTCATTGGTCCAGACCTTTCGTCTGGCACCAGTTTCATCCCGATCGGTGAAGGTCACATTAGGCTCAAACTTGCAGTCCAAAGTTGGTAGGGGATGTCTGAAACTTTGACCCCTAATAACTCGTCTGTTTTTCATCCGATTAAGCTGAAATTTGGAACGTTTGTAGAGCCCATCCATACAAACATGTCTGCACAATCCGGGATGCGGTCAATGGAATAGCACGTGCGCTATAGGGCGCCAAATATTCAATAAATAAACCTTTTTACGCCTACAGCAGCCAAAGGAAAGCACTTTCGGTGCTGCAAATTTATGCGCATGCGCAGATCATTAATGTCTACAAAAGTAAAGGGTTGTCAAGGAACTCGAGGCAAGCCGTCATGCTGAAAATGGGTCCTCAAATTTGCATTGCACCCTATGGGATTTTGGGCGGGAAACCGTAAAAACCCTAATAACTCCAACAGTTCGCAACAGACAGGCGCGCTTTTTATAGGGTTTATAGGTCTTAGAGAGGTATATTTCCGTGCCAAATTGTATGGCGCTGCATGCAGTAGAAGCAAAGATATAAGGACTGGAAATGCGTCCCTAGGTCTCGCCTGCTGAACAAAGAGATTAAAAGTCACTAAAGGTGACCTTCACCGATCGAGCTGAAACTAGCACCAAACATTGTCCTAGTACCATAGTACATAAAACAATATTTGTCAGAAAATTCGGACTGTGCGTTAGTAAGTTATTAGGGGTCAAACATTAGAAAATATCAACTTTCAGGGGCCATAACTCGAAAAAGGGGCGATAAGAAATTTTGGGCACTTGGCCCCAGGGAGTCATTGGTCCAGACCTTTCGTCTGGCACCAGTTTCATCCCGATCGGTGAAGGTCACATTAGGCTCAAACTTGCAGTCCAAAGTTGGTAGGGGATGTCTGAAACTTTGACCCCTAATAACTCGTCTGTTTTTCATCCGATTAAGCTGAAATTTGGAACGTTTGTAGAGCCCATCCATACAAACATGTCTGCACAATCCGGGATGCGGTCAATGGAATAGCACGTGCGCTATAGGGCGCCAAATATTCAATAAATAAACCTTTTTACGCCTACAGCAGCCAAAGGAAAGCACTTTCGGTGCTGCAAATTTATGCGCATGCGCAGATCATTAATGTCTACAAAAGTAAAGGGTAGTCAAGGAACTCGAGGCAAGCCGTCATGCTGAAAATGGGTCCTCAAATTTGCATTGCACCCTATGGGATTTTGGGCGGGAAACCGTAAAAACCCTAATAACTCCAACAGTTCGCAACAGACAGGCGCGCTTTTTATAGGGTTTATAGGTCTTAGAGAGGTATATTTCCGTGCCAAATTGTATGGCGCTGCATGCAGTAGAAGCAAAGATATAAGGACTGGAAATGCGTCCCTAGGTCTCGCCTGCTGAACAAAGAGATTAAAAGTCACTAAAGGTGACCTTCACCGATCGAGCTGAAACTAGCACCAAACATTGTCCTAGTACCATAGTACATAAAACAATATTTGTCAGAAAATTCGGACTGTGCGTTAGTAAGTTATTAGGGGTCAAACATTAGAAAATATCAACTTTCAGGGGCCATAACTCGAAAAAGGGGCGATAAGAAATTTTGGGCACTTGGCCCCAGGGAGTCATTGGTCCAGACCTTTCGTCTGGCACCAGTTTCATCCCGATCGGTGAAGGTCACATTAGGCTCAAACTTGCAGTCCAAAGTTGGTAGGGGATGTCTGAAACTTTGACCCCTAATAACTCGTCTGTTTTTCATCCGATTAAGCTGAAATTTGGAACGTTTGTAGAGCCCATCCATACAAACATGTCTGCACAATCCGGGATGCGGTCAATGGAATAGCACGTGCGCTATAGGGCGCCAAATATTCAATAAATAAACCTTTTTACGCCTACAGCAGCCAAAGGAAAGCACTTTCGGTGCTGCAAATTTATGCGCATGCGCAGATCATTAATGTCTACAAAAGTAAAGGGTAGTCAAGGAACTCGAGGCAAGCCGTCATGCTGAAAATGGGTCCTCAAATTTGCATTGCACCCTATGGGATTTTGGGCGGGAAACCGTAAAAACCCTAATAACTCCAACAGTTCGCAACAGACAGGCGCGCTTTTTATAGGGTTTATAGGTCTTAGAGAGGTATATTTCCGTGCCAAATTGTATGGCGCTGCATGCAGTAGAAGCAAAGATATAAGGACTGGAAATGCGTCCCTAGGTCTCGCCTGCTGAACAAAGAGATTAAAAGTCACTAAAGGTGACCTTCACCGATCGAGCTGAAACTAGCACCAAACATTGTCCTAGTACCATAGTACATAAAACAATATTTGTCAGAAAATTCGGACTGTGCGTTAGTAAGTTATTAGGGGTCAAACATTAGAAAATATCAACTTTCAGGGGCCATAACTCGAAAAAGGGGCGATAAGAAATTTTGGGCACTTGGCCCCAGGGAGTCATTGGTCCAGACCTTTCGTCTGGCACCAGTTTCATCCCGATCGGTGAAGGTCACATTAGGCTCAAACTTGCAGTCCAAAGTTGGTAGGGGATGTCTGAAACTTTGACCCCTAATAACTCGTCTGTTTTTCATCCGATTAAGCTGAAATTTGGAACGTTTG
Organism: Anodontia alba; assembly: GCA_964016985.1. Taxonomy (NCBI): domain Eukaryota; kingdom Metazoa; phylum Mollusca; class Bivalvia; order Lucinida; family Lucinidae; genus Anodontia; species Anodontia alba. Next base: position 14,829,135 of record OZ024830.1, read on the forward strand.
TAGAGCCCATCCATACAAACATGTCTGCACAATCCGGGATGCGGTCAATGGAATAGCACGTGCGCTATAGGGCGCCAAATATTCAATAAATAAACCTTTTTACGCCTACAGCAGCCAAAGGAAAGCACTTTCGGTGCTGCAAATTTATGCGCATGCGCAGATCATTAATGTCTACAAAAGTAAAGGGTAGTCAAGGAACTCGAGGCAAGCCGTCATGCTGAAAATGGGTCCTCAAATTTGCATTGCACCCTATGGGATTTTGGGCGGGAAACCGTAAAAACCCTAATAACTCCAACAGTTCGCAACAGACAGGCGCGCTTTTTATAGGGTTTATAGGTCTTAGAGAGGTATATTTCCGTGCCAAATTGTATGGCGCTGCATGCAGTAGAAGCAAAGATATAAGGACTGGAAATGCGTCCCTAGGTCTCGCCTGCTGAACAAAGAGATTAAAAGTCACTAAAGGTGACCTTCACCGATCGAGCTGAAACTAGCACCAAACATTGTCCTAGTACCATAGTACATAAAACAATATTTGTCAGAAAATTCGGACTGTGCGTTAGTAAGTTATTAGGGGTCAAACATTAGAAAATATCAACTTTCAGGGGCCATAACTCGAAAAAGGGGCGATAAGAAATTTTGGGCACTTGGCCCCAGGGAGTCATTGGTCCAGACCTTTCGTCTGGCACCAGTTTCATCCCGATCGGTGAAGGTCACATTAGGCTCAAACTTGCAGTCCAAAGTTGGTAGGGGATGTCTGAAACTTTGACCCCTAATAACTCGTCTGTTTTTCATCCGATTAAGCTGAAATTTGGAACGTTTGTAGAGCCCATCCATACAAACATGTCTGCACAATCCGGGATGCGGTCAATGGAATAGCACGTGCGCTATAGGGCGCCAAATATTCAATAAATAAACCTTTTTACGCCTACAGCAGCCAAAGGAAAGCACTTTCGGTGCTGCAAATTTATGCGCATGCGCAGATCATTAATGTCTACAAAAGTAAAGGGTAGTCAAGGAACTCGAGGCAAGCCGTCATGCTGAAAATGGGTCCTCAAATTTGCATTGCACCCTATGGGATTTTGGGCGGGAAACCGTAAAAACCCTAATAACTCCAACAGTTCGCAACAGACAGGCGCGCTTTTTATAGGGTTTATAGGTCTTAGAGAGGTATATTTCCGTGCCAAATTGTATGGCGCTGCATGCAGTAGAAGCAAAGATATAAGGACTGGAAATGCGTCCCTAGGTCTCGCCTGCTGAACAAAGAGATTAAAAGTCACTAAAGGTGACCTTCACCGATCGAGCTGAAACTAGCACCAAACATTGTCCTAGTACCATAGTACATAAAACAATATTTGTCAGAAAATTCGGACTGTGCGTTAGTAAGTTATTAGGGGTCAAACATTAGAAAATATCAACTTTCAGGGGCCATAACTCGAAAAAGGGGCGATAAGAAATTTTGGGCACTTGGCCCCAGGGAGTCATTGGTCCAGACCTTTCGTCTGGCACCAGTTTCATCCCGATCGGTGAAGGTCACATTAGGCTCAAACTTGCAGTCCAAAGTTGGTAGGGGATGTCTGAAACTTTGACCCCTAATAACTCGTCTGTTTTTCATCCGATTAAGCTGAAATTTGGAACGTTTGTAGAGCCCATCCATACAAACATGTCTGCACAATCCGGGATGCGGTCAATGGAATAGCACGTGCGCTATAGGGCGCCAAATATTCAATAAATAAACCTTTTTACGCCTACAGCAGCCAAAGGAAAGCACTTTCGGTGCTGCAAATTTATGCGCATGCGCAGATCATTAATGTCTACAAAAGTAAAGGGTAGTCAAGGAACTCGAGGCAAGCCGTCATGCTGAAAATGGGTCCTCAAATTTGCATTGCACCCTATGGGATTTTGGGCGGGAAACCGTAAAAACCCTAATAACTCCAACAGTTCGCAACAGACAGGCGCGCTTTTTATAGGGTTTATAGGTCTTAGAGAGGTATATTTCCGTGCCAAATTGTATGGCGCTGCATGCAGTAGAAGCAAAGATATAAGGACTGGAAATGCGTCCCTAGGTCTCGCCTGCTGAACAAAGAGATTAAAAGTCACTTAAGGTGACCTTCACCGATCGAGCTGAAACTAGCACCAAACATTGTCCTAGTACCATAGTACATAAAACAATATTTGTCAGAAAATTCGGACTGTGCGTTAGTAAGTTATTAGGGGTCAAACATTAGAAAATATCAACTTTCAGGGGCCATAACTCGAAAAAGGGGCGATAAGAAATTTTGGGCACTTGGCCCCAGGGAGTCATTGGTCCAGACCTTTCGTCTGGCACCAGTTTCATCCCGATCGGTGAAGGTCACATTAGGCTCAAACTTGCAGTCCAAAGTTGGTAGGGGATGTCTGAAACTTTGACCCCTAATAACTCGTCTGTTTTTCATCCGATTAAGCTGAAATTTGGAACGTTTGTAGAGCCCATCCATACAAACATGTCTGCACAATCCGGGATGCGGTCAATGGAATAGCACGTGCGCTATAGGGCGCCAAATATTCAATAAATAAACCTTTTTACGCCTACAGCAGCCAAAGGAAAGCACTTTCGGTGCTGCAAATTTATGCGCATGCGCAGATCATTAATGTCTACAAAAGTAAAGGGTAGTCAAGGAACTCGAGGCAAGCCGTCATGCTGAAAATGGGTCCTCAAATTTGCATTGCACCCTATGGGATTTTGGGCGGGAAACCGTAAAAACCCTAATAACTCCAACAGTTCGCAACAGACAGGCGCGCTTTTTATAGGGTTTATAGGTCTTAGAGAGGTATATTTCCGTGCCAAATTGTATGGCGCTGCATGCAGTAGAAGCAAAGATATAAGGACTGGAAATGCGTCCCTAGGTCTCGCCTGCTGAACAAAGAGATTAAAAGTCACTAAAGGTGACCTTCACCGATCGAGCTGAAACTAGCACCAAACATTGTCCTAGTACCATAGTACATAAAACAATATTTGTCAGAAAATTCGGACTGTGCGTTAGTAAGTTATTAGGGGTCAAACATTAGAAAATATCAACTTTCAGGGGCCATAACTCGAAAAAGGGGCGATAAGAAATTTTGGGCACTTGGCCCCAGGGAGTCATTGGTCCAGACCTTTCGTCTGGCACCAGTTTCATCCCGATCGGTGAAGGTCACATTAGGCTCAAACTTGCAGTCCAAAGTTGGTAGGGGATGTCTGAAACTTTGACCCCTAATAACTCGTCTGTTTTTCATCCGATTAAGCTGAAATTTGGAACGTTTGTAGAGCCCATCCATACAAACATGTCTGCACAATCCGGGATGCGGTCAATGGAATAGCACGTGCGCTATAGGGCGCCAAATATTCAATAAATAAACCTTTTTACGCCTACAGCAGCCAAAGGAAAGCACTTTCGGTGCTGCAAATTTATGCGCATGCGCAGATCATTAATGTCTACAAAAGTAAAGGGTAGTCAAGGAACTCGAGGCAAGCCGTCATGCTGAAAATGGGTCCTCAAATTTGCATTGCACCCTATGGGATTTTGGGCGGGAAACCGTAAAAACCCTAATAACTCCAACAGTTCGCAACAGACAGGCGCGCTTTTTATAGGGTTTATAGGTCTTAGAGAGGTATATTTCCGTGCCAAATTGTATGGCGCTGCATGCAGTAGAAGCAAAGATATAAGGACTGGAAATGCGTCCCTAGGTCTCGCCTGCTGAACAAAGAGATTAAAAGTCACTAAAGGTGACCTTCACCGATCGAGCTGAAACTAGCACCAAACATTGTCCTAGTACCATAGTACATAAAACAATATTTGTCAGAAAATTCGGACTGTGCGTTAGTAAGTTATTAGGGGTCAAACATTAGAAAATATCAACTTTCAGGGGCCATAACTCGAAAAAGGGGCGATAAGAAATTTTGGGCACTTGGCCCCAGGGAGTCATTGGTCCAGACCTTTCGTCTGGCACCAGTTTCATCCCGATCGGTGAAGGTCACATTAGGCTCAAACTTGCAGTCCAAAGTTGGTAGGGGATGTCTGAAACTTTGACCCCTAATAACTCGTCTGTTTTTCATCCGATTAAGCTGAAATTTGGAACGTTTGTAGAGCCCATCCATACAAACATGTCTGCACAATCCGGGATGCGGTCAATGGAATAGCACGTGCGCTATAGGGCGCCAAATATTCAATAAATAAACCTTTTTACGCCTACAGCAGCCAAAGGAAAGCACTTTCGGTGCTGCAAATTTATGCGCATGCGCAGATCATTAATGTCTACAAAAGTAAAGGGTAGTCAAGGAACTCGAGGCAAGCCGTCATGCTGAAAATGGGTCCTCAAATTTGCATTGCACCCTATGGGATTTTGGGCGGGAAACCGTAAAAACCCTAATAACTCCAACAGTTCGCAACAGACAGGCGCGCTTTTTATAGGGTTTATAGGTCTTAGAGAGGTATATTTCCGTGCCAAATTGTATGGCGCTGCATGCAGTAGAAGCAAAGATATAAGGACTGGAAATGCGTCCCTAGGTCTCGCCTGCTGAACAAAGAGATTAAAAGTCACTAAAGGTGACCTTCACCGATCGAGCTGAAACTAGCACCAAACATTGTCCTAGTACCATAGTACATAAAACAATATTTGTCAGAAAATTCGGACTGTGCGTTAGTAAGTTATTAGGGGTCAAACATTAGAAAATATCAACTTTCAGGGGCCATAACTCGAAAAAGGGGCGATAAGAAATTTTGGGCACTTGGCCCCAGGGAGTCATTGGTCCAGACCTTTCGTCTGGCACCAGTTTCATCCCGATCGGTGAAGGTCACATTAGGCTCAAACTTGCAGTCCAAAGTTGGTAGGGGATGTCTGAAACTTTGACCCCTAATAACTCGTCTGTTTTTCATCCGATTAAGCTGAAATTTGGAACGTTTGTAGAGCCCATCCATACAAACATGTCTGCACAATCCGGGATGCGGTCAATGGAATAGCACGTGCGCTATAGGGCGCCAAATATTCAATAAATAAACCTTTTTACGCCTACAGCAGCCAAAGGAAAGCACTTTCGGTGCTGCAAATTTATGCGCATGCGCAGATCATTAATGTCTACAAAAGTAAAGGGTAGTCAAGGAACTCGAGGCAAGCCGTCATGCTGAAAATGGGTCCTCAAATTTGCATTGCACCCTATGGGATTTTGGGCGGGAAACCGTAAAAACCCTAATAACTCCAACAGTTCGCAACAGACAGGCGCGCTTTTTATAGGGTTTATAGGTCTTAGAGAGGTATATTTCCGTGCCAAATTGTATGGCGCTGCATGCAGTAGAAGCAAAGATATAAGGACTGGAAATGCGTCCCTAGGTCTCGCCTGCTGAACAAAGAGATTAAAAGTCACTAAAGGTGACCTTCACCGATCGAGCTGAAACTAGCACCAAACATTGTCCTAGTACCATAGTACATAAAACAATATTTGTCAGAAAATTCGGACTGTGCGTTAGTAAGTTATTAGGGGTCAAACATTAGAAAATATCAACTTTCAGGGGCCATAACTCGAAAAAGGGGCGATAAGAAATTTTGGGCACTTGGCCCCAGGGAGTCATTGGTCCAGACCTTTCGTCTGGCACCAGTTTCATCCCGATCGGTGAAGGTCACATTAGGCTCAAACTTGCAGTCCAAAGTTGGTAGGGGATGTCTGAAACTTTGACCCCTAATAACTCGTCTGTTTTTCATCCGATTAAGCTGAAATTTGGAACGTTTGTAGAGCCCATCCATACAAACATGTCTGCACAATCCGGGATGCGGTCAATGGAATAGCACGTGCGCTATAGGGCGCCAAATATTCAATAAATAAACCTTTTTACGCCTACAGCAGCCAAAGGAAAGCACTTTCGGTGCTGCAAATTTATGCGCATGCGCAGATCATTAATGTCTACAAAAGTAAAGGGTAGTCAAGGAACTCGAGGCAAGCCGTCATGCTGAAAATGGGTCCTCAAATTTGCATTGCACCCTATGGGATTTTGGGCGGGAAACCGTAAAAACCCTAATAACTCCAACAGTTCGCAACAGACAGGCGCGCTTTTTATAGGGTTTATAGGTCTTAGAGAGGTATATTTCCGTGCCAAATTGTATGGCGCTGCATGCAGTAGAAGCAAAGATATAAGGACTGGAAATGCGTCCCTAGGTCTCGCCTGCTGAACAAAGAGATTAAAAGTCACTAAAGGTGACCTTCACCGATCGAGCTGAAACTAGCACCAAACATTGTCCTAGTACCATAGTACATAAAACAATATTTGTCAGAAAATTCGGACTGTGCGTTAGTAAGTTATTAGGGGTCAAACATTAGAAAATATCAACTTTCAGGGGCCATAACTCGAAAAAGGGGCGATAAGAAATTTTGGGCACTTGGCCCCAGGGAGTCATTGGTCCAGACCTTTCGTCTGGCACCAGTTTCATCCCGATCGGTGAAGGTCACATTAGGCTCAAACTTGCAGTCCAAAGTTGGTAGGGGATGTCTGAAACTTTGACCCCTAATAACTCGTCTGTTTTTCATCCGATTAAGCTGAAATTTGGAACGTTTGTAGAGCCCATCCATACAAACATGTCTGCACAATCCGGGATGCGGTCAATGGAATAGCACGTGCGCTATAGGGCGCCAAATATTCAATAAATAAACCTTTTTACGCCTACAGCAGCCAAAGGAAAGCACTTTCGGTGCTGCAAATTTATGCGCATGCGCAGATCATTAATGTCTACAAAAGTAAAGGGTAGTCAAGGAACTCGAGGCAAGCCGTCATGCTGAAAATGGGTCCTCAAATTTGCATTGCACCCTATGGGATTTTGGGCGGGAAACCGTAAAAACCCTAATAACTCCAACAGTTCGCAACAGACAGGCGCGCTTTTTATAGGGTTTATAGGTCTTAGAGAGGTATATTTCCGTGCCAAATTGTATGGCGCTGCATGCAGTAGAAGCAAAGATATAAGGACTGGAAATGCGTCCCTAGGTCTCGCCTGCTGAACAAAGAGATTAAAAGTCACTAAAGGTGACCTTCACCGATCGAGCTGAAACTAGCACCAAACATTGTCCTAGTACCATAGTACATAAAACAATATTTGTCAGAAAATTCGGACTGTGCGTTAGTAAGTTATTAGGGGTCAAACATTAGAAAATATCAACTTTCAGGGGCCATAACTCGAAAAAGGGGCGATAAGAAATTTTGGGCACTTGGCCCCAGGGAGTCATTGGTCCAGACCTTTCGTCTGGCACCAGTTTCATCCCGATCGGTGAAGGTCACATTAGGCTCAAACTTGCAGTCCAAAGTTGGTAGGGGATGTCTGAAACTTTGACCCCTAATAACTCGTCTGTTTTTCATCCGATTAAGCTGAAATTTGGAACGTTTGTAGAGCCCATCCATACAAACATGTCTGCACAATCCGGGATGCGGTCAATGGAATAGCACGTGCGCTATAGGGCGCCAAATATTCAATAAATAAACCTTTTTACGCCTACAGCAGCCAAAGGAAAGCACTTTCGGTGCTGCAAATTTATGCGCATGCGCAGATCATTAATGTCTACAAAAGTAAAGGGTAGTCAAGGAACTCGAGGCAAGCCGTCATGCTGAAAATGGGTCCTCAAATTTGCATTGCACCCTATGGGATTTTGGGCGGGAAACCGTAAAAACCCTAATAACTCCAACAGTTCGCAACAGACAGGCGCGCTTTTTATAGGGTTTATAGGTCTTAGAGAGGTATATTTCCGTGCCAAATTGTATGGCGCTGCATGCAGTAGAAGCAAAGATATAAGGACTGGAAATGCGTCCCTAGGTCTCGCCTGCTGAACAAAGAGATTAAAAGTCACTAAAGGTGACCTTCACCGATCGAGCTGAAACTAGCACCAAACATTGTCCTAGTACCATAGTACATAAAACAATATTTGTCAGAAAATTCGGACTGTGCGTTAGTAAGTTATTAGGGGTCAAACATTAGAAAATATCAACTTTCAGGGGCCATAACTCGAAAAAGGGGCGATAAGAAATTTTGGGCACTTGGCCCCAGGGAGTCATTGGTCCAGACCTTTCGTCTGGCACCAGTTTCATCCCGATCGGTGAAGGTCACATTAGGCTCAAACTTGCAGTCCAAAGTTGGTAGGGGATGTCTGAAACTTTGACCCCTAATAACTCGTCTGTTTTTCATCCGATTAAGCTGAAATTTGGAACGTTTGTAGAGCCCATCCATACAAACATGTCTGCACAATCCGGGATGCGGTCAATGGAATAGCACGTGCGCTATAGGGCGCCAAATATTCAATAAATAAACCTTTTTACGCCTACAGCAGCCAAAGGAAAGCACTTTCGGTGCTGCAAATTTATGCGCATGCGCAGATCATTAATGTCTACAAAAGTAAAGGGTAGTCAAGGAACTCGAGGCAAGCCGTCATGCTGAAAATGGGTCCTCAAATTTGCATTGCACCCTATGGGATTTTGGGCGGGAAACCGTAAAAACCCTAATAACTCCAACAGTTCGCAACAGACAGGCGCGCTTTTTATAGGGTTTATAGGTCTTAGAGAGGTATATTTCCGTGCCAAATTGTATGGCGCTGCATGCAGTAGAAGCAAAGATATAAGGACTGGAAATGCGTCCCTAGGTCTCGCCTGCTGAACAAAGAGATTAAAAGTCACTAAAGGTGACCTTCACCGATCGAGCTGAAACTAGCACCAAACATTGTCCTAGTACCATAGTACATAAAACAATATTTGTCAGAAAATTCGGACTGTGCGTTAGTAAGTTATTAGGGGTCAAACATTAGAAAATATCAACTTTCAGGGGCCATAACTCGAAAAAGGGGCGATAAGAAATTTTGGGCACTTGGCCCCAGGGAGTCATTGGTCCAGACCTTTCGTCTGGCACCAGTTTCATCCCGATCGGTGAAGGTCACATTAGGCTCAAACTTGCAGTCCAAAGTTGGTAGGGGATGTCTGAAACTTTGACCCCTAATAACTCGTCTGTTTTTCATCCGATTAAGCTGAAATTTGGAACGTTTGTAGAGCCCATCCATACAAACATGTCTGCACAATCCGGGATGCGGTCAATGGAATAGCACGTGCGCTATAGGGCGCCAAATATTCAATAAATAAACCTTTTTACGCCTACAGCAGCCAAAGGAAAGCACTTTCGGTGCTGCAAATTTATGCGCATGCGCAGATCATTAATGTCTACAAAAGTAAAGGGTAGTCAAGGAACTCGAGGCAAGCCGTCATGCTGAAAATGGGTCCTCAAATTTGCATTGCACCCTATGGGATTTTGGGCGGGAAACCGTAAAAACCCTAATAACTCCAACAGTTCGCAACAGACAGGCGCGCTTTTTATAGGGTTTATAGGTCTTAGAGAGGTATATTTCCGTGCCAAATTGTATGGCGCTGCATGCAGTAGAAGCAAAGATATAAGGACTGGAAATGCGTCCCTAGGTCTCGCCTGCTGAACAAAGAGATTAAAAGTCACTAAAGGTGACCTTCACCGATCGAGCTGAAACTAGCACCAAACATTGTCCTAGTACCATAGTACATAAAACAATATTTGTCAGAAAATTCGGACTGTGCGTTAGTAAGTTATTAGGGGTCAAACATTAGAAAATATCAACTTTCAGGGGCCATAACTCGAAAAAGGGGCGATAAGAAATTTTGGGCACTTGGCCCCAGGGAGTCATTGGTCCAGACCTTTCGTCTGGCACCAGTTTCATCCCGATCGGTGAAGGTCACATTAGGCTCAAACTTGCAGTCCAAAGTTGGTAGGGGATGTCTGAAACTTTGACCCCTAATAACTCGTCTGTTTTTCATCCGATTAAGCTGAAATTTGGAACGTTTGTAGAGCCCATCCATACAAACATGTCTGCACAATCCGGGATGCGGTCAATGGAATAGCACGTGCGCTATAGGGCGCCAAATATTCAATAAATAAACCTTTTTACGCCTACAGCAGCCAAAGGAAAGCACTTTCGGTGCTGCAAATTTATGCGCATGCGCAGATCATTAATGTCTACAAAAGTAAAGGGTAGTCAAGGAACTCGAGGCAAGCCGTCATGCTGAAAATGGGTCCTCAAATTTGCATTGCACCCTATGGGATTTTGGGCGGGAAACCGTAAAAACCCTAATAACTCCAACAGTTCGCAACAGACAGGCGCGCTTTTTATAGGGTTTATAGGTCTTAGAGAGGTATATTTCCGTGCCAAATTGTATGGCGCTGCATGCAGTAGAAGCAAAGATATAAGGACTGGAAATGCGTCCCTAGGTCTCGCCTGCTGAACAAAGAGATTAAAAGTCACTAAAGGTGACCTTCACCGATCGAGCTGAAACTAGCACCAAACATTGTCCTAGTACCATAGTACATAAAACAATATTTGTCAGAAAATTCGGACTGTGCGTTAGTAAGTTATTAGGGGTCAAACATTAGAAAATATCAACTTTCAGGGGCCATAACTCGAAAAAGGGGCGATAAGAAATTTTGGGCACTTGGCCCCAGGGAGTCATTGGTCCAGACCTTTCGTCTGGCACCAGTTTCATCCCGATCGGTGAAGGTCACATTAGGCTCAAACTTGCAGTCCAAAGTTGGTAGGGGATGTCTGAAACTTTGACCCCTAATAACTCGTCTGTTTTTCATCCGATTAAGCTGAAATTTGGAACGTTTGTAGAGCCCATCCATACAAACATGTCTGCACAATCCGGGATGCGGTCAATGGAATAGCACGTGCGCTATAGGGCGCCAAATATTCAATAAATAAACCTTTTTACGCCTACAGCAGCCAAAGGAAAGCACTTTCGGTGCTGCAAATTTATGCGCATGCGCAGATCATTAATGTCTACAAAAGTAAAGGGTAGTCAAGGAACTCGAGGCAAGCCGTCATGCTGAAAATGGGTCCTCAAATTTGCATTGCACCCTATGGGATTTTGGGCGGGAAACCGTAAAAACCCTAATAACTCCAACAGTTCGCAACAGACAGGCGCGCTTTTTATAGGGTTTATAGGTCTTAGAGAGGTATATTTCCGTGCCAAATTGTATGGCGCTGCATGCAGTAGAAGCAAAGATATAAGGACTGGAAATGCGTCCCTAGGTCTCGCCTGCTGAACAAAGAGATTAAAAGTCACTAAAGGTGACCTTCACCGATCGAGCTGAAACTAGCACCAAACATTGTCCTAGTACCATAGTACATAAAACAATATTTGTCAGAAAATTCGGACTGTGCGTTAGTAAGTTATTAGGGGTCAAACATTAGAAAATATCAACTTTCAGGGGCCATAACTCGAAAAAGGGGCGATAAGAAATTTTGGGCACTTGGCCCCAGGGAGTCATTGGTCCAGACCTTTCGTCTGGCACCAGTTTCATCCCGATCGGTGAAGGTCACATTAGGCTCAAACTTGCAGTCCAAAGTTGGTAGGGGATGTCTGAAACTTTGACCCCTAATAACTCGTCTGTTTTTCATCCGATTAAGCTGAAATTTGGAACGTTTGTAGAGCCCATCCATACAAACATGTCTGCACAATCCGGGATGCGGTCAATGGAATAGCACGTGCGCTATAGGGCGCCAAATATTCAATAAATAAACCTTTTTACGCCTACAGCAGCCAAAGGAAAGCACTTTCGGTGCTGCAAATTTATGTGCATGCGCAGATCATTAATGTCTACAAAAGTAAAGGGTAGTCAAGGAACTCGAGGCAAGCCGTCATGCTGAAAATGGGTCCTCAAATTTGCATTGCACCCTATGGGATTTTGGGCGGGAAACCGTAAAAACCCTAATAACTCCAACAGTTCGCAACAGACAGGCGCGCTTTTTATAGGGTTTATAGGTCTTAGAGAGGTATATTTCCGTGCCAAATTGTATGGCGCTGCATGCAGTAGAAGCAAAGATATAAGGACTGGAAATGCGTCCCTAGGTCTCGCCTGCTGAACAAAGAGATTAAAAGTCACTAAAGGTGACCTTCACCGATCGAGCTGAAACTAGCACCAAACATTGTCCTAGTACCATAGTACATAAAACAATATTTGTCAGAAAATTCGGACTGTGCGTTAGTAAGTTATTAGGGGTCAAACATTAGAAAATATCAACTTTCAGGGGCCATAACTCGAAAAAGGGGCGATAAGAAATTTTGGGCACTTGGCCCCAGGGAGTCATTGGTCCAGACCTTTCGTCTGGCACCAGTTTCATCCCGATCGGTGAAGGTCACATTAGGCTCAAACTTGCAGTCCAAAGTTGGTAGGGGATGTCTGAAACTTTGACCCCTAATAACTCGTCTGTTTTTCATCCGATTAAGCTGAAATTTGGAACGTTTGTAGAGCCCATCCATACAAACATGTCTGCACAATCCGGGATGCGGTCAATGGAATAGCACGTGCGCTATAGGGCGCCAAATATTCAATAAATAAACCTTTTTACGCCTACAGCAGCCAAAGGAAAGCACTTTCGGTGCTGCAAATTTATGCGCATGCGCAGATCATTAATGTCTACAAAAGTAAAGGGTAGTCAAGGAACTCGAGGCAAGCCGTCATGCTGAAAATGGGTCCTCAAATTTGCATTGCACCCTATGGGATTTTGGGCGGGAAACCGTAAAAACCCTAATAACTCCAACAGTTCGCAACAGACAGGCGCGCTTTTTATAGGGTTTATAGGTCTTAGAGAGGTATATTTCCGTGCCAAATTGTATGGCGCTGCATGCAGTAGAAGCAAAGATATAAGGACTGGAAATGCGTCCCTAGGTCTCGCCTGCTGAACAAAGAGATTAAAAGTCACTAAAGGTGACCTTCACCGATCGAGCTGAAACTAGCACCAAACATTGTCCTAGTACCATAGTACATAAAACAATATTTGTCAGAAAATTCGGACTGTGCGTTAGTAAGTTATTAGGGGTCAAACATTAGAAAATATCAACTTTCAGGGGCCATAACTCGAAAAAGGGGCGATAAGAAATTTTGGGCACTTGGCCCCAGGGAGTCATTGGTCCAGACCTTTCGTCTGGCACCAGTTTCATCCCGATCGGTGAAGGTCACATTAGGCTCAAACTTGCAGTCCAAAGTTGGTAGGGGATGTCTGAAACTTTGACCCCTAATAACTCGTCTGTTTTTCATCCGATTAAGCTGAAATTTGGAACGTTTGTAGAGCCCATCCATACAAACATGTCTGCACAATCCGGGATGCGGTCAATGGAATAGCACGTGCGCTATAGGGCGCCAAATATTCAATAAATAAACCTTTTTACGCCTACAGCAGCCAAAGGAAAGCACTTTCGGTGCTGCAAATTTATGCGCATGCGCAGATCATTAATGTCTACAAAAGTAAAGGGTAGTCAAGGAACTCGAGGCAAGCCGTCATGCTGAAAATGGGTCCTCAAATTTGCATTGCACCCTATGGGATTTTGGGCGGGAAACCGTAAAAACCCTAATAACTCCAACAGTTCGCAACAGACAGGCGCGCTTTTTATAGGGTTTATAGGTCTTAGAGAGGTATATTTCCGTGCCAAATTGTATGGCGCTGCATGCAGTAGAAGCAAAGATATAAGGACTGGAAATGCGTCCCTAGGTCTCGCCTGCTGAACAAAGAGATTAAAAGTCACTAAAGGTGACCTTCACCGATCGAGCTGAAACTAGCACCAAACATTGTCCTAGTACCATAGTACATAAAACAATATTTGTCAGAAAATTCGGACTGTGCGTTAGTAAGTTATTAGGGGTCAAACATTAGAAAATATCAACTTTCAGGGGCCATAACTCGAAAAAGGGGCGATAAGAAATTTTGGGCACTTGGCCCCAGGGAGTCATTGGTCCAGACCTTTCGTCTGGCACCAGTTTCATCCCGATCGGTGAAGGTCACATTAGGCTCAAACTTGCAGTCCAAAGTTGGTAGGGGATGTCTGAAACTTTGACCCCTAATAACTCGTCTGTTTTTCATCCGATTAAGCTGAAATTTGGAACGTTTGTAGAGCCCATCCATACAAACATGTCTGCACAATCCGGGATGCGGTCAATGGAATAGCACGTGCGCTATAGGGCGCCAAATATTCAATAAATAAACCTTTTTACGCCTACAGCAGCCAAAGGAAAGCACTTTCGGTGCTGCAAATTTATGCGCATGCGCAGATCATTAATGTCTACAAAAGTAAAGGGTAGTCAAGGAACTCGAGGCAAGCCGTCATGCTGAAAATGGGTCCTCAAATTTGCATTGCACCCTATGGGATTTTGGGCGGGAAACCGTAAAAACCCTAATAACTCCAACAGTTCGCAACAGACAGGCGCGCTTTTTATAGGGTTTATAGGTCTTAGAGAGGTATATTTCCGTGCCAAATTGTATGGCGCTGCATGCAGTAGAAGCAAAGATATAAGGACTGGAAATGCGTCCCTAGGTCTCGCCTGCTGAACAAAGAGATTAAAAGTCACTAAAGGTGACCTTCACCGATCGAGCTGAAACTAGCACCAAACATTGTCCTAGTACCATAGTACATAAAACAATATTTGTCAGAAAATTCGGACTGTGCGTTAGTAAGTTATTAGGGGTCAAACATTAGAAAATATCAACTTTCAGGGGCCATAACTCGAAAAAGGGGCGATAAGAAATTTTGGGCACTTGGCCCCAGGGAGTCATTGGTCCAGACCTTTCGTCTGGCACCAGTTTCATCCCGATCGGTGAAGGTCACATTAGGCTCAAACTTGCAGTCCAAAGTTGGTAGGGGATGTCTGAAACTTTGACCCCTAATAACTCGTCTGTTTTTCATCCGATTAAGCTGAAATTTGGAACGTTTGTAGAGCCCATCCATACAAACATGTCTGCACAATCCGGGATGCGGTCAATGGAATAGCACGTGCGCTATAGGGCGCCAAATATTCAATAAATAAACCTTTTTACGCCTACAGCAGCCAAAGGAAAGCACTTTCGGTGCTGCAAATTTATGCGCATGCGCAGATCATTAATGTCTACAAAAGTAAAGGGTAGTCAAGGAACTCGAGGCAAGCCGTCATGCTGAAAATGGGTCCTCAAATTTGCATTGCACCCTATGGGATTTTGGGCGGGAAACCGTAAAAACCCTAATAACTCCAACAGTTCGCAACAGACAGGCGCGCTTTTTATAGGGTTTATAGGTCTTAGAGAGGTATATTTCCGTGCCAAATTGTATGGCGCTGCATGCAGTAGAAGCAAAGATATAAGGACTGGAAATGCGTCCCTAGGTCTCGCCTGCTGAACAAAGAGATTAAAAGTCACTAAAGGTGACCTTCACCGATCGAGCTGAAACTAGCACCAAACATTGTCCTAGTACCATAGTACATAAAACAATATTTGTCAGAAAATTCGGACTGTGCGTTAGTAAGTTATTAGGGGTCAAACATTAGAAAATATCAACTTTCAGGGGCCATAACTCGAAAAAGGGGCGATAAGAAATTTTGGGCACTTGGCCCCAGGGAGTCATTGGTCCAGACCTTTCGTCTGGCACCAGTTTCATCCCGATCGGTGAAGGTCACATTAGGCTCAAACTTGCAGTCCAAAGTTGGTAGGGGATGTCTGAAACTTTGACCCCTAATAACTCGTCTGTTTTTCATCCGATTAAGCTGAAATTTGGAACGTTTGTAGAGCCCATCCATACAAACATGTCTGCACAATCCGGGATGCGGTCAATGGAATAGCACGTGCGCTATAGGGCGCCAAATATTCAATAAATAAACCTTTTTACGCCTACAGCAGCCAAAGGAAAGCACTTTCGGTGCTGCAAATTTATGCGCATGCGCAGATCATTAATGTCTACAAAAGTAAAGGGTAGTCAAGGAACTCGAGGCAAGCCGTCATGCTGAAAATGGGTCCTCAAATTTGCATTGCACCCTATGGGATTTTGGGCGGGAAACCGTAAAAACCCTAATAACTCCAACAGTTCGCAACAGACAGGCGCGCTTTTTATAGGGTTTATAGGTCTTAGAGAGGTATATTTCCGTGCCAAATTGTATGGCGCTGCATGCAGTAGAAGCAAAGATATAAGGACTGGAAATGCGTCCCTAGGTCTCGCCTGCTGAACAAAGAGATTAAAAGTCACTAAAGGTGACCTTCACCGATCGAGCTGAAACTAGCACCAAACATTGTCCTAGTACCATAGTACATAAAACAATATTTGTCAGAAAATTCGGACTGTGCGTTAGTAAGTTATTAGGGGTCAAACATTAGAAAATATCAACTTTCAGGGGCCATAACTCGAAAAAGGGGCGATAAGAAATTTTGGGCACTTGGCCCCAGGGAGTCATTGGTCCAGACCTTTCGTCTGGCACCAGTTTCATCCCGATCGGTGAAGGTCACATTAGGCTCAAACTTGCAGTCCAAAGTTGGTAGGGGATGTCTGAAACTTTGACCCCTAATAACTCGTCTGTTTTTCATCCGATTAAGCTGAAATTTGGAACGTTTGTAGAGCCCATCCATACAAACATGTCTGCACAATCCGGGATGCGGTCAATGGAATAGCACGTGCGCTATAGGGCGCCAAATATTCAATAAATAAACCTTTTTACGCCTACAGCAGCCAAAGGAAAGCACTTTCGGTGCTGCAAATTTATGCGCATGCGCAGATCATTAATGTCTACAAAAGTAAAGGGTAGTCAAGGAACTCGAGGCAAGCCGTCATGCTGAAAATGGGTCCTCAAATTTGCATTGCACCCTATGGGATTTTGGGCGGGAAACCGTAAAAACCCTAATAACTCCAACAGTTCGCAACAGACAGGCGCGCTTTTTATAGGGTTTATAGGTCTTAGAGAGGTATATTTCCGTGCCAAATTGTATGGCGCTGCATGCAGTAGAAGCAAAGATATAAGGACTGGAAATGCGTCCCTAGGTCTCGCCTGCTGAACAAAGAGATTAAAAGTCACTAAAGGTGACCTTCACCGATCGAGCTGAAACTAGCACCAAACATTGTCCTAGTACCATAGTACATAAAACAATATTTGTCAGAAAATTCGGACTGTGCGTTAGTAAGTTATTAGGGGTCAAACATTAGAAAATATCAACTTTCAGGGGCCATAACTCGAAAAAGGGGCGATAAGAAATTTTGGGCACTTGGCCCCAGGGAGTCATTGGTCCAGACCTTTCGTCTGGCACCAGTTTCATCCCGATCGGTGAAGGTCACATTAGGCTCAAACTTGCAGTCCAAAGTTGGTAGGGGATGTCTGAAACTTTGACCCCTAATAACTCGTCTGTTTTTCATCCGATTAAGCTGAAATTTGGAACGTTTGTAGAGCCCATCCATACAAACATGTCTGCACAATCCGGGATGCGGTCAATGGAATAGCACGTGCGCTATAGGGCGCCAAATATTCAATAAATAAACCTTTTTACGCCTACAGCAGCCAAAGGAAAGCACTTTCGGTGCTGCAAATTTATGCGCATGCGCAGATCATTAATGTCTACAAAAGTAAAGGGTAGTCAAGGAACTCGAGGCAAGCCGTCATGCTGAAAATGGGTCCTCAAATTTGCATTGCACCCTATGGGATTTTGGGCGGGAAACCGTAAAAACCCTAATAACTCCAACAGTTCGCAACAGACAGGCGCGCTTTTTATAGGGTTTATAGGTCTTAGAGAGGTATATTTCCGTGCCAAATTGTATGGCGCTGCATGCAGTAGAAGCAAAGATATAAGGACTGGAAATGCGTCCCTAGGTCTCGCCTGCTGAACAAAGAGATTAAAAGTCACTAAAGGTGACCTTCACCGATCGAGCTGAAACTAGCACCAAACATTGTCCTAGTACCATAGTACATAAAACAATATTTGTCAGAAAATTCGGACTGTGCGTTAGTAAGTTATTAGGGGTCAAACATTAGAAAATATCAACTTTCAGGGGCCATAACTCGAAAAAGGGGCGATAAGAAATTTTGGGCACTTGGCCCCAGGGAGTCATTGGTCCAGACCTTTCGTCTGGCACCAGTTTCATCCCGATCGGTGAAGGTCACATTAGGCTCAAACTTGCAGTCCAAAGTTGGTAGGGGATGTCTGAAACTTTGACCCCTAATAACTCGTCTGTTTTTCATCCGATTAAGCTGAAATTTGGAACGTTTGTAGAGCCCATCCATACAAACATGTCTGCACAATCCGGGATGCGGTCAATGGAATAGCACGTGCGCTATAGGGCGCCAAATATTCAATAAATAAACCTTTTTACGCCTACAGCAGCCAAAGGAAAGCACTTTCGGTGCTGCAAATTTATGCGCATGCGCAGATCATTAATGTCTACAAAAGTAAAGGGTAGTCAAGGAACTCGAGGCAAGCCGTCATGCTGAAAATGGGTCCTCAAATTTGCATTGCACCCTATGGGATTTTGGGCGGGAAACCGTAAAAACCCTAATAACTCCAACAGTTCGCAACAGACAGGCGCGCTTTTTATAGGGTTTATAGGTCTTAGAGAGGTATATTTCCGTGCCAAATTGTATGGCGCTGCATGCAGTAGAAGCAAAGATATAAGGACTGGAAATGCGTCCCTAGGTCTCGCCTGCTGAACAAAGAGATTAAAAGTCACTAAAGGTGACCTTCACCGATCGAGCTGAAACTAGCACCAAACATTGTCCTAGTACCATAGTACATAAAACAATATTTGTCAGAAAATTCGGACTGTGCGTTAGTAAGTTATTAGGGGTCAAACATTAGAAAATATCAACTTTCAGGGGCCATAACTCGAAAAAGGGGCGATAAGAAATTTTGGGCACTTGGCCCCAGGGAGTCATTGGTCCAGACCTTTCGTCTGGCACCAGTTTCATCCCGATCGGTGAAGGTCACATTAGGCTCAAACTTGCAGTCCAAAGTTGGTAGGGGATGTCTGAAACTTTGACCCCTAATAACTCGTCTGTTTTTCATCCGATTAAGCTGAAATTTGGAACGTTTGTAGAGCCCATCCATACAAACATGTCTGCACAATCCGGGATGCGGTCAATGGAATAGCACGTGCGCTATAGGGCGCCAAATATTCAATAAATAAACCTTTTTACGCCTACAGCAGCCAAAGGAAAGCACTTTCGGTGCTGCAAATTTATGCGCATGCGCAGATCATTAATGTCTACAAAAGTAAAGGGTAGTCAAGGAACTCGAGGCAAGCCGTCATGCTGAAAATGGGTCCTCAAATTTGCATTGCACCCTATGGGATTTTGGGCGGGAAACCGTAAAAACCCTAATAACTCCAACAGTTCGCAACAGACAGGCGCGCTTTTTATAGGGTTTATAGGTCTTAGAGAGGTATATTTCCGTGCCAAATTGTATGGCGCTGCATGCAGTAGAAGCAAAGATATAAGGACTGGAAATGCGTCCCTAGGTCTCGCCTGCTGAACAAAGAGATTAAAAGTCACTAAAGGTGACCTTCACCGATCGAGCTGAAACTAGCACCAAACATTGTCCTAGTACCATAGTACATAAAACAATATTTGTCAGAAAATTCGGACTGTGCGTTAGTAAGTTATTAGGGGTCAAACATTAGAAAATATCAACTTTCAGGGGCCATAACTCGAAAAAGGGGCGATAAGAAATTTTGGGCACTTGGCCCCAGGGAGTCATTGGTCCAGACCTTTCGTCTGGCACCAGTTTCATCCCGATCGGTGAAGGTCACATTAGGCTCAAACTTGCAGTCCAAAGTTGGTAGGGGATGTCTGAAACTTTGACCCCTAATAACTCGTCTGTTTTTCATCCGATTAAGCTGAAATTTGGAACGTTTGTAGAGCCCATCCATACAAACATGTCTGCACAATCCGGGATGCGGTCAATGGAATAGCACGTGCGCTATAGGGCGCCAAATATTCAATAAATAAACCTTTTTACGCCTACAGCAGCCAAAGGAAAGCACTTTCGGTGCTGCAAATTTATGCGCATGCGCAGATCATTAATGTCTACAAAAGTAAAGGGTAGTCAAGGAACTCGAGGCAAGCCGTCATGCTGAAAATGGGTCCTCAAATTTGCATTGCACCCTATGGGATTTTGGGCGGGAAACCGTAAAAACCCTAATAACTCCAACAGTTCGCAACAGACAGGCGCGCTTTTTATAGGGTTTATAGGTCTTAGAGAGGTATATTTCCGTGCCAAATTGTATGGCGCTGCATGCAGTAGAAGCAAAGATATAAGGACTGGAAATGCGTCCCTAGGTCTCGCCTGCTGAACAAAGAGATTAAAAGTCACTAAAGGTGACCTTCACCGATCGAGCTGAAACTAGCACCAAACATTGTCCTAGTACCATAGTACATAAAACAATATTTGTCAGAAAATTCGGACTGTGCGTTAGTAAGTTATTAGGGGTCAAACATTAGAAAATATCAACTTTCAGGGGCCATAACTCGAAAAAGGGGCGATAAGAAATTTTGGGCACTTGGCCCCAGGGAGTCATTGGTCCAGACCTTTCGTCTGGCACCAGTTTCATCCCGATCGGTGAAGGTCACATTAGGCTCAAACTTGCAGTCCAAAGTTGGTAGGGGATGTCTGAAACTTTGACCCCTAATAACTCGTCTGTTTTTCATCCGATTAAGCTGAAATTTGGAACGTTTGTAGAGCCCATCCATACAAACATGTCTGCACAATCCGGGATGCGGTCAATGGAATAGCACGTGCGCTATAGGGCGCCAAATATTCAATAAATAAACCTTTTTACGCCTACAGCAGCCAAAGGAAAGCACTTTCGGTGCTGCAAATTTATGCGCATGCGCAGATCATTAATGTCTACAAAAGTAAAGGGTAGTCAAGGAACTCGAGGCAAGCCGTCATGCTGAAAATGGGTCCTCAAATTTGCATTGCACCCTATGGGATTTTGGGCGGGAAACCGTAAAAACCCTAATAACTCCAACAGTTCGCAACAGACAGGCGCGCTTTTTATAGGGTTTATAGGTCTTAGAGAGGTATATTTCCGTGCCAAATTGTATGGCGCTGCATGCAGTAGAAGCAAAGATATAAGGACTGGAAATGCGTCCCTAGGTCTCGCCTGCTGAACAAAGAGATTAAAAGTCACTAAAGGTGACCTTCACCGATCGAGCTGAAACTAGCACCAAACATTGTCCTAGTACCATAGTACATAAAACAATATTTGTCAGAAAATTCGGACTGTGCGTTAGTAAGTTATTAGGGGTCAAACATTAGAAAATATCAACTTTCAGGGGCCATAACTCGAAAAAGGGGCGATAAGAAATTTTGGGCACTTGGCCCCAGGGAGTCATTGGTCCAGACCTTTCGTCTGGCACCAGTTTCATCCCGATCGGTGAAGGTCACATTAGGCTCAAACTTGCAGTCCAAAGTTGGTAGGGGATGTCTGAAACTTTGACCCCTAATAACTCGTCTGTTTTTCATCCGATTAAGCTGAAATTTGGAACGTTTGTAGAGCCCATCCATACAAACATGTCTGCACAATCCGGGATGCGGTCAATGGAATAGCACGTGCGCTATAGGGCGCCAAATATTCAATAAATAAACCTTTTTACGCCTACAGCAGCCAAAGGAAAGCACTTTCGGTGCTGCAAATTTATGCGCATGCGCAGATCATTAATGTCTACAAAAGTAAAGGGTAGTCAAGGAACTCGAGGCAAGCCGTCATGCTGAAAATGGGTCCTCAAATTTGCATTGCACCCTATGGGATTTTGGGCGGGAAACCGTAAAAACCCTAATAACTCCAACAGTTCGCAACAGACAGGCGCGCTTTTTATAGGGTTTATAGGTCTTAGAGAGGTATATTTCCGTGCCAAATTGTATGGCGCTGCATGCAGTAGAAGCAAAGATATAAGGACTGGAAATGCGTCCCTAGGTCTCGCCTGCTGAACAAAGAGATTAAAAGTCACTAAAGGTGACCTTCACCGATCGAGCTGAAACTAGCACCAAACATTGTCCTAGTACCATAGTACATAAAACAATATTTGTCAGAAAATTCGGACTGTGCGTTAGTAAGTTATTAGGGGTCAAACATTAGAAAATATCAACTTTCAGGGGCCATAACTCGAAAAAGGGGCGATAAGAAATTTTGGGCACTTGGCCCCAGGGAGTCATTGGTCCAGACCTTTCGTCTGGCACCAGTTTCATCCCGATCGGTGAAGGTCACATTAGGCTCAAACTTGCAGTCCAAAGTTGGTAGGGGATGTCTGAAACTTTGACCCCTAATAACTCGTCTGTTTTTCATCCGATTAAGCTGAAATTTGGAACGTTTGTAGAGCCCATCCATACAAACATGTCTGCACAATCCGGGATGCGGTCAATGGAATAGCACGTGCGCTATAGGGCGCCAAATATTCAATAAATAAACCTTTTTACGCCTACAGCAGCCAAAGGAAAGCACTTTCGGTGCTGCAAATTTATGCGCATGCGCAGATCATTAATGTCTACAAAAGTAAAGGGTAGTCAAGGAACTCGAGGCAAGCCGTCATGCTGAAAATGGGTCCTCAAATTTGCATTGCACCCTATGGGATTTTGGGCGGGAAACCGTAAAAACCCTAATAACTCCAACAGTTCGCAACAGACAGGCGCGCTTTTTATAGGGTTTATAGGTCTTAGAGAGGTATATTTCCGTGCCAAATTGTATGGCGCTGCATGCAGTAGAAGCAAAGATATAAGGACTGGAAATGCGTCCCTAGGTCTCGCCTGCTGAACAAAGAGATTAAAAGTCACTAAAGGTGACCTTCACCGATCGAGCTGAAACTAGCACCAAACATTGTCCTAGTACCATAGTACATAAAACAATATTTGTCAGAAAATTCGGACTGTGCGTTAGTAAGTTATTAGGGGTCAAACATTAGAAAATATCAACTTTCAGGGGCCATAACTCGAAAAAGGGGCGATAAGAAATTTTGGGCACTTGGCCCCAGGGAGTCATTGGTCCAGACCTTTCGTCTGGCACCAGTTTCATCCCGATCGGTGAAGGTCACATTAGGCTCAAACTTGCAGTCCAAAGTTGGTAGGGGATGTCTGAAACTTTGACCCCTAATAACTCGTCTGTTTTTCATCCGATTAAGCTGAAATTTGGAACGTTTGTAGAGCCCATCCATACAAACATGTCTGCACAATCCGGGATGCGGTCAATGGAATAGCACGTGCGCTATAGGGCGCCAAATATTCAATAAATAAACCTTTTTACGCCTACAGCAGCCAAAGGAAAGCACTTTCGGTGCTGCAAATTTATGCGCATGCGCAGATCATTAATGTCTACAAAAGTAAAGGGTAGTCAAGGAACTCGAGGCAAGCCGTCATGCTGAAAATGGGTCCTCAAATTTGCATTGCACCCTATGGGATTTTGGGCGGGAAACCGTAAAAACCCTAATAACTCCAACAGTTCGCAACAGACAGGCGCGCTTTTTATAGGGTTTATAGGTCTTAGAGAGGTATATTTCCGTGCCAAATTGTATGGCGCTGCATGCAGTAGAAGCAAAGATATAAGGACTGGAAATGCGTCCCTAGGTCTCGCCTGCTGAACAAAGAGATTAAAAGTCACTAAAGGTGACCTTCACCGATCGAGCTGAAACTAGCACCAAACATTGTCCTAGTACCATAGTACATAAAACAATATTTGTCAGAAAATTCGGACTGTGCGTTAGTAAGTTATTAGGGGTCAAACATTAGAAAATATCAACTTTCAGGGGCCATAACTCGAAAAAGGGGCGATAAGAAATTTTGGGCACTTGGCCCCAGGGAGTCATTGGTCCAGACCTTTCGTCTGGCACCAGTTTCATCCCGATCGGTGAAGGTCACATTAGGCTCAAACTTGCAGTCCAAAGTTGGTAGGGGATGTCTGAAACTTTGACCCCTAATAACTCGTCTGTTTTTCATCCGATTAAGCTGAAATTTGGAACGTTTGTAGAGCCCATCCATACAAACATGTCTGCACAATCCGGGATGCGGTCAATGGAATAGCACGTGCGCTATAGGGCGCCAAATATTCAATAAATAAACCTTTTTACGCCTACAGCAGCCAAAGGAAAGCACTTTCGGTGCTGCAAATTTATGCGCATGCGCAGATCATTAATGTCTACAAAAGTAAAGGGTAGTCAAGGAACTCGAGGCAAGCCGTCATGCTGAAAATGGGTCCTCAAATTTGCATTGCACCCTATGGGATTTTGGGCGGGAAACCGTAAAAACCCTAATAACTCCAACAGTTCGCAACAGACAGGCGCGCTTTTTATAGGGTTTATAGGTCTTAGAGAGGTATATTTCCGTGCCAAATTGTATGGCGCTGCATGCAGTAGAAGCAAAGATATAAGGACTGGAAATGCGTCCCTAGGTCTCGCCTGCTGAACAAAGAGATTAAAAGTCACTAAAGGTGACCTTCACCGATCGAGCTGAAACTAGCACCAAACATTGTCCTAGTACCATAGTACATAAAACAATATTTGTCAGAAAATTCGGACTGTGCGTTAGTAAGTTATTAGGGGTCAAACATTAGAAAATATCAACTTTCAGGGGCCATAACTCGAAAAAGGGGCGATAAGAAATTTTGGGCACTTGGCCCCAGGGAGTCATTGGTCCAGACCTTTCGTCTGGCACCAGTTTCATCCCGATCGGTGAAGGTCACATTAGGCTCAAACTTGCAGTCCAAAGTTGGTAGGGGATGTCTGAAACTTTGACCCCTAATAACTCGTCTGTTTTTCATCCGATTAAGCTGAAATTTGGAACGTTTGTAGAGCCCATCCATACAAACATGTCTGCACAATCCGGGATGCGGTCAATGGAATAGCACGTGCGCTATAGGGCGCCAAATATTCAATAAATAAACCTTTTTACGCCTACAGCAGCCAAAGGAAAGCACTTTCGGTGCTGCAAATTTATGCGCATGCGCAGATCATTAATGTCTACAAAAGTAAAGGGTAGTCAAGGAACTCGAGGCAAGCCGTCATGCTGAAAATGGGTCCTCAAATTTGCATTGCACCCTATGGGATTTTGGGCGGGAAACCGTAAAAACCCTAATAACTCCAACAGTTCGCAACAGACAGGCGCGCTTTTTATAGGGTTTATAGGTCTTAGAGAGGTATATTTCCGTGCCAAATTGTATGGCGCTGCATGCAGTAGAAGCAAAGATATAAGGACTGGAAATGCGTCCCTAGGTCTCGCCTGCTGAACAAAGAGATTAAAAGTCACTAAAGGTGACCTTCACCGATCGAGCTG